>JAMXBD010000622.1:0-600000 GCA_024138025.1 Combretum micranthum | reverse complement strand
TATGCTAGAACTAAACACATAATTATGATTTAGGAAACATATGGAATTACCTTTGGAATATTATTTAAAGATTAATGTCGTGAATGGTATCTTAATTTTTTTTCAAAAGGATTAATGTCATGAATGATACCAAAACTTTGATATAATATGCAACTAGCTACTTAAACTATGAAATTGATCAATTTAATACTTGAAAGAATTTTTCAAGTTCACCAACAGTATCTCCATCAAGTTTTTTCAAGTACTAAATTAATCAGTTTTAAAATTTTTTAGGTATTAAATTGAATAACTTCAAAGTTCATATATTAAATTGATAAATTTCAAAGTTTAGACTTTATTGTATATTTTGCTATAGTTCAAGTACCATTTGTGACTTATCCCTTTTCAAAATATACATTTAGGTATCTGAACTTTGAAATGAATCAATTTAGTGCAAACTTTGAAATTAATCAATTTTGTACTAAAGGAACTTTTTATGTATACCAATAATACATCCATCATAAAGGTTAATAATACCACGTTGAGCTTAGTTTTGTCCCTTTACCAAAATAAATAAAATCATAGTTTTGTCTTTTTCCTTGAGTGAATTTCACTAGAAGGTATCAATATCAGGTGATAAGTTCATTTAAAGTGTTAACGTTTCAAGGGATGAAACATGTGTCTATCGATCTTGTTGAAAATCACAGGATCGGTCCTATTGTAACTACAATGAGACTATAAAATTTTTCTTACTTTCTAGATTTCAAGCTTATTGGGGAAAACAGCTATATGCTTTACTAAGTCTGATCCATTATTAGTGCATGTAAAGCTAAATATTCCACAAGTATTAGAGGGAAATATTTTTCACTTACTCTGGTTCACACCTCTTCGAATTGAAAAAGTTTAGCTAGATGCAATGCTTATAATTTTAGTCATAATCGAGTCCAATCAGAAAATGGTCAGCTCTACAAATTTTTGGCGTAAGGGAAAATTCAAACAACTATAAAAATTTTTACTTGTTATGATAGAAGTGAACATAAAATTTCTATAATGGTTTTGAAACTATCTTCTTTAAATTGCTTCGCTATAAAGACCCCAGAGAATTATAGTAGACGAGTTTATTAATCAAAAATCATGGTAAAATTTACAAGTTTTCGATTTATATATATATATATATTTTTTTACTCATGATTAAAGGCTTTGTGTAAACATGTTTACCTCTCCTGATTTATCCTCTTACAGAACTTCCCATCTAAAATTGACGTATATGTATATGGCTAAGTTCAAAATTTAAATATGAAACATCAAGATGAATAATAAAATTACCATTCCAAATATTACCCAATAATGAAAGTAGAGTCAAGAGTTACTTTCATGTTTACTCAATAATATTTTATAGACTTTTGTAGTTTTCCAAGAGTGTCACTACATGAAAAATGGGTACCACATATACTTCAAACTTTTGTTTCTGATTTTGAAAGGACTGGATTTTTCTATCATTTCTTCATCATTAACATAAATTTGTAGAAAGACATGGATTTCCTCCACATACGCGTTCCAAATCAAAGATTGAACTTCCAAACCATGCATGTTGGGTAACTTCAGATAAGTGGGTCTAATTTGGATGTATTCACCATGGAGAAAAACATAGGTTTAGGCATCATCCACAAAAAGTCTTTCCAAGAGTGCTAACTACAAAAGAAAGGTCAGAAACACTGTCATGGTCATGGACCACATTTACTACAAACCTTTACTAGATTTTTCCAAGGAACTTCCTTTGTCCAATCATGTCTTCTTCATTACAATAAATTGCTACGAAGACCTTGACTTAGAAAAGTCATTTTGATAAATGAATGAATACTTTGTTTTTGTTTGTAGAAGTGATGAAGTATCCTCCAGGTAGTAGCACAATTCAGCTTTTAGTTTGAAATATATACATGTTGGAGTAGCTATCATGAAGATTAAGCAAATCTTATCCAAATCAAATTGTATACATGCTGCTGAGTTATTAACTGATTGATTAAGATTGAGTAATTTATGCTGCCAAAGAGGGTCATGAATGACAATTGTTACTGGATTTGATCCAAAAAACATGAGGTGGAGTAATCGCAAGCTAAATTATATTGCATATTGGTCGTGCGATATAAGTTTGGATGTGTATCGCATAACCAACATGCGATATAGCGATGGTAATTATGTAATTATTTTTATTTAAACTATATTTATGTATTTTTTTTTAATGATGGCTAAATATGAAATAGTCCCTATCAAATTACCCATAAGGATATAACAGTGCTTGTAATAACTAAGGTAAGCTTAGTTTTGTCCACTTACCCAAAAAAAAAAAAATTAAATAAGAACTTAGTTTTGTAATTTTTTTCTTTCACCGTTCTCTTTTTCTATCACTTGGTGTTTAATCTACCATTTTGATGAGGCCCATGGGAAAAAAGCTAGAGTCTCGACAAAAGGTTAGAATTAGAATTTGTCAGTATCACGTTTCTCTATAAAATCTTTTTATGCCGCATTTGATTGATCAAAATGAAATTGATATTCTACCTCTACTACTGTAGAATAGTTATTCACTTATTTGATTTGCTAAAAAATTCTATTTTAAGGAATATTTATTCCATATAATTAAAATATATGAGGAATCTATATTCCTTCTCTTCATCAAAAGAATAGCCGTACCTTATGAAAAATATTTTTTTTGAAAATATCCCTAATCATAAAATAAATGAATTATTATTCTATTTCTATTTCATTCTATTCCAGTGACTAAATGTGATGTTGTAACATTAAAAAATCTCTCTTAAGAATCAAATATCATTCACCAACTCCAAAAGTAAAAATTTCATTGGACACTTGATTTGGGAGAGTTATTGAGCAAAATTTTGTCTTTATCAAAAACGAAAAACTCATTGATACGTAATTCATTTATAATTTTAAGGAGACAAAACAAATGGTTTCACAAAATTATTATTCAAGTAAGCTCATGAGATGCTTTTAGTTATAAACAAATGAAAATACTTTTAATTACTTATCAAAGCTCTTTGAAGTATTTTTCTTGGTCCACCTGCATCGTTGTGAAGTGTTTTGAGTTGTAAATCCTCACTTGGTTTGGATCTTCCCTATTTAGGTTAAAATGAACAATTATGGCCAGTAGGTATAGATGAAGTATGGCTAAAGTCGAGAAGAATAGTCGTTGGATGATTCTCGTCAACCTTACTTGTAGGTGAAAATGCTTGTAAAGCAAAGATTTTTTAAATGACGTCTAAACACAACTCAAGAGAAGCTACTGAAGAATATATTAAAATAAGCATTTTTTTAATTATTATATTCTTTTATTCTTTCATTCTACTACATTAATGAGTTCCCTTCCTGCAGTGAATGAGTGCATCAACATTTGTATATTTAGCTAAGGATAGAGATCCCACGGGTTGTGTCCGAACCAAAGCCCAATCCAATCAATGTAGGTCTAGAGATGTATCCGTCCAGCAGGACACGTCCGATGACCTATGGTCAGGACCCGACAAGTTCACTTGACTATGCTGGCTAGGTCCAACCAGGTCTGCTTTTAAAAAAAAAAAGAAAAAGAAAATAAATATTTAATACTTATTATCACAATAAGAAACAAAAATAAAATAGAATACAAAATAATAGTAAAGTTAAAATAATAATTAACATTTAATATTTAAATTATTTTTCATGTAAGTAGAATTTATTAATTATCTATTTGTATTATTTAATATATTATTAATAACAACATAATGATAAATATAATTCAAACCATATCTCATACTTTATATAGAGTTTTATTAGTAAACAATCTCACTTCCAAATAATGTAAGACCTTTTTTTTCCTCTATAAACTATACTGTTTTAAAGTGTTACTTTAATCTCACATTGCTAACATTAAAACTCAATAGGGATGTACCTATGTATAGATAATTGCATGTCCTATATAGTATTAAATAAATATGGGCTAAATAACAATATAATCTAAGGCCCATTATAATGTATAGTTTAAAATTCATTATAAATTAAATTAAGATTTTTATTTTCCAAACAAGGAATAAGTTAGATCCAACCAATGATTTGGTGGGTCCATGCATTAGACCCGCCCCACGGTCAGCTGAGATGGTTCTAAGTTCACTTTTCTAGATCTGGATGTGCCAGGATCGAAGTGGTTCCTAACCCAATCAGACCTAGGATATATCTAGCCAAAGAGGACAATATTTGAACAAAATAACAAAGTATGTGGAAAGACCTTCATGAGTGCGTGATGATAGTGGACATAGGCATAGTTCAGTTCCAAATCGGGAATCGTCACCCACGGTTCTAGAGCCGAAACTAAACCGGTTAGACGGTTCCAGAACCAGCTATGGAATCGCCGATTTCACAGTTCCTAGGCAATTCTTTAGCCTAGAACCAGCAGAACCGACTGTTCTTTGGCCTACAACTGTTGAATCGATATTTCCACCTGGTTCCATTGAAAAAATAAAAATAATATTAAATATATAATTATTAATATTTAAATTAGTTCATACTTATTCACAATATTTAAAATGTTATTATTAACAACACAAATAAACATAGCTTTAAATAATATATAATTATTTTAAATAAATTTCTCATAAAAGAAAAATTTCTTAATAATGTGAGACTATTTTTTGTATTTGTAATTTTTTTTATCTTCTAAAGTATTTTACAATATCATAATACTAACTATAATTGATATTTAATGTGTTTGTATACATATAAATGTGCATTCTAAATAAATTTTTAAAAAATTTAGTTAAATAATTTATTACTTTTATATTAAATAATTATTTTGACTTTAAAATTTAATTTATTAAAAATTTAACTTTTTATTTTTATTTTTTTAAAAGACGGTTTCGGTTCCGGTTCCGGTTCAGATTCCAGTTCCCATTCCAGTTCCTCAATTTCAAGACTAGAAACCGGTGGTTCTAGTTCTGGTTTGGTTTGATTTTGGAACCGTGACGATGTTTAGATGGTAGAGATTGGGTTGATAACGTTCCATCCTAATTTAAATTAGTGTTTCTCTCTTCCTATCACTTGTATTTCCCTTAATTATTATTTTTATTTTCTTTTAATATGAAACATCAAGATGAATAATAAAATTACCATTCCAAATATTACCTAATAATGACAATGAAGTTAAGAGTTACTTTCATGTTTGCTCATTAGCTAAAAGTCTTTCCAAGAGTAATGACCACGTAATGTTATTATCAATAATATTTCATAGACTTTTGTAGTTTTTCCAAGAGTGTCACTACGTGAAAAATGGGTACCACATATACTTCAAACTTTTGCTATTGATTTTCAAAGGACTGGATTTTTCTATCATTTCTTCATCATTAACATAAATTTGTATAAGGACATGGATTTCCCCCACATACGCGTTCCAAATCAAAGATTGAACTTCCAAACCATGCATGTTGGGTAACTTTAGATAAGTGGGTCTAATTTGGATGTATTAGCCATGGAGAACAACATAGGTTTAGGCATCATCCACAAAAAGTCTTTCCAAGAGTGTTAACTACAAAAGAAGGGTCAGAAACACTGTCATGATTATGGACCACATTTACTACAAACCTTTACTAGATTTTTCCAAGGAACTTCATTGGTCCAATCATGTCTTCTTCATTACAATAAATTGCTACGAAGACCTTGACTTAGAAAAGTCGTTTTGATAAATGAATGAATAATTTTTTTTTTTTTGTAGAAATGATGAAGTATCCTCCACATAGTAGCACAATTCAGCTTTCAGTTTGAAATATATACATGTTGGAGTAGCTATCATGAAGATTAAGCAAATCTTATCCAAATCAAATTGTACACATGCTGCTGAGTTATTAAGTTGATTGATTAAGATTAAGTAATTTATGCTGCCAAAGAGGGTCATGATGACAATTGTTACTGGATTTGATCCAAAAAACACGAGACGAAGTAATTGCAAGCTAAGTTATATTGCATATTAGTCATGCGATATGGGTTTGGACGTCTGTCGCATAACTAACATGCGATGTAGCGATGATAATTATGTAATTGTTTTCATTTAAACTATATATATGTTTTTTTTAATGATGGCTAAATATGAAATAATCCCTATCAAATTACCCATAAGGATATAACAGTGCTTGTAATAACTATGGTTAAGCTTAGTTTTGTCCACTTACCCAAAAAAATAATTAAATAAAAAATTAGTTTTGTAAATTTTTCCTTTTACCGTTCTCTTTTTCTATCTCTTGGTGTTTAATCTACCATTTTGATGAGGCCCATGGGAAGAAAGCTAGAGTCTCGACAAAAGGTTAGAATTAGAATTTGTTAGAATCGCGGTTCTCTATAAAATCTTTTTACGCTGCATTTGATTGATCGAAATGAAATTGATATTCTACCTCTACTACTGTAGAATAGTTATTCACTTATTTGATTTGCTAAAAATTCTATTTTAAGGAATATTTATTCCATATAATTAAAATATATAAGGAATCTATATTCTTTCTCTTCATCAAAGGAATAGTCATATCTTATGAAAAAAAAAATTTCGAAAATATCCTTAATCATAAAATAAGTGAATTATTATTCTATTTCTATTTTATTCTATTCTAGTGACTAAATGTGATGTTGTAACATTAAAAGATCTCTCTTAAGAACCGAACATCATTCACCAACTCCAAAGATAAAAATTTCATTGGACACTTGATTTGGGAGAGCTATTGAGCAAAATTTTGTCCTTATCAAAAACGAAAAACTCATTGATACGTAGTTCATTTATAATTTTAAGGAGACAAAACAAATGGTTTCACAAAATTATTATCAAGTAAGCTCATGAGATGTTTTTAGTAATAAAAAAAATGAAAATACTTTTAATTACTTATCAAAGCTCTTTGACGTATTTTTCTTGATCCGCCTACATCGTTGTGAAGTGTTTTGAGCTGTAAATCCTCACTTGGTTTGGATCTTCCCTGTTTAGGTTAAAGGAACAGTTATGGCAACTAAGGTATAGACGAAGTGTGGCTAAAGTCGAGAAGAATAGTTGCTGGATGATTCTCATCAACCTTACTTGTAAGTGAAAAAGCTTGTAAAGCAAAGATTTTTTAAATGACGTCTAAACACAAGGCAAGAGAAGCTATTGAAGAATATATTAAAATATACATTGTTTTTTTTTCAATTATTATATTCTTTTATTCATTCACTCTCTTGTAAGTTAATTTCCATTGAATTCTCAAAAGAAAAAATCTAGTACGTTAATGACTTTTCTTCATTTGTATATTTAGCCAAGGATAGATATCCCAAGGGTTGTGTCCGATCCGAAGCCTAATCTAATCATTGCCAGTCTAGAGATGTATCAGCCCCAGCAGGACACATTTGATGACCAATGGTTAGGACCCAACAGGTTCATGGGACCATGCCGGCTAGGATTGTGGACTTGGTAGGTCTAACCAGGTCTCCTTTAAAAGAAAAAAAAAAGAAAAAAAAGAAATGTAAAATAAATATTTAATACTTATTATCACAATAAGAAACAAAAATAAAGTAGAATACAAGAAAATAGTATAGTTAAAATAATAATTAACATTTAATGTTTTAATTATTTTTCATGTAAATAGAATTTATTAATTATCTCTTTGTAATATTTAATGCATTGTTAAAACAACACAAATGATAAATATAATTCAAAACACATCTCATACTTTATATAGAGTTTTATTAAGTAAACAATCTCATTTCTAAACAATGTGAGACCTTTTTTTTGTTCCTTTATAAACTATACTCTTCTAAAGTGTTACTCTAATTCCACATTGCTAATATGAAAACTCAATAGAGATGTGCTTGTGTATAAATAATTGCACATCCTATTTAGTATTAAATAAGTATGGGCTAAAGAATAATATAATTGAAGGCGCATTATAATGTACAGTTTAAAATTTTATTATATATTAAATTAAGAATTTTTTTCAAAAAGGGAACAAGTTAGATCCGGCCAATGATCTGACGGGTCCATGCGTTGGATTCATCCTACCGCTAGCTGGGATGGTCCTGAGTCCACTTTTCTAGACCAGGACATATCATGGTCGAATCGATTCCTGACCCGACCAGACCTAGGAGATGTCCGTCAAGGAGGACAATATTTGAACAAAATAATGAAGTATGTGGAAAGAACTTAATGAGTGCGTGATGGTAGACATTGGACTGGCAACGTTCCATCCTAATTTGGATTAGTGTTTCTCTCTCTTCTTATCACTTGTATTTCCCTTAATTATTATTTTTTTTAATAAAAGGATACATCTATTTGCCAAAAAAAAATAATGATGATGTATCTAACGTTGCTACTATTACTTTTGGAGATCAAATGTCTTAGTACAAGATCGCGAGGACATATAGAATGCATCATTATTATGACTTTCAGATGATGAATTATTCTTTAGAGAGATTTTTTAAGGTTACATTTAAATTAAATTTAATTGCAATCTTTTGCCATCGTTAACCTTTGTGAGTGAATCAGTAATTAGCATACCAACGGTGAATAATAGTCGGATCCTTCATAATTAATAGGATGATTAGAGAGTTAACCATCTCATTCTAATACAGATACTTTACTTTTCCATACACCAAATTTTAGAAAAATTCTACAAAATCAGTTTCAGCGTTCTATATCTACTATGAATCTGGTAATGATAGTGAATCAAGAGTCTTCCCTTTTTGTTAATTAGCTAAAAATATTTCCAAGAGTGTAAATCATGAAATTTATTGCAAAGAATCTTTCATAGACTCGTAAAGTCTTTCCAAGAGTTGAGACCAAAAAAAAAAAAAAAAAGGATACCACAATTATTCCGAATCTTCTGCTAATTGTCTTCAAAAGCACTGCATTTTTTTTATATCATTTCTTGATCATCGCTATAAATTGTTTTGCGCATTTGACTTAAAAAACTTGGTCTAAATAACGCATTTTATTACATAAATAATTACATATATATATATATATATCTTCCATGTACGCATTTCAACTTTCTATTTGAATTATTTTGGCAAAGTGCTTTCTTGAAGAATAAGCAAATTTTGTCCAAAGAAAGAATTAAAATTAAGTTATCTGGATCTATTGTAAACTAATAAACAAGTTTAATTAAGAAAAGAGCTTGAGAGGGGAGGATTTTCAGAGTCTGGCAGCATAACAGCAGCAAGCGAGTCGGTTTCGAATATCATGAGAGGGAAGCTATTTTCAATGCTTTTGTTAATAGCCTCTAGAATGGCGAGAAATTCCACTTCTAGAGGGAAAGTTCTTTTGTCAATCTCTATGATAACTTTATCAAAATCTTTAGACCAACACATACTGAAGGCTCAATACACCCTCCATAACTCAGCAGCCACCATACCTCTTGGACCAATATTATAATAGAACTCCTCATTCCAACTCCCCCTCACAATCGTGCATAATGTCGCCAGCCGAAGCTCACCCCCTATCATTAATAAATGCTCCATCAAATAATAACCTATCTTGATTCTACATTTTTATGTCCTTTTTTTTTTTTTACTTGATGAGATGAAGCACAAAAAGAATAGGCCTTATTATTCCTACATCTTAGAAAAATTTCCTTGAGACTTCAAAATGGCTCATTGCATTTTACTTGTGCTTAACTCTTCCCAATCCTACTAAGAAAAACCCCTTCCACAAGAACTTTCTAGAGGCAGATTTTTTACCCTAAGGTCAAAATCATTTTTGACCATATGCTAGGAATACCACTATTATTAATGAACAATAACGAAATAATTCCTTGATAGAAATAGGAGGCATAGTTTACATGGATATAGTAAGTCTTGCCTAGCTGTTTAATCATAGTTTTTATATTTTCCCTTTGACTTGTAGTATGGCAAAGAAGCAAACTCTAAAGATATTACTAATTTTGAGTTGAAGAATCAAAGCATATCAATTTGTTTTTCAATAGATTTTTTTTTCATTTGTTTCCCTATTGACTCACCAAAGACAAAAAAAAGTTTTGCTATGTTTATGTTATTGATTGGATTCCCATCCTCTATGGGAAACAACATATACATTGAAATTGTCCAAAAAAAGACCGTACATAATAAGATCTTACCTTAAATAGGTTACATATTATATTGTGTACTCCACTTACTAATTATTTTCTTATTTTCAAAATTTTATCTATATTATATGCATTTCTATAGGCTTTACTGACTCGTTTCCTATTTTATGAGTCATTTGATATCATGCCAAAGAAAGAGTGAAAAATGATGGAATTTATCCTTTAGGGGTGCAAAGAAATTGCCAAAGAACCCCTTAGTCAAATGTTAAGTGCTCGATCAAATACTTTTTCAACATTCCCATACCTCTTAGAAAAAAATCCAAGATCTAGTAATGATAACCACAATATTATTAATTGCCTTTTAGTTATTTCAAATTGATTGGGATCAAGACAAATTAAATAGATGAAGTAAATAAATCAAATTTGGATACTATGTACATTACATATATCAAAAAGATATAGAATGTAGATTAATCCACATTAAGCATGTATTTTTATTCAATACAACTTGTTAGATTATATAGATGTATGGATTTGATTATAAAAGCTTTAAGGCTAATTTTAATTTGGGTTAAACTCTCTGGGCTAATGTAACAGGCTTAGAGAGTTAAGCCTAGTTATTTGCGATGATCAAGGGAGTTTAGGTATGGATGACGCGGAGTAAAGCTCGTTGGAATTACTTTGTCCAATTCTAACCTTTCTCAAATTAGCTCACACACATTACAAATTAAGACCTTAATGAGTCTGGGTCCACAAAGGAGCTCACATCTATATCCACTATAAAAGAGACTCATCCTAGTCGTTAGTTGTTAGTCGCTAGTCATTTGTCTCATCTGATGGATGATATCAACGGCTAGATTTTTTATAAATACCCTTAGCCCCACCTCATTTGGATAATTAGATACCTAGGAAGAACATCGTCGTGCGACCGGATTTCCAACTTGGCAAATCAAACACTTGTCATAATCAAGAACTGTCATCGACTCATTACATTCAGTGAGGTTGATGCTTTCCAGCTCCCTCACCTGTCACAAGTGTGTTAGAGCCTATTGAGATTGCCTACTCATCTTCTCCACACATTTCTTTCTTGATTATCTTTATACGTATTGTTTTCTTCGGTTACATGTAGTATGATTGTCACGCGGCACGCACATGATTGTTTCATTTTAAAATCATTACCTATACAGATTATAATAACAAAAATAAAATATGGTAGATAGAAATATATGAACCTTTCTACCGTGCTATTGGATCTCATTAAATATTATCATGTTGATTCTAATCTACTCATTTTTTTCATTTAATTTAAGTTAAGACATGAGACTCAAATCTTTTTTTGTTTCTTCTATTTCGTGAATCCTTGATTAAGCAAATTAGTCAAGTTTGAATCATATCAATCACTTTAATGGACTATTTTTACATATGTTATAAGTAAAAAAGCAAATAAATGGAAGAATATTTACTTCCATAATCTCTTTTTTTTTTTTATTTGGCAATAACTCAGGATTTTATCTCATAGACATGACAAATCTTTCCTACAAGTTCAATGGGATGAATTACACCTTGATGATATTGAATCACATCAATATCATGAATAACAATATTGGAGCTATCAAATCAATTCATCGAGAGGAACTGAATAGTATAACATAGACAGATCTTTTATCCACAACTCATAAAAAATTGGATTCCTAATCCAATTCTTTGCTTTTCTTTTTTATTTGAATTTCTCTTCCATTCTTGTATTTTTTTTTTTCTACAACCTACTGCCGTCTTCTTACAATCATATATAGATATATGATTTGAATACTCTTAAGTTTCCATTGGTTACAAAAACAAACCAAAACAAGTAATAGAAGCTAAATAGAAAAGAAGGAAAAAGTTAAGTACTTTTTTAACTACATAACTTATTTTCTTGAAAAATAAATAAGTGTGATAAAAAGAAATCCAAGTGTAAAAACAATCTAATATCCCATCAAATTAACTATTTCTTTTTAGAGTTTGTTCTTTTTTTGCTCGCTCCTTTAACTTACTGAAAATGCAATTTAAAGAAAAAAAGATTATTTTAAAGAATATCATTCATTTCACCTCTCTAAGCTTGGTTCAATCCTTATTTCATCTTTCTTAATATTCTCTTTTATTGGATTGAAGAAGGATTAAAAATAGGTTGCATATATCAAAAGTTCATTATTCAACTTCAATGAGATAGATTCTTTCAAACTCAAACTAATAATTAAAGTCAGACAAACTTGGAATCGAAAAAGAAAGAAATACCTTTCATTTTCACTTCAAAAAAAAAAAAAAAAAGACAGAATCCACATCAAGAATTAAATTTAAATGTTTGTATCCCTTTTTACATTCAATTAACACGCCAAATGGAGAGATGAATTAATGAATTTTCATTTATTTGATTCCATTGGGATTGACGAGACTCGAACATGCAACTTCTGCCTTAATAGGGTGTGCTCTAACTAATTGGACTAAAATTCTAGGTAAATGAAATAGTAGAGTATAAATATTCTACTGATTATATTTAAAATTTGTTATCGTTCTATTTAGATTAGAATACAGCACGGGATATGATGTTAATATGCCATAGATGGGCGCTTCCTAATAGCAACATAGTAATCCTTCATTATTTACTCATTATTTACAAATGGAATAATAATAAATCATCACTTTAAGTAAAATGATAAAAAAAAAATCTTTTCTTTTCTTCTTTTCCTTGTACTTTCTAATTAGAGCTCCTTATAGGAAATTTGATTGTTAGCAAAATTAGAATTTTTTGGGAAAAGCGAATAAAAACAAAATAAATAAATAGAATAAAGTAAATAAAATGGTGAGGATATATAAAAAAAAAATTACTTTTTTTCTTTTTTTAAGGCACTACTAGAATTTTTGAAAAACAAGTGGTCTATATCATTTCATGGTAAATCAACGAATTATTGGGCCAAGCTAGACTTGAACTAGTTTAAACATACTAAACCAACAAATTTACATCCTATCCCCATTAACAGCTTAGGCATCAACTGTGGAAGTCAAATCCTTATTGCGTTCTTAAAAGAGCGATGTCTTGGACCACTATACAATGGGGCATATTTGTCTGACCACCATTATATTATACTATTCTCATGACATAGTATGAACGCTTTTTTTTTTTTCCTTCTCTTTTTGAAATTGTTAATAGAATGGAATGTTCTAACTAGACTCCAAAAATCTTCTCATAAATCATTAATTCTAATCACTATTTAAGGAAAAAAATTGCTATTCTCTATTAAAAAATTCTATATTATCATGAAAATAATAAAATAGAATGAAATAAAAAAAGAAATAGACAGAAAATAGAATTAATATGAACTGAAGTATAGAATCCTTCTAGGAAGTGATTTAGCTGTTCCAAAAGGCATATTAAACTCCAATGTTTTCACTTTCATTTATTGATTCACTCCTTCTTTCTTAATATGAGAGAAAAACACCTGTATCCTAGAATAAGCCAAGAAATTAACAAATGAGAAATTTTGAAGTCTAGGAATGAGGAAAGGGGCCAAGAAGTTACAAAATCTTTTCTTTAAGAATTTATTTAATTGAAGGGAGAAGTTGAATTTCTTTATCGTATAATTCATGAAATATCTTGGATCTTTTTGCAATTGGTAGGTAATAGAAAATCCAATTTTAACCTAATACTACCCCTTTTAAGGATGTATAACTTTTTTTCTTACCAAATGAGGCACTAACTATTCTATCTCTACCATATCTATTTAGATGAACTATCTACCTATATATATATATATATATATATCTATTTAATAAACTCTAATCAAATCTAGAATTTCAATATATAATCTAATTCTATAGATATATGAATCTTATCTGCATAGTAGTGATTTGATTGATTCAAAAATTAGGCCCCTTTAAACTCAGTGGTAGAGTAATGTCATGGTAATACATAAGTCATCAGTACAAATTCTATAAAGGGCTTTTTTTTTTCCCATGAAACTCTATCAAACGTGATTTTTTTCCATGAAAGTCTACCATAGGTGAAACAGCCAAAATCCTCACCTAAGTTAAAAATTGAATTTAGAAAGTTTAGATAGATAAAACAATTAAACAATAAACAATAATTAGACAACTTGACATGATTAAAATTAGTAAATAGAATTAAATTGAAATTTGAGATTTCAATTCCCTAAACCCTTAAACAAACGATCTAAATGTTTAGTGAATTCCTTAATCACTAAACTCTAGTCCAAAATCCCATTCCTTTAATCCTTATCAATTTTGAATTCATCTATCTATCTAAAAATATCAGTCCTTAAGCTCGAACTTAAAACTAAATATCAAATTTCTACGAATTAAATTTCTAAAGTAATTTTCCTACCCATGTTATTATTTCTATTATATATATATATATATATATTCTTAAATTACTTCTAATTATTTTTTATAAGTAAGATAATCATATGAAAAGTTTAAGCTAAGGTCCTTACCCATAATGATTTTTAAGCACCTTAAACCTTATCCATTTTCTTCCTTTTTCATTTTGATTTTCCTACCTTCCTTTTTCTTCTTCTTTCCTTATTCTCTTCGTCTTCTTCTTCTTCTTTTCTCCTACGTTCCCTCTCTCTCTTCCCTCTCTCAATAAAATCAAAATCTCAAATTAACAAGATCATAGGAAGATTTGAAGTTAGAAAGAAGACAGAAGATGGGAAATAAGCTTGGGGTAACTTCAACAACAAGAAAAGAAGATCAAGTAACTTAGATTTGCTAAACAAGTAAGTTTGTTATTTTCCTTTGTTTTGATTATCGATTATGCATGAGAATGATATTAGAACTAGTTATAAGTAAGATTTGTGATAAAAATTAGAAAACAAGAAATACATGACATGTATCATTAAACTTAGTGTATGTATTTACATGTGTAGGTTAGAAACTTAATGAAATGATCTGATAAAAAATGAAGTAGAAATATGATTAGGCATGTTAGATAAAATTTATATGAGCTTATATGTTGTTTATGATATCTTTTGATGTAATCAAGATAAAAAACAAGTAGTTAAGTAAGTGGAAATTTGAAGAACATACAAAGGAAAAACATGATCTGTGATATGTCTTAATTACAAGCGTGATCAAGCACTTGGTAGCCTTCGTATTCGAAGTTTGCTTGATTACAAGCGTGATAAAGACCTTGATAGACTCGAGTTGGACAATTTTAAGCAAATCACGAGAACCACACAATCCTTATTAGCCTCGAGTTGAAAATTTTTTTGACAATCACAGGCATGATTCAACTCGTGATCACCTATGTTTGCCTTCCCTTCTATGATCATGGGCATGATCAAGGGTAGGATTTGGAATTAGGCCTTAATCATGGGTGTGATTGACTTAGTCCCTTGTTTCGCCCTGTTTTAAAAAATAAAATAATATAAATAATAAGATAAAATGAAATAGATAGATGATTGTTAATATGATATGTTAGTTAATTTATATAAGTAAGAATGAATTAAGTGGATTGATAGGTCTAGTAATTAATTTAAGTTAAAATTGTTTGTAAATATAAAATGAACTTAGTCAATAATCTTATGGTCAATATGGTTTAATAAACTTCAATGAGTTAAAACAAATTAAATGGATTAAATCTAATCAACTTAACTGGGATTGAGTAAATATATACTTAAATTAGGATTAGCTTTGATATTATAAATGTATAATCTTAGGGTAAATAAATAAACAATATAAGGAGTATGTTATTTTTAAAATATGGTAGAGCAAAACTATGTTTAATTAAAAAATAATAATTTAACAAACAATGGTGAACTGTCCGTACCTTGGCGAAGCAATTATCACAGCCATGGCGGAGTTTTTACTTAGTATCTGATGAAATAAGTTTTTAATAAAAGTTTGATGTAAATGGGTAATTAGATTAATTTCTTATATGAGTTTAATTTTTCAAACAGATGAATGGATGGTTGATCTATCCCCTACCTTGTTTTGGATTTTAGACACTAAGAGAGGTACGTAGTAACTTACGTGTTGTGCATTAAGATAGACATTTTAAAACGAATTAAAACTTAGAGAGGGCATAATAAATGCTTGTCACTTCTGCTTGTGTCATTGAATCTAGTTCAAAAAGTGACAACCTTGCTAGAAGCCGAGTACGGTGGATAGGTGCTTAGGCCACCCCCTTGTCATGATGCAATGACAATTTATAAGTAGCTCAGTAGATAGTTAATAAGGCAAACGGTATCAAAATAACATCTATTTAGACTCGGAGAGAAGTAATATAGTAAAACTCACGTTTATAGGATCGATTGAGCTATATTATATAGACTGAGATAAGTAGAGTTACGTAATGGCTATGAACCCAAAATGAAGCTATTTTCCTTTTCTAGCATAGATATAGGAGATATAGATATTCAAAGTGCCTATTTTAACCCCTTGAGCAGTTGTTGTTACTCAGGATTCCTAGATTCCCAAGATGTATTGTCGGAGTGTGACTGCTGAGTGCTCCACTATTGTTTGCTAAACTTTGATTTAAAGATGAAACTTTTATTTGATGCATTAGAACAAGTACGTGAGCATACGTTGATTATGTTTGTGTTACTGTTGTATTGGGCTTCAGCTTATTATGTTCTTCTTTCCAGGTTTGATTAGATGGTGATTGTGTTAATGATGATTTGGATGATAATGATTGCTTCGGGTTTTTAGTTTGTAACAAAAGATAAAGATATGAGACGTGAGGCGACTTAAGACCGTTGGATTATTTGTATTTTAATTTATTTTGTTTTATTTTATTTAAGAAGTGGATTTATCTTTTTAAGCCTATATATTTCTTTAAGGGCTTGGTGGAGCCCATGTTTTGTAATTAAGCTTTTAAAGTTGTGTTTACCATCATCAACAAGTATTTTGATGAAATATCTGATAATATAGTTTTGTTTCTACAAGTTGATCTACTCATGAGGGTAGAATATGAAAAGTTTATTTTACCGTTTTCAGAATCTAATTACATGATTTCCAAATATAAAAGTGGTTAGCAAATGTTCAACATAAACAAGTCCTTTAAGGTAGCATGTGCATATAACACTTAACCATTCTACGTGGTGTTTAGATATGCCTTGATTCAATTCGGCGTGTGACAATAGGTATCATTCATATTTGAGTAGAAGATAGAAATATTATTGATATTTGTAGTTGATATTTTAATTAAAAAAAAAGTAAACTATCTCTATAATTTTAAAATTGATTAAGCTAAGTTATTATCATCATGAGTTTAATTAGAGCTATAAAATCAAAAATCAAGTTGATAGCTTTTTTATTTTTATACTAAGAATAATCATAAGGCGTTTTTTTCTTTTGAATTTAAAAAATATTTTTATTTTTCACCATCGCACATTCTGAAAATGAGAAATTAACAAAAGAAAAAATAAGTAAACTAGCCCATTAAATCATGACTCTATCTACTATTCTAATATTCAAATTTAATAGAGATGAAATTGGAACAGTGGATTTTTTTTATTTCCTACTTTTTTTTTAGACTCCACAAGAATCTATTGATATTTTCAATTCCATTTACCATTACTAGTTAATTGATCAAATCTTTTTAAAATATACATAGTTTTTGTTTCCCTGAAGGATTCTTCTCACCATAATGGATAAGCAATAGTTTCATATTTATGCGCACATGTTTTGTGACATGAAATGATAGCATATTATATACATGTAATACATGCCAATACCTTAAATGTGACTTTTCTAAAGAATTTTAATATCACTATAAGAGTTACTTTTATACAAAAATTATTAATGTGGCTTATAAAAATGAATTTAACTCATGATACACCTACACATGTGAACATCATGCAACAATACAATATCAGAAACCACGAAAAAATCAATTAGAATTTCGAGCAACTTACATATGGAAATGGAACATAAGCTACAAATTTCGCAAAAAATTATGGGCTAAACTGATGTGCCTAATTAAAGAACTAATTAACCATTACAAATAAATGGCTGATGGGCCAACCTTAATACAATAGTGTTCTAGAAAGTATTAGTAAATGGCCCTAAATAATCTTATTATAATAGCATTCCAAGTAGTAAAATGATAAGCATTAGTAACGAAATAAAATCAATAATATTAATAGTACAATATGATGTAATATTCCTTGTAGTAGAATGGTGACTAGGCATTTCTGTATCACATGCCATCAACCATGTTCTCCAAGGGCCTATCTATTATATAGCAATATCAAGTGATACAAAAAAATATGTGAAAAACAACATTGTTGCCCTAAGTTTCCGCTTGCATTCAAGTTTCCTACTTGTATTAGAGTAGCAACATTTGCATTAATATTCTATTTTTCTTTGTGACATCAATCTCCTTGCATCAACATTCATCAATGGTTCCTAGAAGTCAGTATTGGAAATTTAAGATTTTTAAACATTTCTCAAAACAATTTGCCGGGGTCGCTTCCTATCCTTTTAGCAAACTCTTCCCTCCTTTATAAATACAAAATCTCTTTAAAAATGAAAAGTGATAACAAAATTTGAATGAAAAAGTAATCAGAGTAGCACGATGGAAGCATAGTTAAAGAATAATCCTTAAAATAACCGAAAGTTTTTGAATAATAAAGTTAAGTTAATATGAATTGTTGGCTACCACCAAATAGTCAAATGAATTTTAAGGACAAAATGCTTTAAAGAGGGAAAGAACAAAACACCCAAAATCCTCACCTAACTAATTTAGAAATGAATTAATTGAATAATATAAGAGGTAGTTAATTTTGAACTTAGTTTAGATAGTTTAAATAAAAAAAAAAAAGAAGTAAACAATGGAAAAGGATTAGACAACTTAATAAATTAAATTAGTAAATAGGTTAAGTTGAAATTTGAGATTGTGCATATTCCTTTCAAAATTGTCTATTTGTTTCATTTATATATCCTCACAAAATCAAATTTCTTAATCTCTTCCAAAATCTCATTAGAACACTTTTTCTTCAATTTCAAATCTCTAATTTTGTAAACATTCACTATATATGTTTAGTGGATTTCTAAATCCCTAAAATTTAGCATAAAATCTCATATCCTTAATCCTATAAATTTTGAAATCACCTGCATATTTTAAAATATCAGTTCTTAAGCTTAAGCACAAATTAAATAGCATTTTAATATAAATTAAACCCCTAAACTAAATTCATATTTCAAGTTAGTAATTCATAATATATGAATTCTCAAATTATTTCCTAATTATCTTTGATACTTAAAATAATTATAAAAAAGTTTTAAACCTAATATCTCTAACTTAAAAATATATTTAAAACTTTATCCTTTCTTTTTTTTTTTTCCCCTTGCATCTCTACTTTCTTTTTCTTTTCCTTTTTCTCTTCCTCCCTTTCTTCTTCTTTTTTTCCCTCTTCCTTCTCCCAAAAACAACTCCAAATCTCAAATTTCAAGAAGACTAGAAGAGAAATCAAGGTTAGAAAAGAAGATAGAAAGCGAGAATCATGCTAGGAGAAGCTTCAACAACTTAAAAGTAGTAATAGTTGAGTAGATCAAGATGCTTGAGTTGCCAAACAAGCAAGTAGTCGTTTTTTTTTTTTTTTTATTGTTGTTTGTACATGTATATGATGTCTTAAAACTAGGCTTGTGTATCCATGAATAGAATTAGAAGATTATGAGATGATTTGATGAAACATGAAGTAAAAATTGTATATAGAAGTTGTAAATCATGTTTATAACTTGTATATTGATTATAGGATGTTGTATGTTAAAATATGGTGCAAAACAAGTAGTTGAATAGGTTAATTTTTTAAGGAACGGAGAAGACAAAGAGCATAAGGGGAGCATGGGGTACCCTATTCAGTCGCTCTTCTCTCTGTGCTTAAAACACATGAATTTTTCTTACCCAAAAAGAAGCACAACTAGTATATGATCTCCCCTATCTCTCTATGTTTCTCTTTGTTAAGGATAACAACTGGAAACATGACTTCCTTATCTTCTTATGTTTCTCATCCAAGAAGAAGCACGATTGGAACACGACTTGCCTTATCTAACCTGCTTCTCTTTGTTTTCTTTATTAAACACAACTCAGAAAAGCATGACTAGAACACGGCTTTCTCTATCCAACCATGTTTCTTTTTTATCCTTGAGTGCTTTGAATGTTAAGCGAAACACAAGAGAAACACAACTCACCCTACCTTGTCGTGCTTCTATCTATTCTTCAACTTAAGAATAAAACACGATGAAAACACAATTGAATGTATTTGGACATGCTTCTTTATATGTTTTCACATGAGGGAAACATTGTTAATATGTTTATCCATGTTCTTTAAAAAAATTTAAAATGACATGTTAGTTAATTTATATAATTAAGAGTGAGTTAAAGGATAGATGGATGACTAATTAGAACAAACATGAAAGTCAAGTATAAAATGAACTTAGTTAATGAATCTAAGTTTAACTTGACTTAATGAACTTTAATAAAATTTAAAATGAATTAGATTGATTAAGTCTAATCAACTTGGCTAAGTTAAGCAATATAAACTTAACTAGAATTAGCTTAGATTAATATGCTAGGCTATGTTTAATATGGAAACTATGTTGTTTCAAACGTTTATTTGCTAATACAAATGAATATGTTGAATGTGAACAATATAATGATGATTTTTTTATAATGAATGAATAAATTATAAATAAAGAGAAAAGAAATAATTTGACCGACAATAACGAACTGTTCGTATTTTAGCAATGCAATTTTCACAGCCATGGCGAGGTTCGTACTTAGTATCTAATCAAAAAGGTTTTTAAAATGAGTTTGATATAAGTGGATAAAAATTTTAATTTCTTATATGAGTTAAATTTCTTGAACAGACGTTTGCTTCTAAGTCGATCCTCTGATTTATCTTCTAAGATAACCCTAGCCTACTCTTTGTTTCCATTTGGTTGGATTCCGAATAATATAAGGTACACAACAACTTACGTATTGATTGCTAAGATAGACATTTAAAATGAATTAAAACTCAGAGATAACCTAATAAATGAGTGTTGCTTATGCTTGTGTCGTTTAATCCAATCAGGGGAGTGATAACCTTGTCCGGAGTCAGGCATAGTAGTTAAGTACTTAAGCTACCCCCTATCATGATGCAAGAATATGTCATGATGCCATAACAATTCATAGGTAGCTCAACAAGTGGCTGATAAGGCAAAAGGTATCGGAATAATGTCGACTTAGGCTTGGAGGGATGTAACATAGTATAGCTCATGTTTCTAAAAGTGGTTGAGCTGTATTATGTTATAGACTTGGATAAGAAGGGATGCATAGCGGCTATAAACCCTAAATGAAGCTATTTT
Organism: Combretum micranthum; assembly: GCA_024138025.1. Classification (NCBI taxonomy): domain Eukaryota; kingdom Viridiplantae; phylum Streptophyta; class Magnoliopsida; order Myrtales; family Combretaceae; genus Combretum; species Combretum micranthum. Next base: position 578,608 of record JAMXBD010000622.1, on the reverse strand, counting down.
TCCTTTTTCAGTTGGACATGGGAGATATAAGTATTTGAGCTACTTATATCAACCTCCTAACTAGCTGCTATTACTTAGGACCTCCAAATTTCCAGAGATTGTTCTGGTGTCTAAGTGTTTCAATGTTGTTTGGTTCACTTTAATTAAAAGATAATAAATTATTGATTAATACACTACATTAGATTAAGCTCATATACCTAGTGTTACTGCTGTACTAAGCTTCATCTCATTGTTGTTATCTTTCCAGGTCTAATTAGATGGTGATTATGCTGGTGATGATTTGATGATGATGATGATGTTGACGTTGGTGATGCTGATGTGATTATTGATTCAGGTGCATGGGATGACTTTGAAGGATTTAGATGATGAGTGCAACGAATTAAGATCGTGATTGTTAAAGAATTGGATTTATATCTTTTAAAGTATGTATTTTCTATAAAGGGGTGGTTATGGAGCACATGTTTTATAATTCAATCTTTAAAGCTTTATTTACTATCATGAATAGGTATTATGATGAAATACCTTATGGTGTAATTTTGTCTATGAGAAAGTTGATCTACTCGTGTGAGCAGAAGTTACAAATGTTTTTTAAAAGTTTATTTTATCACTACTAAATCTAGTTGTCTCTAGGATCTAACTAAACAATTTCATCATTTAAAATTTGCTTAGCAAGTATCCGACATAAACAATTTCTTTCTAGGATTGCCTAAGCGTATAATACACAAGTATTATACATTGCATTATACATGCCTTGATGAAATTTTGAGGCATTACAAGAAATGGTATCAGAGCAAATGTTTAACTCGAACATTTGCTCTTAGATAATGAATTAGGATATGTTTTAGAATAGATGAGTAGAGTACGAGGGAAAACTTAGGTTTTTTCTTTGTGTTTGTTCATTATATTGTGTTGATTGCTAAACCTCTAGTTTAGGATTTAATAAAAATTAATTAATCACATTAAATAAATCAACTTGGATTAAATTTATTTTCTATTGATACTTCAAAATAAACCTAATTGAACCTTATCTGATTTTGTGCATCATATATACATGTCTTGCTATGTACTTTATTTATGATATATCCTGTAAGTGGTGTGTGATTGGAAGATTTTGTGTGATATATATGTGTGTATGTCTTGTTGTATATTTTTTTGTAAAATGTTGTAAGTGTATATTTTGATGTTTGCTTGTAAATTAAACTTAATTCAACTTTGGCAAAATGTAAGTAGAGCACAAATAACTTAAACAAACACTAGGAAATTCCCTCTCTAATCCTTTACAATCAAAAATAGAATCTAAGTATTTGTATGTGACATATCGGCATGTTTGTGTTTGCTAAAGAAAGATAGACTATAATAGGAGCTTTCCCTCTAAGTTTATTTATTGGTATGTTGACAAAAAAATGGATCAAATGAAAAGAAAACTCACAATTTCAAATTGATTTTGACATCTCCAAGTTACTAAAATGACAAATTTACATCCCTAAAATCGAATGGTTAAAAAAATGAAATTATAGTTGTAACCGTAGAATACCTATTAAGAGATAAACTTGAACCTTTCCAAATTTACTAATACTACAAGTGTAACCATAAATGATAGAGTTTAAAATGAAAAGTATGTTGAATTATTCAAGTTGACTCAAATCTATTAATACAATAATGCACCTACTAAAAATCTAATGAACTATCAGAATATGAAATTCTAAATCAATTATCAAAATCTAATCCAAAATCGAAAGACAGTAACAAAATCAAACAATTGAAAAGTGTCTCAAATGTATCAAACATAAGAGTACTCACAAGTAACTGTTGAAAATCAATATTTTAACCAAGACTTGAAATTCTAAGCAATGAGTAAATACTTGTCTACATCATCGGTTCCATATATATGAAGCCAACATCATAACAATAACCCTTGCAATATCACGAAATTAATTAACACATAACTTGATATCTTATCATATTCATCATAGCCATATAGCAAATGAAACTCAAAACAAAATTTTCCCATATGTATCACGAGGAATTTGTTTCTATGATCGAAATGAAATCTTAATCGTAACACATAAAATTTGAAATGGCTTATGAAAACAAAAATGACAAAATGACACATCTTGATTTCAAATCTTGTCAAGATGATAAGCTAATGAAAATTACAAAATGTAACATCCTTGATGATTAAAGAGTGTGAATCAAACCCATGTTTGAATTGAAATGAAGATATGATACAAGTTCTTCCCTTCTCAATAGCCATGAGATGATCATCTTAGGGTGATCCTTTTGTCAATGGATGCTCCTATTACACTCATAGTCTCTGAAGGATGAGAACCAACTATGTAGCATTTACACCGAGGATTTGGATAACTTTCCTAAGTAATGGGAAAGAGGACCGAAACATACCACTAAAAGACTCTACTAAGACAAAGATGGGCCATCAAGAATGTAGAGGAGGTAGGATGGGCAGTTGGTTAGATCTAGTATGGATCATACATGGATATAGTTGGAGCCGGCGGCTCTCCTAGGGTTCCCTCGTTTGGGATCCTTGGGGAAGAGGATCAAGTTTACCCTTGCGAACAGCTTGATGCACTATTTCCCTTCAATCGTTTGAGCGAAATGCGGCAAAAGGAAGGAAAATCCATGGACCGACCCCATCATCTCCACCTCTAAGAACTACGAGATCACCCAAGGATGCCTTCGGCATTCAAGGGTCACGGACCAACCATAGAATCATGTTCAATAAGCAGAATGCATGAGTATTGTATATTTCATATGCACATTGTCATATATATTCAGATAATAATGAAATAGCGAATCTACAACATTTCTTTTGTTGAGTTATGCCTTGTCAGTTGGTGTCGTGTTGTCATGTGCCACTTCAAGTAAAGAGTCATAAAGAGTCAAGTTATCAGTTGTTTTGTTGGTTTTGTTGTCCTTGTAGAGTCTGAGTCTTCTTCAAATTGAGTATGTAGAAGATTGAAATCACTAAACTAATTCCTATTATTTTATATATGCTATATTACATGAAATATTAGTTACATAAAGTAAAAGAAACATTTAAACTTTCAAAATATGAAATGGATAAATATATGATAAGTAAATAAATGTTTATAAAGAAATGATATTAAACTTTAATGATACCAAATCTCAATACGTTTTATGAAATTGAAATGGCAAAAACAATGTAACCATAATACTTATAGGAGATAAACTTAAAACAAATGAACAATTTCCAAAACCATACCAAATTTTGATACGCTTCATAAACATTGAGAAATATCAAGCAAATATGAGAATAACCATCTATGTAAGAGTAAATTTGGCAAATATAAATATTTGATTGAGAATCTAAAAGCTCTTTGAAAATGAAAAGTGATGGCAAAATTTGAATGAAAAAGTAATCAGAGTAGCAGAACAGAAGCATAGTTAAAGAATAATCCTTAAAACAACTGAAAGTTTTTGAATTATAAAGTTAAAGTTAATATAAATTTTTGGCTGCCACTAAATAGTCAAGTAAATTTCAAGGACAAATTCTTTAAATGAAGGAAGAACAAAACACCTAGAATCCTCACCTAGCTAATTTATAAATGAATTAATTGAATAGTATATTAGGTAGTTAATTTTGAACTTATTTTAGATAGTTTAAATAAACAAAACAAGTAAACAATAGAAAATGATTAGAAAACTTAATATAATCAAATTAGAAAATAGGTTATGTTGAAATATGAGATTTTACATATTTCTTTCAAAATTATCTATTTGTTTCATCCATCTATCCCAACAAAATCAAATTTCTTAACCTCATCCAAAATCTCACTAGAACCCCTTTTCTTCAATTTCAAATCTCTAATCTTTTAAACATCCATTGTAAATGTTTAATGTATTTCTAAATCCCTAAAATTTAGTATAAAATTTTAATATCTTTAATCCCTATAAATTTTTAAATCACCTACCCGTTTAAAAATATCAGTTTTAAGCCTAAGCACAAATTAAATAGCATTTTAATATAAATTAAAACCCTAAACTAAATTCATATTTCAAGTTATTAATTCATAATATATAAATTCTGAAATCATTTCTTAATTATCTTCGATACTTAAAATAATTATCATAAAATTTTAAACCTAATATCTCTAACTAAAAAACATTTTAAAACTTTATCCTTTCATTTTTTCTTTTTTTTTTCCCCTACCTCTCTACTTTTCTTTTTCTTTCCTTTTTCTTTTCGTTTTACCTCTTCCTCCCTTCTCTTCTCTTCTTTTTCTCTCTCCCTTCTCCCAAAAACAACTCCAAATCTCAAATTTCAAGAAAACTACAAGAGAAATCAAGGTTAGAAAAAGAGATAAGAAGTGAGAATCATGCTAAGAGAAGTAGTAGCAGAGTAGATCAAGATGCTTGAGTTGCCAAACAACTAAGTTGTTGTTTTTCTTTGTTTTGATTGTTTTTTGTACATGTATATGATGTCTTAAAACTAGATATAAGTAGGAATTTAGATAAAACTTATAAACTTGTAAGATGTGAACATGTACGTCAAAACCTAGGCTTGTGCATGCATGAATAGAATTAGAAGATGATAGGATGATTTGATGAAATATGAAGTAAAAATTGTATGTAGATGTTGTAAATCATGTTTATAACTTGTACATTGATTATAAGATATCATATGTTCAGATATGATGCAAAACAAGTAGTTAAATAGGTTAAGTTTTTGAAGGAAATGGATGGGGCAAAGAGCACAAGGGGAACATGGGATGCCCTATTTAATCGTGCTTCTCTCTGTGCTTAAAACACATGAATTTTTCCTACCCGAAAAGAATCACGACTAGTACATGATCTCCTCTATTTCCCTTTGTTTCTCTTTGTTAAGGAAAGCGATTGAAACTTGACTTCCCTATCCCCTCATGTTTCTCACCCAAGAAGAAACACGATTGGAACGCGACTTTCCGTATCTAACCATGCTTCTCTATGTTTTCTTCATTAAACACAACTCCAGAAAAGCATGGCTATAACAGGGCTTTCCCTATCTAACCGTGTTTCTTTATGATCCTTTAGTGCTTTAAATCTTAAGTCCATATCTCGTCATGCTTCTCTTTGTTCTTCAACTCAAGAACAAAACATGATGGCAACACGGTTGAATGTACTTAGACATGGTTCTTTGTATGTTTGTACACGGAGGAAATATAGCTAATGTGTCTACTTCTGTTCTTCAAAAAATTTAAAATAAAATAAATAAAAATAAAATGAAATAGATGAATCATAATTAAAATGACATGTTAGTTAATTTATATAATTAAGAGTGAGTTAAAGGAATTTATGGATCAATGACTAATTAGAACAAACATAAAAGCTAAGTATAAAATGAACTTAGTTAATGAATCTAAGTTCAACTTAACTTAATGAACTTTAATAAAATTTAAAATGAATTAGATTTAATAAGTCTAATCAACTTGGTTGAATTAAGCAATATAGACTTAACTAGAATTAGTTTATATTAATATGTTAAGCTATGTTTAATATGGATAGTATGTTGTTTCAAATGTTCGTTTGCTAAGACAAATGAGTATGTTGAAAGCAAACAATATGATAACGATGTTTTTATAATGAATGAATAAATTAAATAAAGAGGAAAGAAATAATTTGACAAACAATGAAGAACTGTCTATATCTTAGTAGAATGATTTCCGCAATCATGGCAGGGTTCCTACTTTGTATTTGATTAAATAGGCTTTTAAAATGAGTTTGATATAAGTGGATAATCAATTTAATTATTTAAATTTCTTGAACGAACATTTGCTTCAGGGCCAATCCTCTAATTTATCTTCTAAAGTAGCCTTAGCCTACTCTCTGTTGCTGTTTGGATTCTAGATAATATAAGGTACACAGTAACTTGCAAGTTGATTGCTAGGATAGACATTTAAAATGAATTAAAACTCAAAGACGACCAAATAAATGAGCATTGCTTAAGCTTGTGTTATTTAATCCGATCTGGGAGCAATAATCTTGTTCAGAGCTGGGCACAAAGTTAGGCGCTTGGGCTACCCCTACCATGATGCAATGATATACCATGATGCAATGCCAATTCATAAGTGGTTCGGTAAAGAGCCAATAGGGTAAACGGTATCAAAATAACATCTACTTAAACTTGGAGGAATGTAACAAAGTATGGCTCACATTTTTTAGGACCAGTTGAGCCGTATTATATTATGAACTGAGAGAAGCAGGGATACATAACGGCTATGAATCTTAGATGAGGTTATTTTTCCTTTTTCAGTTAAGTATAGGAGATATAAGTATCCGACCTATTTATATCAACCCTAAGCAACTGCTATTATTCAAAACCCTAAGATTTCTAGAGATTGTTCCGGAGTATGAGTGCTCCAATGTTGTTAGTTTCACTTTAATTAAAAGATATCAATTGTTAATTGATGCATTGCATTAGATTAAGCTCGTATGTCATCTTGTATGTGCTTATGTTACTAGTGTACTAGGCTTTGCCTCATTGTTGTTATCTTTCCAGGTCTGATTGGATGGTGATTGTGCTATTGATATTTTGATATGATGATGTTGATGATGGTGATGCTAATGCTGATGTTGATTATTGATTCGAGTGTGTGGGATGACTTTGAAGGATTTAGATGATGAGTGCAGCTAATTAAGATCGTGATTGTATTTTATATATTTTGTTAAAGAATCGGGGTTATATGTTTTAAAGTCAGTATTTTCTATAATGGGCTAGTTATGGAGCTTGTGTTTTGTAATTCAATTGTGTTTACCATTGTGAATAGTTATTCTTATGAAATACCTTATGGTATAGTTTTGTTTGTGAGAAAGTTGATCCACTCATGTGAGTACAAATTAGAAATGTTTTTATAAAATTTATTTTACTGCTGCTAACAGTTGTCTCTAGAATCTCATTAAATGATTTTATAATTTAAAATTGGCCAACAAGTGTTCAAATAAATAGTTTCTTTCTAGGATTATTGGAGCTAATAATACACAAGTATTACATGTAGCATTATACACACCTTGATGAAATTTCAGGGCGTTACAAATGGCAATTACATGCATATATATGTATTGTCTAGCAAATGTGTACATGCAATGTGCATATCTAATAAAATAAAAATGCATCACTAAGCAATTAAATCAAATAAAAACGTTGCAAAAAGAGAAAAAAGTAAAGGAAAACTCAAACTATTAACATTCACATTTTGTTTTGGATAAGAAAAATAGTTAAAGGAAGAATGGGGAAGTCTGGCCAAAAGAGAGAAAGGAAAAAAAATAGAGAGAGAGAAAGAGAAGAAGAAAAAGAAGAATGGACAAGATATAAATTGGGGAATCATTAAACTCTCCACCATTAAGAAATTATTAAATTCTCCTCTATGTTTAAAAGCTTAAATTGCAAAGGAAACAAATGAAGAAGAAAATAATATCCAAGACAACACTCTTACTCTTTTTATCTCATATAGAGAGGAAATGAAGCCAAAATGAAAATTTTATTTATTTTCATTTTGTCTTTTCATATTGACACATTTATTTTCCATGCATTACACCTCATTTGCTTTTTAGTAATAATTAACATGCCAAATAAAATTTCTTCATCATTTTTTTTTATTGTATTTTTTTTCTTGTTATTCCTTCTCTTCATGCCAAACAAAGTTTTAATACTTATTTTGAGGATAGTAAGATGATTTATCTAGGATAGTATGTCATTCTTTTTTTTTTTTCTTTGCCATTATAAATGAAGAGGAGGAAATCGAACCTGTAACCTCTCATATGAGAAACCAAGAGAGATACCACTAGACCACAAGGTGATTGGTTAATGTTGTCTTATTTACTTAAGATGAATAACTATTCATTCTCTCATCATTTTGCATAAAGCTGTCATTACGATGTTTGCTATTCAATGGATTTTTTATAAATTTATTATAAATACTTCTATCTTCAAAATATCACCATGCAATTATCATCTTCATGCAAGAAAGATAAGGGTATTATGGATATTTTATCTTTTAGATTAATAATTACTTGTTTTATTTTTAAACCAAATGAATATTGTAATAACCATTATAACCTTATTACATTCTTGTTGGATTGGAATTCACTCCTCCTTCCATGCGAAATTTAGTGATTAATCCTAGTTAGACTATAATTTCTTTTTTTAATCCTAGTTAGACTATATCCTCCACTTGCACGATGAACTTTCAGTTTGGATTGATTAATCCTAGTTAGATAATATTAAGTAGCACGTGAGACGTCGGCATATTAGAGACCTGTAATCATTATCAAACCATTACCATACACGTGGCTGGCATCCAGTGGGTGAAAAAGGAGGGAAAAAAACCAATACATGATATCGAATAATTAGTGATTTGTACATGCTAAATGATATTATTTTACGTATAATATTTTATAAAAATTGTTATTGGCTTTAAATATAATTAATCATTAGTTTTTTATCGATTACATGACTTATTACATTAATTATTTTTTCCTTGAAAAAGGTCTTAGTTTTTAATTATAAATTATGGTGATGAAGAGAAAACCGTAATTTCATATCTCCCACAAAAAAAGACGAGACGAAGGGTCTGTTTGGATTGTCTGTTTTTTATCTGTATCTGTATCTTTTTTAAAATGATATATGTAACTATATCCGATTTGCATCTAAATTTTATCTATATTTGTTTTATTTGATCTTTTGATGAAAACTGTCAATTTTTTTTATCTATATTTATTTCTTGATAAATAATTTGTTAGTAAAAAGTTTGAAAAAGTGTCTGTACCTGTTGAAAAAAAGCCAAAACAATCAGGCCTAAGTTGCATAGATCGGAGGGAACGTAAGTTTCAAGGGTTGGGTTTGTGGTCGTTTTGAGTCGGCCACGTGTACTGTACTTTGACTAAAATTACCCCAAGACAAATGTTTAGGATTTGAGTGGTATAGAGCACTAATTGATTCATGTTTTAAAAGCTTCTTGGCCGACAATAGAAAAGTATAACATTATATATAGATAGATACGTGTTTATATTTTTATATATTTAGTTCCAAAAGTTTCAACATTGGGGGAAAAAAAATGGGTGCCCTAATTATTGTAAACATTTGCTAAATTTTTTTAATCCTAGTTAGACTATAAATTGCTACAAGGACTTCGACTTAAAAAAGTTCTTCTGAATAACATATTTCGATTAAAAATATAATAACGAGGTATATAACCTCACCTACACGATTAGCTTTCAGTTTTTTTTTTTTTTTAAGATTTTCTTTTATGTATACTTTATTCCAAACTTTAATTGCTAAATATTCTGGTAACTGTTCCTTTTGTGTGTGTGTGTATATTATAATACAAATATGAGTTCCTACAGGTAGAAATAATGAAATCGTGAAATAGACAATAAAGTCTATTCAAGACCAACGTGAAGCATGAATGGACACAAAAGTCTAAGTCAAGGTCAACCCTCCCAGTGAAACAGACAAAAATATAGTCTTTTTTTATTTTTTAATTAATTTTTTAAACCAAAACCAAAGGTGCACAAGATTGCCCAATATAATAATATAAAGCACACCACAAGCCTTAATGTAACGCATACCCATTCCACAGTCTTCTTTCATGTCCAGCAAATTCCATCGTTTCTCCAATGGAATCCCCTCTCTTTCCAATTTACCATTATTACTCTCTCTTCTTCTATTGTTTACTATTATTCCTTACTCTCACTCTCACTCTCACTCTCACTCTTTCAATAGTCAAGTGCAGCCCAGGTGCCACGAAAAGGAGAGAGATGCCTTGTTGGAGTTCAAGACCACCTTTTATAACGACTCCTGTATCCCTTATCCTGTAGACGGAAGAGATCTGAAAACATGGAAAATCAAAGGAAAAAATGTAGATTGTTGTAACTGGGATGGCGTAGAGTGTGATGAGCATAGCAGATATGTGATTGGTCTTGACCTTTACGGCAGTTGTCTCTCAGGTTCCATCAATTCCACCAGCAGCATCTTCAAGCTTAGTCACTTGCGATCTCTCGATCTTTCATTCAATGACTTCCGGTACTCTAAAATTCCTTCTGCAATAAGCAATCTTTCTCGATTAGAAGGTCTCGACCTATCTGATTCAAACTTTTCGGGACAGATCCCATTTGAAATTCTAAATCTAACCAACTTGTCTTATCTTTATTTGGGTTTCAATCAGTTGACACTCAAGAATCCTAGTCTAAGGGACTTGGTGCAGAGTCTAATCAGATTAGAAGCACTCTATCTTTCCTCCGTGGAGATATCATCCTCAATACCTGATTCCCTCTCAAGATTGACTTCCTTGCAGGCTCTTTATCTTCCCAACTGTAAATTGCAAGGTCAGGTACCCCCTTCATTGTCAAACCTCACCAAGCTTGAAGATATACAACTATCTTACAATCAACTTACTGGTGAAATCTTCCCTCACCTACTGAGGCTTACTAAGTTATGGTACGTTGGTCTTTCATCCAACAAATTTTCTGGCCAAATTCCCAGAACAATTTCTCATCTCATGAACCTTGAATATCTTCTTCTTGATTCAAACGATTTCAGCGGGCAAATACATTTGGACGACGATTTGTCGTCCAATGCCATGTCAGGCGAGGTTCCACGATGGTTCTTGAACAATAGTATGGAAAAACTGGAGTTTTTGAACCTTTCTAATAACAATCTGTCGGGATCACTTCCTATCCCTTCTGCAAACTCTTCCCTCCGTTACTACCTCCTTTCGAACAATGAATTTTCAGGAGAATTACCAGCAAAGATGTGCAATCTTTTCAACCTTGTGATCTTTGATATAGGTAATAACAATTTGAGTGGTATGGTTCCACAATGCTTGGCTAATTTGGTTGGTGTGGGTAATTTATCCGTGTTAAATCTGCATAACAACAACTTTAATGGACCAATTCCTAAAGTTGGAAAAAATAGGTGCAATTTAAGGATGATGGACATGAGCTACAATCAACTAGAGGGGCCAGTGCCAACAGATATGGAGAATTGCTTAAATTTGGAATTTCTCAATCTAGGGAATAACAAAATTATTGATGTTTTCCCTTTTTGGTTGGGTAAGCTTCCAACCTTAAGCATACTCATTTTGGCGTAATAGATTTCTTGGAAACATGGGGAAACCTTCAACAAGTTATGGGTTTCCAAAATTACAGATCATCGACCTTTCTAATAATAGCTTCAATGGATGCTTACCAGCTCAGTACTTTGATGGTTGGATGGCAATGAAAGTTGATGCTCATAAGAAAGATCGGACAGTGTCATATGCATCCTATCAAAATGCAAGTTACTTCTATACAGCTACAATGACCAAAGAAGGTAGATATATAGTGTACACAAAAATCCCAGAATCTCTCATAGAAATCGACCTTTCTAACAACCACTTCACAGGAGAAATCCCAAGATCTGTTGCAACTCTTCAGGGGCTGTACTCTCTTAATCTATCTAGAAATATGCTCACAGGTTCAATTCCTTCCAACATGAATGGTTTGACAAACTTGGAATCTTTGGATCTCTCTCACAATCAGCTTTTGGTGAAATTCCTCAACAGTTAACGGATCTTGCCATGCTTTCATCCTTTGATGTGTCTTTTAATCAACTAACAGGCCCTGTACCTCAGTCCAAACAATTCAACACTTTTGAGAATAGCTCATATGAAGAAAACCCAGGTCTTTGTGGATTTCCCTTATCGAAGAAATGTGGAAATGTTTTTGAAGTATCACCTCCATCATCCTTAAAAAGGGATCATGCTTCGAAGAGTTGGATTGAAGTCAACTGGATATTTATTGTCATGGGATACATCAGTGGATTTGTCGTCGGGGTGGTTATGGGCATGAATTGGATCAAAGGATGTAAAAGAGTGAAGAGGGTCCGCGAAATAAAATTCATGTTGAACTGATCAGATGAGAAAGTATACATGGGTTTTTAGTAACATATATATGTACTAATGATTCATGGAAGAAGCAAAACATGCATTTATTTGTTTCCTTGTATTTGAAAGAATAAGAGCACGTATAATATTGTTAAATGGTTTATATTACTTCTTTGGCTAATGTAAACACACGTGTATCAATGAAGAACAGGCCTTCAGAAGTTACTTTCGCATTACAAATATTTATGTCAATTGAATCTCTCTCTCTCTCAGAAAAGCTCAATTTGTGAAGATTTGAAATTGAAGTATGAAGTACATTTTAAATCTAAATTTGGTGTTAAAGGCATGTGATTTTGATATCAAACATTTAATTATTATTCCATAAGATCAATTTTGTTCATTGAAGCTGTTCTATATTCTCGGAAATTAGTTAGAGGATGAGTGAAGATTAATTTATATCCATAGAATCACATCTTCTAGTGTATTTGGAATCATTCAATCTAGTTTGGCTCTGCTCTTTCCACTAAATTTCTGTAAGGACAAAACATATTATTGTTGTAGTGGGAAAGAGTATCAATGGGAACCAAATAAAGAGAGAATGTGATAGAAGACTCACAGTGGTTGTTCCACTCAATTAAGTTAGAAATGTTTTGTTTCCTTGTATTGGCTACGATTTAGTATAACAGACTCGTTAAATTAGAAATGTTCAATTTTCTTGTGCTACGGTGTTCTGATTATAGTGAGAATGGATTGGCTTTATGCCCCATTTGTAGTTGACCGTGTTATATAATGGATCATGCAATTTTTTTGTTATTAGGCCAAATGGTGTTGGCATCTATGAGAACTTATTGGGTGATTATTATTACAAATATCTACAAATCCAAAAACATTGATTTTGTGAAACAGACACGTCATAGTTGCAGCTTACAAAGCTTCGCTTGTGTCAACTTCGAGACAACTTGGGTATAAAATTCAAAAATGCTGGTCCCGTAAAGAGTATGAATGACTTGGGCTTTTGTGAATTCGTGTCATTACTACAAGGATGCCTGAGAATGGCATAACGCGAGCTGCCTTTTTTAGGGTCCGTGAATGAATCACCATTGCATGTAGTTTGTGATCGTCTGCTAGAGTAGAAGCTTGGCAAAAGAAAATGGGGATGCAAACGAACTGATATACATGAATTATATTATTAAGGCTAGCACCACAACGATCTAATCTAAAAACTCAAGCTTCTAAATATGGCATAAGCTAATATATTTTATATAACACTCCCTTTTAATTGTGGACTGGAACAACTTAATTTTACTAATGGCTATAACAAACATGCAAGGATTCGAACACAAGACCTCTACTCTGATACCATTATTTTGGTAAAAAGGTATTGGAGTTACAAAAACTTCATCACGATATTTTATATAACATAAAAATAAAATTACTCTTACACTAACACAATTACTTATTCTAACATATATTGAACATTCACACTGAATCAAGCTCACTGCAATTAAATTGCACTCAAGCTACTCAAATGATTTGCACTCAAGGTTCTTGATAACTCATCAAGCTTGTGACAAATTTAAAGGAAATCTTAGCATGACATTGGGGAATATCATTGCTATTACTTAAACAAGCTAAAACATGCTTGCACATTCATCCATAGGTTATCAAAAATAGATGTTATTCAATAAGTAAAATGTGTGAAACAGTGTGAGGAGGAATTTCGTAATACCTTAGATAAAGCAGGAACTAAAGATGAAAAATCTAAATCCATTCAAACTCAAATTGACTTGAATCGAAGCTTTACATTATGTCCAATTGTATAGACCAAAGCCAGTTATGACCCTAGTCTAGGAACATAAGCAATCTCTTGTTGATTGGTCTGAGGCCATCCGCATTAGGATTGATTTTAATCTCAGAGTTGGGTTCTTTCCAAAAAAAATAACGGAATTATTATATAGCTATCCAAGTGAGGTGGCTTTAGCAATGGCTCTTGCTCAGAATTTCGATTGTTGAAGTACAGATCACTAGTACTTAAGACCCCAGGACAAGCTAAGGAATTTTATATAGCCACAGCACCGAAGAGTATAGAAGCTCAGAGCTACTAAGAGATAAAAATGGCTGGATATCAATGCAAGCGATGTTGTATGTTACTCTGTCCAATTTCCATACTAAAAACAATTTAGAAGCTCCATGTTAGATCGACTCACACAATACCTAATTGACTCAGATTTCCAGCTATCCATCTTTTTCATGATTCGGATTGGCATTAAACTCATATTCTTGCATTATAAAATTGAACATAAGAGCTTGTATTTTATGAAATCTAGGAGAGGGATGCTAGATTAGCCAAAAGGATCAATGTTTCCCTCCGTAAAATCGTGCATGCAAATTTAGAAGGATATATATACAGGAGCATTCACTCGAATTCCTAGGATCCGTAAGATAGGACATTCATCAGACTCCTCAAGTTTAGTTATCCTCAGAGCATATGGATGTCATTCTGGACCACTTGAGATAATAATTAATTTACTTTTACACATTTACAGGCGATCTTGATCAAAAAATTGCGATACTTTACAAGATGACCTTCATGGAAGTCAATCAACTGCGAGGAGCAGCCATCTGTTGCTTCTTGATCCTCTCACCCGTTTTTACCATGCTGCATGGAAAGCAAGATAAATCAGATACTTGAATATTCCTGTACTATTGTATAGCTTTTGTACTCAATCGCTGCATGTGACTTGTCTCAGTTGGAGACGCTCCTCATTAAGAAAGCTAAAATGGTATACAGATATATACGCACATATTGCCATAGGTTAGTCCTTTCAAGTTCTAAGCAGTTGACGTAATAACAATAAACTCCATACTCCAAGTCTCCAATTATATATGCATTTCATCACCTTTTATATCATTGAGCTCAATGGTGAATATTTCAAAATGCTATATCCAGTGTCTTTACAATCAAACATAACTTGAAAAAGAGCCAGCAAGCATTTTGCTCTACTATGTGATTCTTGCAAGATGCACATACCACACATTCAGGAATACACGTAGTTGTCTCTATCCCTCTCTACATATACCTAATAATCACCATTATTCCCCGCTGTTAATTTCCATAATTCTTTAATTATATACTGCTAAACATGCATTCTCAAAAAAAAAATAAATTCCGGACCATCTTTACTCAACAAACATCAAACAACAGACTTCAACCAGGCTTGCTTCACTATTGATGGATATTTGTAGCAGAACCATAGAAGCAAATCTTTATGGAAGGTGTAATGTGTGTGTATATATCAAGCAGGGTGAAGATATCGATAATGAAGCCTTACACAAAAAAGTTGAAAAAAAAAACATTTATATTGACAAGAGCACAGGAAGGATAATTACCCAATATCATGAGGAGTAATAAATATCCACTGTGATCCTTGTGCCAATGCAAAATCAACAAGTGTGTCTAAGCTGATTTTCGGCTAACTGCATCCTGAAAATTGCATTGTCCAGTTGTCATTATCTCTGATCTACAAGTTGTGCTGGACATTCCAAAATCCAAGAAGGAAAAAAAGTCAGGACACAACAAACTGACCATAAAAACATCAAACTCATCCATTGCACAAAAAGGAGCCTCCGTCATCTCATGAAGAGCCAGCGCAAAGCATAATGTTGAAAAGGATCGCTCTCCACCTGATCCGTAGCAAGATACAAAAGGCAACCAAAATTAAAGTTCGGTCATGAGAATTCTTTGTAGCAAGCACGTTCTTTCCTCAGATGTTTTTAAGGAATAGACCAACCTTTTGACTGGGGACTATTATAAGAGATTAACCAAAAAAACAAAAATTACATGCAAAAGAAATATAAGCTGTTCTTATCCATCCAAGTTGAGACAATCAAACAAATGATTTAAAGCAAAATTAGAGCATTATGCAAGAGACTAAACTGAAACAATGCCTTATTTATTTGGTATCCAAAAGAAACATATAATCTAGACTCTTCCACGTCATAAGCAACGTTCTTTGAAGATTAATGTAATCTCTGAAGAATGATCCTTACATTTCATAAGACAGAATACTAGCAGAATGGTGAAGCACAGGTAGAATCCATGTTTTAGGTTATTTCTTTAACTACCACCTCAGATTACTAAACCTTTAGGCTCCAGATTTGTGTCAGCAACCAGGATGGAGCAAAGAATATTTAGTTAAAAATGGAGCACATACAGCCTGCTGAGGCGGACCATCTTTGACATCTACATACAAACTTCAAATGATATTCCCAAAAAACTACATTTTAAACATGCATGATGACAACCTGAAAGCCCTCTAGTGTCACGAACAGTACTGCTTGATGCATCTTGAGGCATCTTCACCTGATGAAGGAAGGTCAGGGACGATAATGAGAATACTGATGTATCGGATAAGAAGCATAAGGTATAAACCAAGATTAATAACTACAAGCCTGTGATGATCACGGGAAAGATAATATACGAAAAGGCAAAATGACTTACCTCTACTGCAAGGGTTTTTCTCTCATAACTAACCTTGATGTGGCCACTGATCCCTTTCTTTCTCAAATGACCATTAAACTTAGTTGCAACAACTTACCAGATTACATTGCTAAAAAAAGTACCATCAATTTATACTTCAAATAAAAGGTACATATCATCTGCTGCTATTGAGGAAGAAGCTCATTGCCAAGTCAACTGTCACCTCAGAAGTGTTGCATTCCTTTGCAACTTGCTATATCTTGAATCAAGGGCTTTTTCACAAGCCTATGAAGCAATTGATTTCAAATTAAAAATTTACACAAAAAGACCAAAGAGATAATGAAAGGACTTATGATCAAAATAGCTTTACATGTGGCTATATGCTTTGAATTTAATTTATGTTAATAACAAATACCACGTTCATGAATTTTCAATTGACTTTGAAAGAAAGTAATCAAAACTGATGTCGGAAAAAAAGAGGCCCACGGGAATTATAGAAATTTGTTTATCCAAACAAGTGACATGACATTGCCTAGTCCATCATCTCAATAATCATTGTGTTTTTATCTGAAATTATACATAGAAATATCTCGATCAGAAAAAAGGAAAAAATGAAGATGCAAGATCATGAAAACAATTAACTTCAGAGAAACCCTGAACAAACAACACAATTGGAAAAGGCTAATACATACACAAAGCAGCAGGCAGTGGAATTGCTTAGACAGATGAAAAGGCATTCTATATAAAGTTGCAGCAAAGAGTATGCTAGACAGTACCAAATCATATAAGAAGCTTTGCCCTCACAACAAAGAAGCTAAGAACAAGTTCTCCAAGTACATCTCCATTATGTAAATTGCTCTCTCTTACCCATTTATCAATTTATTTTTTGATGAAATAATTATCTGCTACCTTCAAACATATGAACCACTCTACAAGAGCCATGCATAATCAAGTTTAACCTATGTTTATAGCTGGCTCCCAAAAGTGTGACCATAGTCATATGGAACCCAGTGACTAATGCAATTTGCAATTTGCTGTTTTAATAACTAGGTTGAGATGTCATAAACTTCCCTCTTATAATCAGTTCCAACAACACCTGCTTCCATAAGCAATCAAACTTTGAAGGCCATGTGATACGTAAGACTAGACCACTTCCCCTTACAGGAGAGGGGGGGAAAAAACACCACTTTCATTAGAAGAGTTAGTGCGGGAATAATTCATAAAACCACAATGACTGGAGCTTTTAGCATTGGACAAAATGCCTTTACCATTGCTTTTACAATGGATACTCTCAAAGCAGGACATATAAGTACTAGCATTTTTGCCTCACGTTGGGAGATCAGGAACTATTCTAGACTACCTTTTCTAGGATTTTATAAAACGTTGAACGTATGGAGGGTCCCAGATTGGTGTACTTGAGAATCATGTTAAATTCAATAGGGCTCAAAAGCCTTTTAAGACCAGACTGCCTAGTTTCTGTCTCAAACATAACAAGGCTATACTTCTGGGGTTTCTGATAGAGACCAGAAAATAAAATATTAATGATATTGAATATAAGATAAGAGATACAAGCTTTCCAGGGCAAATTGCTTAACACAAAGCTTAAAGCTCCTATTCACCTCTAAAAGGAAGTAAGAAAATGACCAGCTAGTCTCTCTCTCCTCCTCAACCTACATATACCATTTCTTTAATATGAGCCACATGGCAACATTTGATTAAACTCCTTGAACCATCATATCACTAATACTAACTATAATAATACTTCCTTTAATTAAATTTTTTCCTAGTGCCTAACAGTTTCCACAACAGTTTTTTCCTATTTAAAAGAAAAAAAAAGTTAAACAAAAAAAAAAAACATGCTCCAAGAGCTAATTATGTGCCCGTGAATATGATGTAAACCAGCTTTTATTTTACATTAGAAAGAGCACAGTAGAACCATTCTCATTTTAAACTACTGGAAACAACATTCTAAGAATATTTTGATTTACTTGTATAGATTGTGAATTATCACACCCTTGTATCTATGATGTTTATTATAAAACTACCCATTCAACATATTAGATAACACTTAAATTATACATATATTGTATTTTAAATTTTTCATGGAATCAGAGCCTCTTGGCTCACGCCATCAATCCACAAAGTGCCGATATTGCTAATTCAATAACCAAGCAAACAATTGTACAAACACACCACGTCACTGCACTCCAACCACACTACGCAGCTCTACCAACCACATACATTGTCATTCAGTCCTTGTACAATGCCGTCAGTCCTCCTACTTGTGTTTTAGTCATGCAACTTGATGTGCTTCAACAGTAATGGCTTCCTCTTTGATCTCAATCCTTCTTACGTTCATTATTGAAAGCTACTTAAAATTGAACTCACTCGGACAAATTTCTTCCCCTACAAGGAGGTAATTTGCACTGTGTAGATGTGGGTTTCTAGTTTATATTGTCACATGAAAGCTATGTGAATCTCATGCTACACATGACCTCATAGGAGAGAGGCTTGAATGGCACTTGATAGGAGGACCTACAAAGAGTTGAAATAGGCAGTTTCAGGAGCTCAAACATAGTTGTAACAGGTGCAAGAATATTGTTCACAGTTACGTATGGACTTGTTCTTCGTTTGAGCACCTTTTCATCTGTCAAAGTGAAGGATTCACAGTTTTCCACTATTTCTCTAATCTCTAGAGCTTTTAAAGTTCTAGATGAGAATATGACTGCGTATTTATGAATTCTTTGCATGATGATATTCATCAAATCTAACAATCAACAGATCAACGGATGGTATTACATTTACTCATTCAGGTTTATCCAAATGAGCATGTCATGGGCTTAAGACCAATAGCCCTCCTTTACTGAATGAGTAAGCTTATCTGAGAGAGGTTAAATGCAGATAAATCGGTTGAATAATCCTATTTCAAGTTCACCAAGTCAAATCTCCTTCAATCATTCAATTATGAACCAAGCTCTAAGGCCCTATCACTTAGCCTATGGAGACAAGTCCAAATAAACAGTAAATTAATTGTGGACTTAGCTCAATATAAAATTTGCCCTTTCACAAATGCTCTCCCTACTTTTGAGGTTCTTGGACATGCGATTGCTAAGACTTGCACCTATTGAATTTGTTGAAGTTGCTACTAAAGATTGCATTAGTAATTCTAAAGAATATATTTGTAACTTTTAAGTTTAAAAATTTGGCAAGAAAAAGATAACATAGTTCATTTATGACTTGTTACTACAATATCTCCAACCATGTTACAACATATTCTTTTAAGAAATTGAAAGCTTTGCTAGAGATGTGTGGATCTTGATAAAAAAAACATTTTGGAGACCACCACTGGTATAGTATTCCAGCTTGAGAAAACTTTAGACTTCTAAATAAAGGGAATATATTAATATCTGATTTTGTATCCTCAAAATAAAGTAAGTTGGACAAAATTTGCATTCCATCAGGAACGTGGAAGTGAATGTGAACTGGTAATGGTAACATTACATTGTCATCCAAAAGAATATAGAACCTTACCACCACCATCACCATAGGATTTATAGAGCTCTTCTTGTTCTTTTCAGTAATGATCTATGTCCATAATTACTAATGGGGAGGGAGGGGGGAAGGGGGGGAAGGTATGATTAGCATTTAAGCGATGTTCGTAGTTCTATCAAATCTATCATTGAGTCATCTACTTTCAGTGCTTCTCGTGAAAATCAACAGGGAAATAGAGGTTCCTATGAAGGAAGTCTTGTTGAGCCAAAGATAATCACAAGGTTACAATTAGTGATCTTGAAAAATGTCTAATGACGAAAAATTACATTAATATTTACCTACAAACATTACTATTAGTCTGGGTGTTTTTGCTTTTAGAGCATTTGGGATGCGCACACAAAAACATCTTCTAATTCTCTTTCTTGTTTCTTCCTTTCATTGAGATATCCACCTTCAAGTAAGGTTTTTATTTCTCAACATGTTGTGTTTATTGATGTTATCTCCCCATATCCTTTCAAAGCATGTTCTATCTTTCAGCTACTTATTTTGCATGTTACGATCAAATCCTCCAATTTCCCTACCACATACCAATTTGCATTTAACTTGAGCCATAGAAACGCCTTCTTGCTCTCCCTACTACGATACTAATGATCTTATCGAGGTTCCTAAGGAGTAGTCATGTGGATGAACAGTCTACTCCATTAATGTATTGTTGCACTTGAATATAGAATATCACAGGTTTGTTACAGCTGCTTCAAACCCTCTTCCTCCAATCACTTCTTCAATTGTCACTCTCTCAAACCATCCAACTCAAACGTGCACTATTCACCATGCTCAAACACATTTCCTTATGCACGCCTTCATCTCATATACTAGGCCCATTGCTTCACTTGTCTCCCTGGTTCTACTCATCAACGAGATCAATCATCGTTGAGAGAAGTTACTCTGCATCTTGGGAAGATTGAAGCTATCAACAATGAGTATGATGCTCTCCTTACCAGTGATACTTGGAAGCCTGTGCCTCCACCATCCAGTGCTAGTATTATTGGCTACAAATAGGTGCATAAAGTCGAGGCCTGTACTAATGGTTTTCTTAAAAGATTTACAACATGTATTGTGGCATGAGAATATAAGCAGCATCAAGGTGTTAATTTTTAGGGAAAGTTTTCTCTACATTGGCTAAATCCATTACTATTACAATCTCTCAGTAGCATCATCTCAAAACAAACCCCTTTGCCAGTTAAATATTAAAAATGCCTTTTTTCATGGTGTTCTATAGGAAAAGGTATATATTAGACAGCCATCAAGCTTGGTTAATGCTAGATATCCACATTATCCATGTAAGCTCAAAAAGGCTCTTTATGGTTTGAAACAAATTTGTCATTCTTGGTTTCAACATCATGCTATCTTTCTCTCTTAAGTTGGTTTTCAATCTAGTACTGCTGATGAGCCTTTAATTATCAATTCTGGTTCCAATGGTATGCTAGTATCATCACTGCATTTGGGTGACATTATTTATAAGTAGTTCTAACTCATTTGTGAACTCATTCATTAGCACATTAGCACACTCCATCCAAAGTTTGCTATGAAGGATCTTAGAAATAACTTCGTTAGACAAGAATACTTGCATTTATCCAAATTTATTCTAAGTTGTTGCCTCATTTAAATATTTGATAATTTACCATAGATAGCATGTCTTCATCAATTAAACTACTTTAGTTTAACATATCACAAACACTTCGATAATATAATAATATGTATATTAAGTTTTTTCATCAATGCTTAAGCCTTAACCACACGGCCAACCTCTAAGAATTAGCAAACTTACCCTTTTACAATCAAAGAACTTAAAGAGGCAAGAATCTAGTCACATATGTATATATGGGGCATGTAAAGAACAAAGTCAGCCAATCAGATCTTCGCCAATCAAAATTGTAAGGCAAGATCTTGCACCAGTTGAGACCAATTTAGACAACTTTACTGAGTTTCATCCTATAGTGTTATGTTCCTATGTAATGTAATTAATATTGTAGTAGTAGGCCAACGGTCATAAACACTGTATATATATTTCTATGGATGTACAAACAAATATTAAAAAAAATTCAGAATTATTTTTTCTGGTAACATGGTATCAGAGCCTTCACGTATATATATATATTATATATATATTTTTTTTTTTCGTTCATTGAAGTTGCCAAGTAAGCAACGTGTTCTTCATGTGAGTGAGTGAGTGTGAGATATATATATATATATATATATTTTTTTTTTTTTCCTTTTTCGTCACCGCCAAGGAAGCAGGAGCACCGCCAATGGCTCACCCCAAAACGACCAAACGACGGCGCATACGTCTCACGCACCACTTACAGCCTTCGACCCTTCCACACTGTGAGGGCGTGGAGGCGTTCTTCCACTGTCTAAGCTTTGCAACTCTTTGGTAAGATTGATTATACCTCTATTGATATTGGGTAGACCATCTTGCTTCTTGTTGGAAGTTTGTTTGGTGGAAATTAACTCACGTTGTTGATGCGTGCTTGTTATACCTCTCGTTTTTTCCTTTGAGTTAAATTTGGCTGCTGGGATTCTAGTTTTTGTCTTTGGGATATATTTGGATGTTGTTTGTTGTCATTATCTGTTACTTGGGATATATTTTGGATTCTCGTGATTTGTTGTGTTTTGCGAAAGGGACAATGGGTATTTTGGCTGATCATTTAATTTCTAATGGGTATTTTGTATAAAGATTGAAAATGGAAACAACAGAAAATAAGTCTGTAATTGATATGATTCCAATATGCACAAAGATTACAGAACACAAGTTGAATGAAAATAATTTTATTGCATGGAGTAAAACAGTACGAGTATACTTGCGAAGTATTGAAAAAGAAGATCATCTTACTAAAAATTCTCCAGCAGATAATACGAGACAAGCATAGCTACATGATGATGCTAGGATATTTTTGCAACTACGAAATTATATTGATAGTGAGATTATACTTTGGTTGATCATTGTGAATATGTGAAGGAGTTGATGGATTATTTGGAGTTCATGTATTCAGGAAGAGGAAATATTTCCCGTATATATGATGTATCTGAAGGCTTTTATCGTGCTGAACAGCTTGATGAGTCTCTTACCAACTATTTTATGAACTTCAAGAAGATATATGAGGAGCTAAATGTATTACTACTATTTAGTCCCGATGTGAGAGTTCAGCAAACTCAACAGGAAGAAACAGAGTAATGAGTTTTTTGGCTAGTCTTCGTCCTAAATTTGATGGTGTCAAATCCCAGATTCTCTCTAGTTCTGAGATTTCATCTCTTCAAGAGACTTTTACTAGGGTTCTTCGTACAGAGAAGCATATACCTGTTATATCATCACACTCCAATAGTGCCCTTATTGTCAAAATAGTCGTTCCTTCACTAGTGGGAAATGAAGATAATGTTCGAAGTCAAAATTCAGGGGGAGTAGTATGTTATTACTGTCATGAATCAGAATTCAAGACACACAAAGCGCACTTGCAAGAAGTTACAGAATCGTACTCAGAAGCGACCATCAGCACATATTGCTTCTACCGAGGCTGTCCCCAGTTCTGAGAGGACAATTACAGTTTCCGCTGATAAGTTTGCCAAATTTTCCCAATATCAAGAGTCTTTGCAAGCTTCCTCTCATCATTTGTCTACTATTGCTGAATTAGGTAAACCAACTCAGTGTCTTCTTTCCTCGTCCTCTAAATGGGTCATTAATTCTAGTGCCACAGATCACATGATAGGTAATCCTAATCTCTTCTTCACTTATCAACCATACACATCTCCTATGACTGTTACTCTTGCAGATGGCTCTAAATCATATGTTCTTGGATCTGGCACAATTAATCCAACTTCTTTCATTTCCTTGTCATCTCTGTTAAGTTTACCACAATTTTCGTTTAACCTACTATCAATAAGTCAACTTACTCGAGCAATGAAGTGTTGTCTCATTTTATCCTGTTCACTGTCTGTTTCAGGATCTCATGATGAAGAAGATTATTGGTAGATGATATGAATCAGGTGGTCTCCTACATATTACATACACAATTGCCAAGCTCTGTTGCATGTTCAAGCGTTCTCACACCTTTTGAAGCTCATTGTCGTCTTGGACATCCTTCTTTACCTTTGTTAAAGAAATTTATCTTCAATTTAATCAAGTTTATGTTTTAGACTGTGAATCTTGTCATTTTGCTAAACATCATCGTTTGTCTAGTTTGCCTAGAATCAATAAAAAGCTAGTTAACCCTTTGAATTAGTTCATTCGGATATATGGGGACCATTCCATTGTATCTAAAAATGGCTTTCGATATTTTGTTACTTTTGTGGATAACTATTCACGGATGACTTGGCTTTATCTTATGAAAAATCGTTATAAAGTGTTTTCTCATTTTTCTACTTTATGTGCCGAAATAAGAACACATTTTAATGTCTCAGTACGTACATTAAGAAGTGATAACACCAAGGAATATTTCTCTCAATCATTCCAAACATTCATGCTCCAAAATAGTATTCTTCATCAATCTTCTTGTGTATATACTCCTCAAAATGGAGTGGCTGAAAGGAAAAACAGACATCTTCTTGAGACTGCAAGAGCTCTTTTATTTCAAATGAAAGTACCAAAATAGTTTTGGGCTGATGCAATCTCCACTGCCTGTTTTTTAGTTAATCGTCTCCCTTCATTTGTTCTTTAGGGAAAAATTCCTTATAAAGTGTTGTTTCCTACAAAGCCATTATTTCCTATTGAACCTAGGATATTTGGTAGTGCTTGTTTTGTTCGAGATATTCGTCCACAAGTCACTAAACTTGATCTGAAATCTCTTAAATATGACTTTTTAGGATATTCTCGGGTTCAAAAGGGATACCGTTGCTTTTGTCCTGAACTTGATAAGTATCTTGTGTCTATTGATGTTGCTTTTGTAGAAAACACACCATTCTTTTCATCCATTGAGACCTCCAAACAGGAAGAAGAGGACGATATTCTATTATATGAAATTTCCTATCAGACTTCAGTTACTACATCACAACCACCAATGCCATTGCCGATAACCTCACGGCCTCCAATTCAACATGTGTATTCTCGACAACGAGATCCACCAGCTTCATGTCCTGCACCAATCTCTTCTTCTTCAGCAAATCCAACCTCAAGTGATCTTTATCTTCCAATAGCTCTTCGTAAAGGTAAACGATAATGCACTTATCCTATCTCCTCCTTTGTCTCATATGACCATCTATCATCTTCATCATTTTCCTTTGTTACCTCCATAGATAATGTATCCCCTCCTCGTACTCTTCACGAGGTCTTGTCTCATCCTGGTTGGTATACAGCAATGATAGATGAAATTAATGCCTTAGACACTAATAGTACTTGGGAATTGATAAGTTTACCTGCAGATAAAAAGCTATTGGCTGCAAATGGGTATTTGCAGTTAAGGTTAATCCAAATAGATCTGTTGCTTGTCTTAAAGCTCGTCTTGTAGCTAAGGGTTATGCTCAAACCTATGGCATAGACTACTCTTAACACTTTCTCACCAGTGCTAAATTAACATCTGTCTGACTATTTATCTCATTGGCAACGACTCATAATTGGCCTCTACACCAATTGGATATTAAAAATGCCTTTTTACATGGGGATCTTCAGGAGGAGATCTATATGGAGCAACCACCTGGGTTTGTTGCTCAAGGGGAGAAAGGGAAAGTTTGTCACCTTCATAAATCCTTATATGGGTTAAAGCAAATTCCTCATGCATGGTTTGGGAAATTTAGTCAAGCAATTGAGAAGTTCGGGATGATCAAAAGTAAGTCTGATCACTCGATGTTTATAGAAACTCTTCATGTGGGATTATTCTTCTTGTTGTCTATGTAGATGATATAATTATTACTGGAAATGATAAGAAAGGAATATACTCTCTGAAAGAATCACTTCATAGCCAATTTCAGACAAAGGATCTGGGGTCGTTGAAGTATTTTTGGGCATTGAAGTAATGAGGAACAAGAAAGGTATTTTCCGTTTCAAAGAAAATATGTACTTGATTTGTTATCTGAAACAGGAAAATTAAGAGCAAAACCATGTAACACCCCAACATCACCTAATATACAACTCACTAAAGATGGGGAATTATTCAAAGATCCTAGAAGATACAAGAGGTTGGTTGGGAAGCTAAATTACCTCACAGTAACTCGTCCTGATATTGCGTATTCTATCAGTGTTGTTAGTCAGTTCATGTCTTCTCCAACAATTCAGCATTGGACTGCTGTAGAATAGATCTTGCGCTATTTGAAAAGTGCTCCTGGACGAGGTATATTATATCAAAATCATGATCATTCTTATATAGAATGTTTTTCTGATGCTGATTGGCTGGTTTCAAAAAATAAAAAATCCATTACTGGCTATTGTGTTTTCTTGGGAGGAAATTTGATTTCATGGAAAAGCAAGAAGCAGAATGTTGTATCAAGATCTAGTGCAGAATTTGAATATAGAGCTATGACTCAATCTACATGTAAGGTAATGTGGATTTACCAAATATTGGCTAAGATTGGATTTAAGGTTCCTTTACCAATAAAACTATGGTGTGATAACCAAGCTGCCCTTCATATTGCATCTAATCCGGTATTTCATGAAAGAACCAAACATATTAAGATTGACTGCCACTTTGTTCGTGACAAATACAACAAAACTTGATTTCTACAAGTTATGTGAAGACTGGAGAACAACTTGGAGATCTTTTCACAAAAGCATTAAATGGGAGTCGAGTTAGATATTTGTGTAACAAGCTAGGCATGATAAATATCTATGCCTCAGCTTGAGGGGGAGTGTTATAGTGTTATGTTCCCTATGTAATGTAATTAATATTGTAGTAGGTAGGATATACCAACAGTCATAGACAGTGTATATATATATGTCCATGGATGTACAAACAAATATAAAAAAAAAAAAAAATTTCAGAATTATTTTTTTTTGGTAACACATCCTCTCTCACAAAACCACCCACATGAACATGTATGTCACAATACCCACATGGATATAATTTATTTTATCTAATAAAAATATCCATACGAATCAATTTAAATTCACAGCTTGGATTGGGTTGTGGAGAGGAGATTTTATGTAGGGCACTCCTTGTGGCACAATTTTAAGCATGGAAAAATCAAAAGCAGTCAATAATACCATGATACTGAAATATTGGAGTTGAAACTTACACGCAACTTTTCTCGGAAACCTTTATAGGTTTCCCGTTTTCTTGAAATCATACGTTGCTTCTTTTCATACATAATCCGTAGATCATCAAGGGATTCAGTATATCTGTTTGAAATTTTGGGTCGGGGGAAGAAAGCATCATTTATAATGTTGCCAACCATCTGCTTTTCTCTATAAATTAGACATCAATAGACTGCTTACTGCCGGCTCTCCTGTTGAAGTCTCTGACTAAGCCTACTCAGTTGAGCGCTGAGCTGCTCAGGGGTACTCCCATCCCACTCTCCCAATGCTTTGATTTCACACTCTGGACATATTATAGAAGCCTTTCTGCAACACTCCCGCAATGAACATACTGCAACAATCAGATGGGAGTCCATAGGATCTGAAACCCAATATGGAGCACAAGCAACGCAACATAATAAAATATCAGTATAGCCTGAACAAGTATGGAACTGAAACTAACGAATTAGTGCTAACATCAAATATAAAGCCACAGGATTCAAAACTAAAAGAAAAATAGAAAAAAGGCTAATCACTCTGAAGCATACTTTTGGTGGTTCTTCCTTTTCCTTCCTTTTTTTTTTTTTTTCCTCCTCACATCAAGAATTGACTTGCCTAAAATAGGGTATAAAAGAAAACACAAGGTCAATATGTTCTCAGAAATTAGCAACCACATGGTAATTGCATCACTTACCAGAAAAAACTGATTCATATTTTCATTACAAGATGACGAGCTAAGTTACAAATGCTTCAAATCATACTCAACCATATGGTCAATAGATTTGACAACTCACCTTGCGATTGTCTTCAAGCTCACGATATTGGGCCTCTGCCACTTTTATATCATTGAGGACCTTATTACTCATTATGCCTTCATAATGTGCCTTCTCCTTTAAAAATAAAAGGATAAATAGATTCAGCTAACCCAATAAAGCAAAGAAGAAACGAAACAGGCAATGAATTTTTCATCTTTTGTCATCTCAATCTCTCTATGATGGCAATTTCTTTCTGGTTTGAGCATCAGAGGAGGAATACATACCACTTCTGCAGACTGTATTTCATTTTCAATTCCCATGAGCTCCTTCTCTGCAACTCCAAGGGCATCAAGCTCCCCTTTTGCTGATTCTAGAGTTTTTGAGAGAAATCAACTGCTATCAAATTAACTATAGTAGGAAAATATACAAACATGTAAAATACTGCCATCATACGACATAGATCCTCAAATGATTCTTTAAGGTCATGACCTTTTGACTCAACCTGGTCCTTTCTTACACTAAGTTTTCCACAAGGGCTTCTTTTTCTTTTATCAAATCCTGAGCTTTCTGAGCTGTACATAAAGCTTTATCAAAGGAATAAGAAAAAACATATATCATGAAGGGCATTGGTTTAGGAATAATATGGTGAGATGAGACAAACTGATATTTCTTCATGCAGCTCATCCACAGTTGATGTAGGCAAGCTAGCAGCAGTATGGGAATTCTTCAAATCTCGCAAAGCAAATTGCTTAGATACTAAATCCTTCTCTTCATCTGTGCATCTCCTCTATCAAGATTGCCAGAATGATCAGCCAAAAAGATACTAAGCGTAATAGATTTACAGGGCGGAAATTAGTAGCATAAGGAAGTATCTTTACTGTATTGTTTCAGTAAGCAAAAAACTATATAGTTGACCTAGCCATTACAACAGTAAAATGAATATCTAAAAATCCAATCAAAGAAAAAGAAAAGCACAGTAGAGCAGATGCTTATGTTTTATGAATACAATCATAAACATCAAGAGATATTTGTCACTTATGGAGTATGAATATTGATTATCGCCAATGTCATCACTTAAGGTGACGATATAGGGAAACAGCAAAACATACTTGAAATTTTGGACAGAGAAGATGAGTCCTAAAATGAACTAGTGCAAAAACATCACTAAAAGTGATGTAATCACTTTAGACATTTCAGAAAGGAAGGTTACTAGGAACAGTAAGCTACTGCATTTATAATAAATAAAATGAAAGTTCAAAATCAAAAATTTAAGAAAAAATTTTAGAAGAGCTAGTGAAAATTCTAAAATGAAAAGGATCTAGACTGTAACAAAGTGGCTAGCAAAAGCCAGCTCATTGTGGAGCTTCTACCTAGAGAAATTTGATGGGGGCACCATATTACAAGCTTATAGGTTCTTTTGGGCAACTGATAAGTAATTATATCAAATATTTTCTTTTAAGCTTGTTATGATATAAACATAATAACCCACATCATATCTAAAAGTTTAAGCTTTTAGATTAGATAGTTGTTGTACTAACCTTAACATGGTACCAGAGCAACATAGTACCAGAGCAAGATTGATCAGAATCCACCACCATATTCACAGGAATCCACCACCACCACTTCAAAGCTCGCCTCCCATCACTGACCACCACACACAAACCCAAACTTCAACAACCATTTCCCAAAATTCAAAATTGAAACCTTAAATCTCCAAAATCAAAACCCTAAACACCCAAAACCGTAACCCTAGCTCTAGAAAAGCTTTGTCACACCAAATCCAACTTGATTAATTAAGAAGTTTCTACTTCATTCAACCGACCAAAGCAACCAAATACCTTGTTTAGATATCCTTCAAAAGGCACTACGGCTGTGTTAATAAAAGAAGATTATCAAGCTCAAAAGCCAAATTGGTAGTCGAGATCTTTTGATCACTAGTGGGATGTGTTTAATCCCTTGAAACTTGGAGCAATGTTCCATGCATCCTGATTGTTCATGATAAATTATTGTTCAAGGACTTTTTCCACCATACAGTCACTACAACAGGAATCCTTCGGATTTAAAGGACCAGCCAATTCAATATTTCCTAAGCTTTTCAATAATGAGGGCGTTTCACTAACAAATAAATGTTCCATTGGTAAACTCCATATGTTTTCAATTAGTTAATTGGGTTTTATCTACCTTTTCTAGAGAAAAAGAAGAAGGTGGGGACAGCAGGAAAAGTTTGGCTTTTGTCCAAATGTGAAAATAGCTTGAAGGCAGTATAGTTTGGTTCACGTGCAGGAAACAATTATTTATGACGTATTTAGCGATGCAAAGACTAAGTTAATAGTGATTCTCAAAGGATAAATCAATAATTGTCATGGAATCAGGTCTGTTTGGATGGTTGTTTTTTATCTGTATCTATATGTATCTGTATCAAAAAGATATATGTAAATATATCGGATTTGTATTTATATTTTATCTATATTTGATTTATTTGATATTTTCATAAAAACTGCCAACTTTTTTTTATCTATATTTATTTCTTAATAAACAATTTGTTAGAAAAAAGTTTGTAAAAAGTGTCTGTATATGTAAAAAAAGCTAAACAAATAGACCCTTAATTGTCATCTACAATCACCTTATCAACTCCTACGGTTTCA
Organism: Combretum micranthum; assembly: GCA_024138025.1. Lineage (NCBI taxonomy): Eukaryota > Viridiplantae > Streptophyta > Magnoliopsida > Myrtales > Combretaceae > Combretum > Combretum micranthum. The sequence continues at coordinate 548,144 of JAMXBD010000622.1, read as the reverse complement.
ATGTGTTTCGCTGCCATCTATTCTCTATCTTTAGTCCACTCAGGTAATCCTACCACCTGTCTTACTTAAGGTTGTCCACGGTCTTGGGTAGTTGATTCAGGTGCCACTAAACATATGTCAGGTACACTCGATTGTTTTGTTGAAATTTCACTATTCCATTTTGTCAAATGTCACTCTTGCCAATCAATCCACTTCACCTATAAGCAGGATTGGTATAGCTACACCTATTACATCATTTCCCTTAAAATTAGCCATATACATACCTTAATTACCATTTATCTTATTATTTGTTAGTAAACCCACCACCTCCTATAATTGCTCCATCACATTTTTTCCTTCTTTTGTGATACAAGATTTGAGAACAGGAAAGACAATTGGTGGAGGACGAGTTAAGCAAGCTACACTATATGGATTCAGCACCTCCTAAATAGTCCGTCTAATGTGTCCACGTCTACAATCTTGTCCTAGTCTCCACTATTTGTCATATCAATTAGGCAAACAAAGTCGTGTTTCATTCAGTCCAAGAATCAACAAACGGGCTACTGCCCCCTTTCAGTTAATTCATTCTGATGTGTGAAGACCTGCTCGTATTACTTCTCTTTTGGATTTTAAATACTTTGTTACATTTAACAATGACTATCCAAGGATGACGTGGTTATATTTAATGAAGAGTCATTCCGAGTTATTAGATATCTTTTGTGTATTTCATTCTAAATTCAAAATCAATTTAATTCCTTCATTTGTGTGTTTCGAACTAATAATGCCAAGGAATACATGTCTAATTCATTCCAATCACATATGAAGAAGCATGGTGTTATTCATCAAACCTCATGTGCTTATACGCCACAAGAAAATGGAGTCGCTGAGCATAAAAACCGTCATCTCATTGAGATTTCTAGAACATTATTGATTCGTATGAACATGTCTAAGCATTTTTGGGCTAATGCAGTTCTCACTACATGCTTTCTCATAAATGGTATTATCTACAGTGCATGACAAGATCCCTTTGCATCTATTTCTCCCTAATCAACCACTTTTTCCTTTACCTCCTCATGTTTTTAGTTGTTTATGTTTTGTTCATCAATTGTCTCTAGGCACCGACAAGTTTGATACTCGATCAATTCATTGCATTTTGCTTAGCTACTCTCATAGTCAAAAGGGATATCGTTGTTATTCACCTAAACATAATAAGTTTTATGTTTGTCCTTATGTGTCTTTCTTCGACTCAGCTCCTTATTTTTCCACACTGTCTCCATCTTGCAGGAATGAGTCGCCTTTGCTGCCTTTGTCATCCTTTCATGATTTACCTCAAGCTGACCAGGATACTTCTACAGCTTTGCCACCTTCACAGGGATTCCCTCATCTTAATCGGCCAAATTTGTAGATCTATATTTGTCGATAGTGCACTAGCCCGCAAGATTCTACATCTCCACTAAGTCCTCCAACAAACTCAAATCCTTCTCCTTTGTCTAATCTTGATCTCCCCATTGCATTAAGAAAGGGTAAGCGAGATATTCATCCTTTTGTTTGCCATCCACTTTCAAATGACATTACATACTCTTTTCTTTCAACTTCTTATACTTCCTTTATTGCATCATTATCTACTATTTCTGTTCCAAACTCTGCTTTAGAAGCTTTAGCTCATCCTGGCTGGCTTACCGCCATGCAAGAAAAAATGTCTGCTGTTTATCATAATAATATGTAGGATCTTGTAGCTCTTCATAATGATAAATCCACAATTGGGTGCCTATGGGTATTATCAGTGAAAGCCTTACCTAACGGTACAATCAATCGATTAAAGGCTTGTTTAGTTGTTAAAGGCTATACTCAAATATATAATATTGATTATTGGGATACCTTATCACCAATAGCTAAGATAACTTCAATATGTCTTCTAATTTTTCTTACTGCCACTCATCATTAGCCTATGCATCAGCTAGATATTAAAAATGCTTTTCTCCATAGTGATCTTGAAGAAGAATAAATGCATATAGAACAACAATGAGGTTTTGTTGTTTAAGGGGAGACAAGATAAATTTGTCGTCTAAAGAAATCTTTATATGGGCTTAAACAATCTTCGCATGCTTCGTTTAGTAGATTTAGTTCAGTTGTGATAGAATGTGATCTTTCCAGATGTAATTCAAATCATTATGTATTGTATTGATGGTACGATGGTAAGAAAATTATATCGATTGTGTATGTTGATGGCTTTGTAATTTCAAGAGATGACCATGATGGGATTAAGAAACTGAAGGATTTTCTACACCAAAAATTCCAAACTAAGAACAAGGGCAATTTTTAAGTGTTTTCTTGGAATTGAATTTGCCCGATCTAAACAAAGTATATATTTGTCTCAGCTGAAGCATGTGCTTGACTTACTATCTGAAACTGGTTTTACCGGAGCAAAAACCAATAGATTCACCTGTGGATCCTAATGTCAAACTCTTGCTTAATGAAGAAGATGTCTTAGATGATCCAGAGAGGTACAGAAGATTAGTTGGTAAACTTAATTATCTTACAGTAACACAACCTAATATATCATTTGCAGTCAGTGTAGTGAGCCAACTCATGAGCTCACCTCGCACTAGTCTTTGGAATGTTGTGATTCATATTCTGCATTATCTTAAAGGATCTCCAGGTCAAGGTATTTTGTACAAAGACCATGGTTATATGCATTCTATTGGATATACAGATGCTAATTGGACAAGTTCACCAATAAATAGAAGATCAATCATAGGATATTGTGTCTTTGTTAGTGGTAATCGTATCTCATGAAAAAGAAAAAAGCAAATTGTAGTAGCAAGATTAAGTGCAGAAGCTGAATATAGCGCAATAGCATTCATAGCATGTGAATTACTCTAGTTAAGGTAGTTGTTACAAGAACCTGGTTTTCTATAGTCACAACCAAATGACCAATGAAACTAATATGTGATAATCAGGCCACTCTACGCACAACATCAAACTCAGTGTTTCATGAACATACAAAGCATACTATCACTTTGTTCATGAAAAGTTGTTGAGTAAAGAGATGGATACAACTTATGTGAGATCAGAGGATCATCTTGCCGACTTATTTACTAAGTCTCTTCGAGGAGTTCGAGTCGATTATATTTATAACAAGCTAAGAGCACGTGATATATATGCTCCAGCTTGAGGAAGAGTGTTACTGTGCTAGAATAATTAACTGTGTTAACGAAAGAGTATTTTTGTATTTTTCATGTTAACAATATATATAAAATATTATGATAGGGTTTTATGTAATTTGAACACCTTTCTACCAAAATAACAAAGCTGAAGATAAATTGTGGCTCTTTTAGTTGGCTAGCAGGGAACATGACTTTTTACCCAAGAAATGATACACATGTTATTCCTCATATGAGTATATCATAAAATCCTAGCAAAATTGTCTATTTCAAGTTAAAGAGGAGTTATTAACATCAAAAAACATAAAATGCAGAAAAAAGAGAGCAAGAAGGTGCATTTACATAAAGGTAACAAAAGGCGTTCCTCAATATGTAATATGCACTCAACATTGCAGGTCTATTTTCTAATTTAATTGGATAAAAATAAGCACGATCACACCTTGTAATTTTGTTATATAAATAATATCTCTAGTTGAAAGGACCTCAAAGGTTATATTTCCTCAGTTGCCAAATTTATCAACAGCCAAAGTCAAACACGTTTCAAGAATGGCTTGCAGTCTCTTTCTCAATTTGGAATTGCATGCCGGGTGATCATGCAAAATAAGAATTGCACTAATCTTTGAAAAATCAAAGCTCATTCATGGCACATAAGCATGCACAGAAAACTAAGAACTAATTAATGAGGAAGTATGTTTTGTTAGGTATGTAAGCTGAGACTAGAGTCTGAACCTTGAACATATGACCAAGGACAGATGACTCTACTGCTACACCACGCCTAGTGGCCAAAAGTAGTATTTTCCTTTTAGTAGGCAGAAGAAAACTAAACAGAGTAAACTGGTGTCACATCCATGGATATGGTATCATTAGCTTCTCTACCTTAACTCTATGAAGCTCTCCCTGGAGATTATTAAGGATAGAGTCTACATCCCTTTTCTTCATCCTACTCTTGTCAGCTTGTTCTCTAGCCCAGTGTGCCTCCCTCTCAAGGTCCTCAATTTGATCATCAAAAGAACTACATAGTCGGCGGGTTCTTGCCTCTTATTAGGAGGAAGAACTGTCTGGACACCACCACGAGAAAACCTAGGAAAAATGAAAGATACTTTCAAGACAAAATGCAAGAATAGAAGATATATTCAAACTGAAGGAAGTGATTAGAAAGATGAAGTTTTAAGCCATCGAGTAGTAATTGATTTACTTCATGTACAACACACAATGTTCCATTCTATTCAGCACCATGTTAAAGATCAGAAAATTTGCAACCTATAGACTACTTAATACAGTTGAACAGCATACAAATTATCTCAAGTTTAAAGAAGAATGGTGCTCTGTTTAAGGCACAGCCACTTAGAAAATTACCAATTACTCAAGGTGCAATTATGCTTAAATTGGGACTATTTTTTCTTAAGATGACATTCGTACAAGTTGAAAGTGCTAAAACAGCTCACTGCTAGCAGAAGCAACTAAAATAGCTGATTGACTATAGTCCCTCTATAAGTTAATCACTTTACCATGATATAATAATCATACTTAGTGCTTAACAGAAAGAGACCTCTAAATTTATTATGATTGTATCATCTGAACAGAGCATGACAAGCTCTTAAGCAGCACAAACCTCATGCAACAATATCAAGCCTCTACTGATCAAAAAACCACCAAGATTGCCTCAACATATCCAGCTATTGTTAGACAATAAGCAAATTATGCTCCAGCATCCTATCTCAAACAGCAAATGACACACTTCCAAGCTATTGACTTTAGGTTGAGATTCTTCACAAAAAGCAATTTTGGGTCAAACAAATTGGTGCATAAGATACAGAGGTTATCCATGATAAACTTCCCATCAAATCCTTTTTCTTAGTATATTACCAGAATCATCAAATCAAAGTTCTCTGAAATATCAGAGATTGGTAGGTGAAAATGTCACCAAAGGTATAAGTTTCATTTCAATTGGATAGAAATTAATACACATGGTAGCTTGCATCCTAAATGGTATCAAAGAAGAAACTTAGAAAAGAAAAAATTGCAGAAAAGATGCAGAAAGCATGGTTCCTCCGTACATCTTATAACCATCAAGAGTGTGAACCTCCTTCAAATTGGAGATTCTTTGATCAAAAGCTACTGCTTTTCCCACATCATAATCTCTAACAAGCACTTGTCTCTCAACAGAACCCTGGATAGAAAAATGTCAAGCGAAGAATAAAACGTCACCGATCTAGCATATAACAAAACATGGAAAATCAGGTTTATCAAAAGATATTTTGAAATCTCCATAAAGTTTACCAGATCAACCAAAACATTTAGCACAGTAGCATTTTCAGACTGCAAAACAGAGAGTTGTGGGGTGTGCTGTCTGTGGAAGCATGTGATTTGGTATGTTCAACCTAAAACAAATACAATGCAATCAAAAAGAAAATTTAGTCATGTAAAACATGCAGAAAAAGGCTTTGGCCTGGCTGAAATTATGGACATCCATGTACCTTGGCCTCGAAAAATCATATATGATAATTTGAAGACCATGATAATTAACATCTCTAGCACATTTTCTTAAAACAAGAGAGTCACGATGATTTGTTGCAATAAAGGCATTAAGCAATTTTCCCCCAATGGCGTTTTCAACGGCAGGGCCCATGTATCACCATTGACCAAATTCTGCATCATGTAAACTATGTCAAGCAAAGAAATTGCTATGCCTAAAATGCTGCAATTGATCATCTACTTTCTAATGAAAGGAAGTACTTGCATATTGGGTGACTCCACCAGTTGCTTCAACAATTGTTCATTGGAGTTCAAAAATACAGATGAAAATAAATCAATCAAGTAGCAAGGTGAAAATACTTAAAAAAATGTGTTATAATCCCCAGTCCTAGCAATCAATTAATATGCACTCAGTCAGATCCACTCTTGAAGTTATGACATATGCAATCCATACTGAAGATCCAATTACAGAATCCTGGAAATTATCTAAGTGCTTTAAAATAGCAAAACCCCTTCAAACATTTCTATCTAACGACAGACACACACACAAATATAATAAAAACCTGTATCCTAACCAATATGAGCGCTTGTGCATGCTTTTTTTTTTATTTATTTTTTTTTTTTTTTTTATTTTTCTTTTGTGTGTGTGTTTGGGGAGTTTTCTTTCTCGCTAAAGATACAAAACCAGAATAGAGATGAAGTTTATAGAGAAATTACATGCATATCTTGTAAAGACGAGTTACGGAGAGAGAAAATCTCCCTCTCTCTAGGGTTTTTTTTCTTTCAGGGTTAGCACTTCTCTTAGCCATCACCCCTCTAGTGCCTCCATCCCTAGGCTGCCTGCCGTCCGCTGGCCACCATCTCGCCAGCGTACACCATGCAGCCACCGGCGATCACCCTGCTCCAGTGACCTTTCTCGCCAGCGACAGATTTTCTCCAACAATCTTATCTAGCCACCGTCTTGCTCTGACGTCCGTTTCTCGGCCTTTTTGCTCTAGCAAACTTCTAGCATCAGCTTCTCTTCTTATTTTGCTATTTTTTTCCAGCTTTCTCTTGTATTTTTTTCCTTTCTTTTCTCTTTTCATGATCTCCAAAAGCATTAATTCCCACCATCGTCGGGATTCTTCTTCTAAGTTGAAGCTTCATCCAACGATCTTGCTTTTTGGGGATATCTCTGCTGCTCCTCCAACTGGTGTGCAGCCATTAACTTCTTCTCTAGTCTCTTCCCCGATGGTGAGTATGCCTCTTGCTAGTGCCTCTTGCTAGCGCCTTATCTTATAAGGAGGTTCTCTCTCCCCCTTTTCAAATGTTTCTCCATCTCCTCGTCTTTTCTTTCTATCCCTCCTTTGCCATCTCTTCTTGGTTTCCTCCTCCCCTTTTCAACCTCCTTTTTAACTCTCCCTCCCAAAAAGCTTTGGGTTCTCTCTCCCTCCCCTCCAAAATTTCTTAGGTCCCCCACACCACCACACCCCACCCTAACACCCCCCCTCCCATGAAACCTTCTATTTCCTCCTCCCCTCCCCCTCCCTCCACCCAATCTCGGTACAGAATGCCTCTTCCAAACCTAATGCTACTTCTAAGGTTGATTGTTCCCTTCTTTCTTATCCTCCAATTGTGGATGGTGATGATTTGGTGGTGGCTCCACCTCCAAAAATATCCGAATATGGTGCTAGCTTATGGAAAAATACTTTGGTAGGCCATTTTCTTGGAAAAAAACATTCCCTTCCCTTTTATTAACAAGATTGCTCATGCTTTGTGAAACCAATATGGTCTATGTAAAGTATTGAGTAATGAGAAGAGCACGTTTCTTTTCAAATGTGGTGATGACAAACAAGTTGAGGATTCACAAAACTCCTTAATATTTTGTTAGTCATTACCTTATTCTTCAACAATGGGAAATAGGGATGTCTTTGCCAAGTAGAGAGTTCCACTCCATGCCTGTTTGGGTTAAGCTTTAGAATGTATCTTGGAAAACCTCTAGTAGTGGACTCCTTTACGGCACGTCAAGATAGAGAGAATTTTGCTCGTGTTTGTGTTGAAATGGGTGCTAATAGCAGCGATTTTTTAAACACGATTTGGGTCAAATGTGTTGATGGAATAAAGATTCCTATAGAGGTTGAATATCAATGGAAGCCTCAAGCTATGCTGGTTGTTGGGTCTATGGATATTCTATCGCTAGTTGTCTTGCGAAGATAATAAGGCATTCACATGATTCTGTTGATGTACATGTGGCTCCCTCCGCAAAAATGGCCACAAAAGTTTTAGATAAAGAGGTTAAGAAGATTGCAGCATCATAGGATCGCTCAACTCCATCTGCTTTTTTTCAGGACCGAGTTGAACTATGTGCCACTAAGCTTGTTTCTGAAAAGTATAGAGAAGCTTCTAACTCTATAGCTATCTATAATAATGTCAACAGTTTGGGTGAGGTGTCTTGTGTGGAGGAATGTTCAAAGCTGGACCCTTCTTCCGATATGACACTAATAGATTTTCTTGAAGGCATCAAGTACCTGGCCATGACTCTTGAAAGCTCAAATCAAGAGTCTCACATACCAAGAAGAAAAAAAAGAGTAGACATTAGTCTAAGACCTAGTGTATAGGCTTGTTGTATGTCTTTTATTCTATAGGTTGTGATTAAGAGTTCCTTCCTCTGGTTCTTCTGATATTTGTCACTTTGATAAGGTGACTTTTGTTTTCCTTTTTATATCTTTTGTATCTTTACCTTCTTAATGGGGGGAAAAAAACACTGAACTTATCCAAAAAAGATACAAAACCAAAAGAAAATCACCTTAAAAGGTGATAAACACCACCACAAGAGGCCAGAGGAGGTGGACTCTTAGGTGTTTCCACACCATTAAATGGTAACGATATCCAAAATACAATAGCTAATTTCCATTTTCATATAGTAACACCATAACCAAAGCAATAACCACCCACACAGCATATCTTTGCAACACTTTAGCTATCTTCCAAACAGCGACTTTAAAATAGATTGAAACATCATTTTCCTGAACAAAGAAGCAATTTTTTTTCTGATAAATAACATGTATCAGCAATGCCAATAATTTAACTTTCAATGTGGATCACCACATTGTTACATGCACCACTCAAGAAATCATCCCTTTTAAATATGTCTATAAGCGACAAAAGAAGAAAGAGTGAAGATAGGATGCTGGTTGTTTGTGTTAGGACTGTGTCAGCAGTATTTGTCAGTTATTTTAATATTATTGTTTTATTTGTATTTCTGCTAAGTCTAGTGGTTTGTTGGTGACGTGATTGTAGGTGTTGGTGTATGAATAAGCCAAAAGGCATGTAATTGTCTCGTTTTGAATAGGGTGTGTCCAGTTGTATTACTAGGAGAAAAATAGGAAAAAGGCAGTTATGTAACTACCATGCTACATGTAACTGCCACGCTATATTTGTATTTAACAGAAATGAATAAGGAAGAATATGGCAAATTTGATTTTCCCCAAAACTATCCTCTTATGAGATCGTTGGGTTCTCTCTAATGAGCCCATATTCCAGTTATCAAAATAGGTAGAAAAGGAAAAAACACTAACCGATCCTATAACACACATCCAGTTCTTATTCCTTTAGATTGCTTCAATTTCAGGAGGGGGGAAAAAAAAGTTTTTCCATTCAAGGTGTCATATGCCAATTTCAAAAAAGGGATTTTTTCCCCCAGTCCAATTTCCAAACTGGCATATATGTATGAAGCTGAATGGGTAGGTCTATTGTATTTGCTTGTTGTTTTGTAACCCTATTTTCTCTCTTCGCCAGTTTGTCGTTCTTATTCAATAGAACCATACTTATCTGAAATCCAAAGGCCAAGCAGCAAAACGGTTGCTTATGGGTTGGGTGGAACCCCTGGATTTGGGATATTCAAGTTCTGCTAAAAACAAGCCAAATTGTTTATTGTTTTTGTAAGTTAGTGGACAAAGATTTTTCTTGTTGCATCTCCTTCATTTATGGGGCCAACAATGCAATTGAGAGAAGATTTCTATGATGTGATATACTGAAGTTGGAGTTGTCTATAAATGACCCTTGGATTATCTTGGAGATTTCAATGAATGCATTAGCATTAAGAACAAATTTGAAGAGAATGTCTCTTTATCTAAAGATATGAAAGAGTACAACAACTTGTTTTGAAGCAGAAGTCAAGGATATTCAGTCATCTAGCTTTTCTTACTCCTAGTCCAATTCTTCCTCTTTAAACCCCACACTTCAGCGCCTTGACAGAGCTTTAGTAAATCACAAATGGATCCTTCAGCACCCAGCTTTAGAAGCACAATACTTAACCCAAGTTTATCAGATCATTGCCCTATCTTAGTCCACTTGAATATGGAGAACAAACTTCCAAAATCATTTTTTAATCTTTGGGCAACTCATCCAAACTTTTGTGGTACTATACAACAGGTATGGGATAGAAAAGTAGATAGCACTCCTATTTTTCAGGTGGTCACAAAGCTTAAGCTCTTGAAAGTGGAATTAAAGAAGTTAAACTATTGAGTCCTATGCAGGTATTCATCAAAGAACTGTGGAGGCTTGTAAAACTACTAGAATGCCAAGAGTTCAATCACTCCAACCCAGTAATAGCTGACTGGAACCTTGAAAAGCCATTATTCAAAGAGCATTATTAAACAAAGCAGCCATTAGGGCATCATTTTTCTAGCTTATTTCTATATTGACTACTATTCACCAACCTACAATCAATCGCATAAAAGAGCATAAGCCAACTGCTGAAAGTAAAACAAAATGAATGATGGAAAGAAATTTTGAAAATGAAAAGAAGAAGATGGTTGAATTATATAAATATTGTCTATCAGTCCACCCCAAGGAAGGAATAAGGGGGGAAGTAAAAACCTGTGAACCAGTTTATATTTCACAGAGAGATTTATTAAAGAAGTAAAGAGGATCATTCTTTGATCAAACTATATAAGTATTAATGATTAACCAAAATTTCGTGGCCAAAAAAAAAAAAAGGATTGCCAATATTTGCTACACAATTACTTCAAAACTAAAAGTAAATTCTGGATCAGATAGAATTGCCAGCATCGACACAGCAGAAGCATGTAACTAGAAAAGCTACAAACGTTAGAGATGAAGTCATCGAACAGTTCGAATACGATGAAAAACAGAATATAACTTGAACTTGAGAATGACTCACTTTTTCTTGTGCCTACCAAACAATAAATGAATCCTTAAAAAGACTAGAGGATGTCTCACAGACAAACATAATTCAAGAATACCAGTCTTTTTTGGGTCATTTTGGATGGTGTTCCTAAACCATGTATGATATTAAATAAACTGGATTAAAAACATAATAATGCAGTTCATCTTTCTGTGAAAATCATATTACAGGAGCTTTTGTGACTTTCTAATAAGTCTTTCTTATTAATTTTGTCATTTATCAAAGGAACAACTTTAAATAGAGGAAATCAGTAATTCAATAAGTGTGCTTTACAGTTCTGATTTGAAAATTCGGAGCTTACAAGAGAAGCTCAATCAAAAATCATTTCCTTCCCCAAGCTCTCTGGAAAGCCAGATTCATGCCTACACAAAGCTCTAATAGTTGCTCTAGATGTTTTCTTTCGTTTCTCGGTGTTTTTGTATACTCCAGTTGTTCATACAATAAAGTAGCGGTGTAACCAACCTGTTGCTCAATGATTGTGGATTCTTCTGTGCAATAAAATTATTTATTTATCCAAAAAAATTTAATGGAAGGCTAGTCAGAGTAGCATCAGCCACACAATTCTTAAAACACAAAGAATGATACTGTTTATAGCACACGTCAATACCAATCCAACAGACTCATATCAAATGATAAATAGAGGATGCAAATTAAAAACTGAACCCACCATATTTTACTGCATTGTCAATTACACAGTCCTAACACCTAAATAGACATCATTGAAACATTAACCAACATCGAATGGCCAAGCAAAAGGATAAAACTGGCAGCTCAAGGACCTTTCGTCCTTGTGAGCATCTGAATTAGCCATGTTCACCAAAACAACTACCAATACAGAATGTTACTTATCAAATGAGCACCAATGGGACCAATGGGGGGCTTGCTAAAGTGAGACTGATGCCTCTCAATAGCACGTAACAGTTGTATCACTCTATCTCCTCCAAATGCTGTGACCTGTCAAATAAAGACAGGAATTACGGATGGTTATCAGCCTCAAAAACTTTCCAAATATCTTGTTATTATTTTCTTTCTTCTTAAACAAGTATTTTCCAAAATGCATCTAAAAATAAGCACCTTGTTGGTTTGATGTTGATGGAGATCGCGTATATTAGAGCAAGACTCACGATGCTTCCTCTCAAATTCTTCAATCTGACATACTGGAGAAATAATCGCTGATGATAAATTTGTATACTTCAATCAATGTTTACTAAGATGAGATAGGGTAAAGAGGAACATTTTTCCAAAGATGTGTTTCTATTAGTTAATCGAATACTGCTTCAATAGAAACGAGAATGTCCCAGCATAACTTAACAGTATAAGACATGAACCCAAAGGGGGAGGGGGGGAGGGGGGGGTGGTGGGGTGGGGTGGGGAAGATACCATTTGTGTCCCAAACACAGGTAAATGATTACATTTAGTACAAAAATTTCCAGAAGTGCGTGAAGAAAAAGTGCCAAAATACCTACTTATCATCAAAAAACTTAATTACTTAAATCAATATACCTCGTCAACAATCTTTTGAACTTCATCTCTTTGCATATTAATATTTACTGACAAAGCATTATCTTCTTCCTTCAACCTAAAAGCCCAGCAGTTAGCAAAAATTACAAGAAAATGTCCTTGAAACCCTTAAAGATACCATTTAATGTATTAACCAATAGAAGGAAAAAGAAAAGAGAAAAATATACCACCTTGTAAGAATGGAATTTGCCGATTCAACCTCATGCTCTAGTTCCGAAAACCTTAGCTTCTATCTCATCTTCCTCAATCTAAGAACAATAGATGAACCATTAGGAATATATGAGAAATATATCAATATGAATTCCAATCACGGCACACAATGCAGGAGGTATATGAAGTAGAGAAAAAACCTTCCATTGGTGCATATAAGACTCATGTTATTGAATTTCGGATAGCAACTCACTAAAAAAGCTGCCATTTCCCAGAAAATGCAACTTAAGGTTTCCTCATCAAGCTCTTAGGACAGAAACATTCTAGCTTCTCTCAGCTTTAACTTTAAAATATCTCAGCACATCTAGAAAGGCATCTAATTAACACTCCATTTGCAACAAGGGGAAATATATGTAGACATGAATAGTCACTGGATAAACAATCCGTACAACCATGATAGGAGAGTACTGTAACAGAGACAGAAGGAAAAACAATCAAGTAATCTCCCCTATTGCCAAATAAACAGAACATTTTTTGGCTGTCCACTCCTTCAAAAAGAAGAGGCAGATATTAGAATAAAAAAAGGACCTGAGTGTTTTTTACGTGCTGTTCCTGCATCTCCTGAATTTGCTGCTGAAGCGACCTAAGATGCTTTGTCATCCCCTGCAAATTTTTAGTTTCGCGGTCATGCTCCTGAGCAAGTTCTTGCCGCTCCCGTTTAGCCTCAGAAATAGATGAGACCAAAATGAGGTATGAAACTGGGAAAAGAAGAACATTTAAAAAAGAAACAGAATAATGTTACAAGAAAAGCATCTCAATAAAATGGCTTGACCTTGAGAAAAGCATGCACCAAATTTCAGCAACTTGAATGTAAATTCAAAACTACTTATATCATTTCGCCGCATACCCCATTATTTGTTCAAGTAATGTAAACCAAAAGAAAGTAGAGATTATAATACAACTAAAGTAAACTGGGAGAAAGTGCTACCATACCGACAACAGGAGTTGCTGCAATTCATTTTCTTTCTCTTCACTTCAGATGTTTTTATCATCAACTGATCAGTTTGGCTTCTCTTATCCCCCAAACAATGTCGCAGTTTTTCAAGGATTTTCTGTCAGGAAAGGACAGTGAAGAATAAATCCAGGTCAATAATGGTCAAGTGCAGACAATTTTCTCATCCCGAATCTTATGAAAACATGTTTAAGGACTCATGCACTCACAAGTTGCTTATCAATTCTAGCTTGACAAGCAGGTATACGACTCTTAACTTTTCAATAAGTGCATTCTTTTCCGTCAGCTGCCTGTCTACATCATACACCCAAGCCCATGCAAGCTTCTTCTTCAGTTGTTGTACCTGTTGAGAGATTTGTTCTAGACGCTCCATGTTTTTAATGCGCCCTTGTAAGTCATTAAGTTCCTTAACTACAGGAGCAATTGAATCCTCCAATCCAACAATAAGCGCATTTGCAGCCTCCAAATGCTCACGGATGTTTTGAAGAAGATCATTAACTCGCTGAATTAATGTGGCCTTGAAAAAAAACTGAGGAAGATTGTGTGAAGCAAAACTAACAGGATTCAACACATCCTTAAAAACAGAAGGAGAAAGCATAATAAACCTTGAATTTATCTCTATCATTTCCAGAATGCAAAAATTCTATGCTTTTGTCTTGACTCATTATTACACATGGATTTTCCACATCGATCTGCATGAATACACAGAAGCCTTACAACATTTAGGTTAAGAAAAGAAAACTGCAGGATAAATATCATCACTGCTTTTGTCTAATTTATGGAACAAGCATTTATTTCTGGGTATCTCGTCAGTAAAATAAGTTCAATTATTTGAAGTTTCACTGTTAGATGCGGTCCCCAGTTTTTCTGTATCAAAGTGATTCTGATACTTTATGTTTTTATTTGAAAGGTATATTATTGAGATTGTAACTTTAATACCAACAGTTTGCCATATTAGTTGCCAGAAGACTTACATTAAAGTGTTCAACTAATTCAAGAAGCTCCTCTGTCCAGGTGGCTAGCTTTTTTCCTGCAGATTGAACACCCAAAATTAATGACATGGAAGACTTGCAGAGTTACCATAATGACTTTTTATAATAAAAGAACCAGTTCTGCAAGAAAAAGTTATCTGCCTGAAGCATTATCAGCACTTCATCCTTAAAATTTAAAAAGAAAAAAAAAAAAAAAAAGGGAAATGATTCTGGGACATCCATGTAAAGCAGAGACTATAAAGTACACACACAACATAGGAGCTCAATCAATAACACTCAGACAACTTAGTTTAAGCAACAATACAAACTCATTTGTTAACTAGCAACCATACTTAGGATTTTAAAAAGCAGATTATCACAGGGTGAAAAGCATGGTACAAAATTTTCTATTGGCTCCTAAAAATATGTTTTTATTAATCTTGACCTTCGTTATATATAGCCTGCACACTCCATACATTTAAAAACACAATGTCGCTGCTCTAATATCCAAGAGCAAAACAAACATTTCATGTCAGTTTGTTGATGAACTAGAATACAAACTTCTGTGCAGAGTGTCTCTCTCAGTAGATTTCGTTATTCATGCAACCCTCCGGATACAACTCTTATACAATGTAAGCAAAAGTCCCAAGAGCCTAGCAACCCATTCATTTCACTGAATAAAGGAAGAATAGCAATTCCAATTCCATCTTTCCTTAAAACATGCTTATTACATTTGACCAAAAAATGAAAAATATATATAAATAAGGTAAAATAAACACACTTATTACAATGTTCATCTGGAATGAATATCCATTCAATGAAATGAGATAATCCCACTGGATGGAAAATAGACATTTATTAATAAGACCTGACAAATGGATAATACAGCTCTGATCACTTCAAACCTCCCAGTCTCTCTCTCTCTCTCTTCCCCTTTCCTTGCTATCTAACACTTCTCACTCAAGTCGTGTTTGTCAATCTTCAAATGACTCTTGCCTGCTTCTTCTTCTTCTTCCCTCCTTGCAATCGTTTATGATTCTTCATTCAAGTCGCACTGGCTTCTTCTGGCTCTACTTTTTCCTCTTAGTCATTGTTCTTTTCGATGAATCTTTCCCCGAGTCACATACATTCTTCTTCTTCTCCTTGAGCCAACAAAATCTGGATCATTTGGTATTCATTTTTTTCCTTTCTGTGGTTAATTATTTATTATTCATTATGTGCCAACCCATGACACATAATCTAGGTGATTTGCAGCCCAGATGGAGTTGTGTGGTGGTGGTGGGGTGGATAATCTGATGGAAGCAGTGTAGTTAAATCAATGCCAGCTAGCAATGAGATGAAATGGAACACATTGAGGTTGCTTTCACTTGAGAAGAAAGGTAAAAGAAATACAGTAGTGACTACGGTTTCAGACAAAAGCGCAGCAATAGTTGTCTCTGTTGTATTATACTTTATCTCATAGGGTGTTTTAGCTCCAACCAAACATAATTGGCTATTACAGTCTTATTCCAATCCTAGCGAATAAGAATTCTATCATGGGCCCAGTACATTCTGTAAAGAGAACAGATAGCAAGTCTTATTAGGAATCTATCTAAATAGTTACTAGCTCCCAGGGTGTTGACCAAAAAGTTTGCGAATAGCCATGTTATCTAACTATAAAATTCTTGTGCCATAATAGCCTGTTCACTTAATTAAATAAGGGAATGAAATTGCTATTCCCCTTCTGTCATCTTCTCTTGCCCTTACATTTTAGAAACACCTCCAAGCAACCACCACCATCAATCCAACATCAATGGACTCTCCCTCGCTCTCCATGTTCTCTCTCATCTGGTGCTGGCAGGATGCAATATACGTTGTGCTTAATGCAATTGATCTAACCGAAAAAAATGTTGCATGAATGTAAAGTTAGTTATTAGATCTTAAATCCTACATGCAATGGCTTCAATTCAAATCATCTTATCCAATTCAAAATCATAAAAAGAGTTGAGTTCTACTCAAACATTGGCTTTGCCCTGTCACAAATTAAAATATTTAATACTGGAAAGAAAAATGGATTAATAATTCAAACCTTGGCATCTTTCAATGACATAGAGCTCGTCGATTCAGATATCCGACGTTCAATGGTTATTAAATCTCCATATATTTCGGGCTTAAAAGCATCCTCCCCTTGGTTTTTCAGCTCAACTTGAATAACAGCAGAACTGGAAGAGTGAAGACTTAGCCAATTGATGCTATCATATGCAAAAACACAAAGAAGCAAAGGAGAAGAAGGATGATATCTATTTGAAATTTTCTCATCAACAGAAACATGCACATCAATACACGTACAATTATCTTTTGCTCTCTTAGTTAAACTTGCAAAGGGGAAAAAGAAAACACTACCACTCATCAAAATAATAGTTAATGGTCAATTCATCCCATGTACCAAACTTCCATGTCTGAAAGTATACCATCATCATCCATTTCTCCTCTCAATCTCAAAAGGTGGAAATGGGAAGAAAAGAAGTGGTTGATGCAGGCCTTCTGTAGCTAATGCACTTGAAAAACATGTGTCTAAACTGAAGCGAAATGATAACAAGAAAATACACAACCTGCAGCCATTCTTTATGAAATCCTTCAATGTGGATGCCCTTTGAGTCCCTTTTGCTCAGCAACCAAATGCCACACATAAAGCAGTAAGTATGGCACTCTTTCCACCTGCAAACAGCACAAGTAAAAAAAAAAAAAAAATTAAATAATGAATCTAACTCTTTTAGAATTGCATTCCCTTAGTTGAAATTTTCTAACAATGAACTGCAACACACTATGCAAAATATTTGGAAACTGAAAAGAAAGCAGTAATCACACACTATATTTTCCATTTGTACTGGAATAACATAACTGAAAAGTAATGTAACATAACCACCAACCACATTCTAAGCCCTTTCATTCAAACTGACAGCTAAATCATGCTTGTTTCACGCCAGGCAAGTGGCAGGTGGTGGTTTGGTGGAATAGCCAAAAGGTCCAAGCTCATTGAAGGTAACATAAGCAACCAAAAATTGAGCAAATGATCAATGTTTAAATTAAGCAACCAAGAATATAAAAAAGATATGATAACAATATTTTAAAGGGAATCCTTTTCTATAACAGCATTTGGTTCACAGAACACATTTTCTGCATTTGGCCAATAGAGTAAACATGTGATCTATAAAACAACATTTCATTATAAGAACTCGCTATAAGAAGATAAATGTCTTCTTTTTTCTTTTTAACATATTTTACAACATCAAGGCCACCATCCAGCGATAGCCACCGCCTGCAATGCACAATGACTTCAGCTAATAATAGCCACTGTATGTAGGTAATATTTTTATCAGCTATCAGCATAACAACAGGCAGACAAAGAGGTTAGGCCCCTATGGCTGCCTCCTAACTTTGAGAATACTTCACAGTTATCACCTCTAAAATATTTAAAATCTTTCTTGAAATATTCTTAATTTTATAAATTTCGCTCTTCCTCGGTCTTAAGAAGTTGCTGTTCACAGTCCCAGAGTAAGACTTGCCTCTGTCACTTATCCTAAGGTCTGTTAATTTTGCAGAAAACATTTTTCAGACTTTCTTCTCTATCTGTTACAACCAAAAACTTTACCAATACCCAACACAATTGAAACAGTCTCATTAGGCAGCAGTGGCTCTTAGCACAGGTAGTTGCAGCGTACAGTCCACAGCTGATGGCAGTACTTAACAGTTAGGGCAGCAAAAGCTCGAACTCAATTTGAAATTTCAAAGCTTCAGTTCACTTGATTTATTAAAAAAAAAAATCAATTCTAATTTAAATAATTTTAGACCCAAACTTAATTCAAATTCAGTTAATATTCAAACTCAACACGACTATTCTCATCAAATTCAAGGAAATGTCAAGCTCAAAGAAATATCGAGTCAAGCTCCAGCAGTTTACAGAACCAGCTTGAATCGTTTACACCCCTATTAACAATCACTGCTTGTGGCCGGTCAAATACTGTCACTTTCTGACACTATCTACAACTAAAATCCATTAGCAAATGCAAAATTTTTAACTAGATAACATGTCGCAATAGTATAGACTGCGAGGACATGATCATGGAAAAACGTGTTCTGCAACGCAAACACGCCTTAAAATGTATGTTCTATTCTTAGAAACAAACACTCAAAACACTTTTTAAGCTCAACTATACATCATGTGCGAAAACGTCGATAGGCAGTTCATCAAACACGCAAAACCTAGCAACGATGTAATCATAAGCGTACGTCAAGAGAGAGGCTGAGAAACATTACTTCCGTTTTGACCAGTGATAAAGTTAACATATTCGCCGAGCTCGATTTCCAGGTTACTATGATAATTTGTAACAATTGTTAACAATTTGTAGAAGCAGACAAAACCAAGGAATCATTGGTATACCCTCGATTGCTAGACTTGATTGAGGAATACTATGACTTATTCGAAATTCCCCAAGTTCTGCCACCTCGGAGGAGCCATGACCATAAGATACACTTGCACCAAGGAAGTAAGCCTGTCAACAAACGACCCTACAGACATTCCTTAGCACAGAAGGATGTCCTTGAAGAGATGGTTAAGGAAATGTTGCAACAAGGGCTTATAAGACACAGCCACAGTCTATACTCTTCTCCAGTTGTGTTGGTTAAAAAAAAGGACAATACCTGGAGAATGTGCGTGGATTAACGCGAGCTGAACAATATTACTATCAAGGATAGATACCCTATACCATTGATAGAAGACTTGTTTGATGAATTACATGGAGCTAGCTACTTCAGCAAGCTAGATTTGCGGTCAGGTTACCACCAAATCAGAATGAACGAAGATGATATTTACAAGACAGCTTTCAAGACTCATGCAGGGCATTATGAGTTCTTGGTTATGCCATTCGGCTTAACCAACGCCCCATCCACATTTCAAGGACTAATGAATGAATTATTCAGACGTTTTTTGAGGAAATTTGTGCTTGTGTTCTTCAATGATATACTAACCTTTAGTAAAACCATTGAAGAACACAAACAACACTTGTTAGCTGTCGTCCGGATTTTAAGAAAGGAGGTGTTGTTTTTAAAGAAAAACAAGAGTATCTTTAGTGCAACACACATTGAGTATTTGGGTCATATAATTTCCAAGCAAGGAGTTACAACAGACCCGAAGAAGGTTGAAGCTGTCAGAGAATGGCCAGTACCAGCCAACATCAAACAATTGAGAGGGTTCCTCGGGTTGGCTGGGTATTACCGACGCTTCATACAAGGTTTTGGTGTAATTTCTAAACCATTAACCCTGTTGTTGAAGAAAAACAGCTTTAAATGGTCCCATGAGGCCATGGTAGCCTTTGAGCTCCTCACATAAGCTCTCACACAGGCCCCAGTACTAAGCTTACCAGACTATACTAAACCATTCATTATTGAGATAGATGCCAACGAGGAAGGAATTGGGGCTGTTTTAGCACAAGATAAACACCCTATTGCTTATTTTAGCAAGACTCTTGGACCAAGACAAAGGGGAATGTCCATATATGAAAAAGAAATGCTTGCTCTAGTACAAGTGTGGACAAATGGAGACATTATCTTGTGGGACGACATTTCATCATCAAAACTGACCATCAGAGCCTCAAATATCTCTTGGATCAAAGACTCACTACTCCTAGCCAACAAAAGTGGCTGACTAAACTACTGGAATGGATTATGAGACTCAATATAGGAGTGGTGATTCTAACAAGGCCGCTGACGCTCTATCTCGTGCAGGTTTTGCAGGGTTGAGAGCAATCTCTTACTTACCTACTACCCTTGAGTTGTTAGATGCCATTAAACAAAGCTTGGACAGGCACAAACATTACCAGGAGGTAATCACCAAGTTGCAAAATGGCCAAGAAACAGGGAAGTACTCCATGGTAGATGGGTTGCTGAACAGGAAGGGAAGAATTGTGGTAGGGCCAGATTCAACTCTCAAACTCAAACTCATCTCACTTTACCATGATGGGGCAATGGGAGGCCACTCAGGCGCCCAGCAACTTATAAAAGGTTGCATTCAACATTCTATTGGTCTGGTATGGAAAGGGAAGTATGCCAGTACGTGAGGGAATGTATTGTTTGTCAGAGGTGTAAGTACGAAAATGTAGCTACACCAGGCTTGTTGCAACAACTGCCTATACCAGAGGGATGTTGGACAGACGTGACAATGGATTTTATCGAGGGACTACCTAAATCACATGGTAAGGATGCGATCATGGTGGTGGTAGATCATCTGAGTAAGTACGCTCATTTTATTGGATTAGCCCATCCCTATTCGGCTCCCCAAGTAGCTAAGGCATACATTGATAATGTCTTCAAGCTACATGGTTTTCCGAATAACATCATCAATGACAGGGATCCCACATTCACTAGCCATTTTTGAAAGAATTTTGGGAATAGTCTGTATTCAACTTTATGTTTGTTTTCTGTTAACACATACTCCACAAATAAACTAAACGCTCGCCAATCTAAATCAATCTACTTGGTCTAATATTAACCAGCTTATCCAGCTCTATTCTACCATTATTTTCAATGGAAAATCCTGCCCATATTCGTATAACAATTAACTCAAGTCTGATACGGTTGTATTTGTCACATAGACAACTCAATACCTCGAGCCCTTCAATTTGATCATGTGTCAGTTCATTCAATGCATTGATGTGTCCTCTTTCCTTTTCATTATGCAAATAGATCCATTGGGAAATTTCACTTGTAAACTTCCATTTATTTTTTGTACACACTCTCTTTCCTTGTTCATCTTCTACTTTTTTCTTGCTGTTCACAATTCCTCTTCTGATCTTTAACAAACCATCATCACCCCAACTTCTTTTTCCATTGATTTGCAATAAGCCAATAATCCCCTCTGTCTTCAAAAGTTTCCCGTTTAGTCAACTTAACAAAATAACCCCCCATTACGTCAATGGTAATATGTTTGTAGACTGCTGACTTGTAATGAGCAAAATTCTCATAGAAAGAAAAAGACACCTTACTTGGTCCATACTTATATACTTCCGCAATGATGTTGTGGGAATAGAAATTTACCCTGCATACACTAAGACTGCAGTGTTTTGAGGCCTCCCACCTCTGCTTTACATCAACACACTGCCGTACACCCTTCAAAATCGGATATGCAGAATCACAACCAGGGTATGAACATCCAACATCGTCAAAGTAAGGATCATACTCCTTAGTGACAACACCATGATGCATTAAGTATCGCCAAGCATAAATTGGATACGTACCATCGCAACCACCTCTACACAAGAAGCCACAGCATGCTGAGAGATCATTGACAGAAAGAGAAATGTTAATACCCAAATGAACACCAAAATGATTAGAGAGTGATTTATCATAGCACAACATGGAAGGAACAGATACACGAGCAGAATCTATATTCCTTGGAGAACCTCCTTTGCTACTCCATTCACTCATTTTCTCAATACTGAAGAAGTGTTGCATCCTATTAGACAAGATTTTCTGCATGTGGACAAGTGAAACCACAGCTGTACCCTCCACGACATCCACAACAACCAACACTGCCAAGCATGGAAGCACCTTCCTAGCAGCAGCTTTTGGAATGGTATAAATCCACGAGATCTTGATAAAGGCCTTTAAATCATTTTCCAAAATTCGAGTGAAATAATTGTGCAACTCAAAGCCACTGAAGTATGCCAAAATTTCAGGCCAATCTGGAGGGTCCTTGATCCGACCCAAATTGGGCTTCAGCTTACCTGCTAAGTTTTTGAGAGTAGTTATCCGCATCTTTATGCTCTTATGCTCCACACTTTCTAAAGCTCGAGTTGCCTTACTGATCCTTCCTGATTTCGCATGCATATCAGTAAGCCCATTATTAAGTGCTATCATTTTACACCTCTTGTATCCATCACATAACTACGATCCACTCCCCTATTGATAGTGCACCCAACTGTGCACGAGTTGAGAGTGCAGCAAACATCGTGACCTTATCCAGTACTACCCCTTCAACCAGCATTCTGTGAAAGAACATAGCCTCTCCATTCGCCTTATTCATCTGCACTATCCCAAAAACTACTACAATCCAAGAGATCATATTCCTCTGAGGCATTTCTTCAAACAACTTTCAATGCACTACCAATATCTCCCACTTTCACATACCCGTTCTTCTTTCTCAGCACACTACTAAAACTGCTACTAGCATGGAGCTTCACGAATTTCTCAGAACAACCATCACCATTTAACAGACTAGGTACAAAAGTTTTATCATCAATTATGGAATTTGACCTACATGACTCAATTTTCCCAGTATTTATCTTTACACTCACCGAATTAGATCTGCTAGAAACAAGATTTTCCTTATTTGATGAAATGGGTATATGGTTTCCCTTACCGATGAAATGTTGTGGTAGCTGATTTGCTATTGTTTCCACTCCAAGACCGGTGACAGCATCGTTGTTTGCTTCTACCATGGCCACCTGTGTTGTGGGATGGTGGAGTTTGGGGTGTTTCGAATTGTTATCGGGGTCGTTAGGGTCTGTTAAGGTGGTTAGGGCTGAGGTTAGGAATTGAGAGTTTGGTTTGGAGTGGAAGAAGCAGTCGAGTTTGGGTTGGCATGAGGATAGGTTATTTAGCGGTAGTAAGGGTTTCTGAATTCCTGTGTTCCTTGTGTAAGGAGTGAAAATGATGATTGGAGTGTTAGATATAGAAGTTGGTGAAGTGGGTTTTAGTTCATTGTGGTCACCATGATGAGAGTGGGAACGTGGTTTCGGGTAGTTTTCAACGAATGGGTTGTTGGGTTTTTGTGGATCAGAATGGTTTGCAGTCTTCTTAATTGCTCTCGCTGCTTCTCCATAGTTTTTAGTAGAGGTTCCGTGATCAATTTTAATTTTTTTCCTTTTGATTGAGGTTGCAATAATTCAGTTAACCGTTCATGTTGTTTCTCCATCGTCTCCAGTAAGGGCTTTAATCTTTTTTCTTGCTCTTCCCAGTGCTCTTTGAAGACCGTGAATAGCTTGGATCATTTTTTCAAAACCCAGATCCGTGTCAGCCATTGGGGATGGATGGTAGCTCTGATACCAATTGAAGTGTGGTGGAAAATCCAAACAAAAAAACAATAATTGAACAAATACAAAAAATTAATCCAACTCGTATACAAGTGCTCTGATACAAACTAAATCTACTTGAATACAAGTAGAAATTAGAATTTTAAATGCAGAAAATTAATACATAATGTTGGGATAATATTTTCTTTTTACTCCTTTAAAATAGCCTATACATGAATATATAATCATATCAAGGCCTAATAAACAAAAAGACTAAAAAACTCTAGAATATTCTAAAACTATCTACATATGCAAACACATGTGTTTCTATTTTTTTATTTTCTATTTTCTATTTTTTATAATATTCCTAAATATAAATTCTATAATTTCTACCCTACAACACACATGAAGTTCTCCAATCGAATTTTTGTAATGACGCCAGCTTTCGACCGTCCATGTGGTTCCACGAAACCTCAAAGCTCCGACATGTATGTATTCTGTGTCAGGTCTCGAAGGAAATAGGGATTTTTCAAAACCCTAAAATCGAGATTTTCCTTTCGTTTTGGAAAGAGATAAGACCTGTGTTCATCTCGTGCCGGTTGGGTTTACTTCTTGAGAGAAGTGGCAGGAATGGGTCATCCGCTACAGCTGCTCTCCAGGACCGTCAGATTGTTGGCCTTGGACTTTGTTCAAATGATTATACAGTGGAAAGGGAAAATTTATCTTTTTTTTTTTTTTTTTGGTTTTTTCCCCTATGGGTTTATAGTAGTTTTTTTCCTCGAAAAAAATAAAAGCCGAATATACACGGATTTGGTACGTAAATAGGGTATTTTTTAAAAATAATTACAGACCTGCAATACAGATATTCACCGATAACTCCCCTAAATACATATCAAGGTTTACATTTTTTATAGTGCACCACATACAACCGGAGAATTCAATCGTGTACTCCAAGACATTATTCAACAAAGAAATTCACAATTCATTCATCAAAACAGTAGTCAGTTTCAATCATATATACAATGCCATTAATAACAAAAGTTTGAATTACAATAAGTTTCAAACAATATGAATAATTCAATCTTTGTGTTTCTTATCCCTTCTCTTGAAGATAGCCCTACCAAAGCACGCAAAGGCTAAAGTCTCCTACCTTTACTACCCTTGATGTGCTTATTGTTCTTCCATACCACTCTGTTCTTATTGTGCAGGTGAAGCAATGAACTCACGTAGGGTTACCGGACTATGCTGATATGTAAGAGGAAGCTAAACCACCCCCTCTCATGTGTGAACATCACCTCTGTCATGATGCTACTCTCTATAAGGCACTGGAGATGTACGTGTTGTACCAATGGTTAAGCCTGTGTTTGGTGAAATCTACACAAGAAACCCCTCTTCCATATTACATCGTTGCAAAAGTCTCTTTGAAATCTACACAAGAAGCCAGCGTATTGCATATGGTCTAAAAGGAGGTAAACGGACACAAAAGGTTGACATTGCCAATCATACATGTGACTGTAACAAGTGATAGATATATCGAATCCCTTACATGCATGTTATAGCTACGAGTGCTCATCTAAGGGTAGACAATAACTCATTTATTAGGCATTGGTATACGTGGTCCAATCAGTTGCAGGTTTATAATGCTCATTTCCTCCCTCTTGGTGATGAGCTTGACTTATCTACTCAAGCAAACTTCTTAATTTTAGTACCTAATCGAAATATTGTACGTGGAAAGGATAAGCCAAGGAGAAAGCGATTTCGGGATGGAAATGGATATCCGTGGCTGACCAGATATGCTCAATTGCAGTTTATATAGGGAAGAAGGTCATAATTGTAGGACATGCACACGTAAAAATTTACAAGACTAAATATTTATGATTAGAAAGTATATCGAGAAAAAAAAAGTGTTTTACCGTTAACGTTATGTTTGTTAGAACAATTTCAATCTTCTTGTACTTAATTTTATTGTATTTTTCATTGAAGTTGATTGTTGTTTCATTAACTAATTATTGAATGGGTAGAAATTTGTTACTAATACAATGTCTTCACTTGATACATGGAAGAAATAGAGCTATATAAGTAGTGAATTATAAGAAATTTAGAACCAAGGATGTAGCGGGGTGTGGTTGAGCACCAAAGAGGGCGCATGTGCTCTTTGGTTTGAGAATTTTTGTCAAAGGCCCATGTACAACATGTGCCTTTGACTCTTATATTTGAAATATTTTTCAGCCCCACCATATTTCTGTAATTATTTTCAAAAAATACCATATTTTCCGTACAAAAGCCGAATATAAATCATTAGTCATTATCGTACATGTAGTAAAAAGTCAGTTTATAGCTTAAAATTAATTATTAAAATAGAATTCATGATAAATTAATTATTAAAACATATCATCTGACTTGAGGAGAGCAAGGTAAAAAAATAAAGAAGAAAGTCCTTTGTACCTAACTTTAACCAAATTGACAATTAAGTACTTACCTTTCAAAAAAAGTCAATTTCATACCTACCAAAACTTTTCGTGCCCTGGTGGGCGACGAATCCAACGAATATATTATCCTACTCTTAAAATTTATATAATTTGTATATAGCAGTGAGCAAGGTCGATCCACAGAGATTGGTAAAATCTATTTCTATTTAGAAATCAGATGAAGAAGAAAGAAAGAAAGGTTGGGGGGGGGGGGGGGGGGGGGGGGGGGGGGGGGGGGTTGTTGTGAAATCAAAGAAAGCTAATTATATCTTAAGCAAACAAGCACAATTTAGAGTTAATTCAATAGCAAAGAATTATTAACCAAAGGTATTATCACAGCTTAGTTCACAGAATTGATCATTGATGCAAAAATCTCTATTATTTATCTCAAATAAATTGATTATGGCCATTAACAAGCTCTAATAACCTATCTCTCATTGCTTTTTGGATAACCAAAACAAGCTCTTTGATTATTTCCCTTTTTGACTAAATAACCCTAAACAAGTTCTTAGGGTTTAATTTAAAAAGCATGAGAAACAAGAAAAACAATCAATTCTGACCAACAAATCAAATGCTTGACCTATTTAGATTAGATTATATATCTGTAACAACCAATTACCTATCTTATAATCATTCATGTTATTATGTCACAAACATTAGAACAATCAAACAATTATGAATTTAATATTCTAATTGACAGATTATCACTTTGTTAATTGAACAAACGGATCCTACTTTGCATCAATCAAACGAGATAACGAGAACAAAAAGATTAAAGGATATATAAATACCCAAAACAAGAACAGAAAAAAAAATAATTCAATTTGATCTCACAATACTTGAAGAATTAAGTCTTATAACAATCCTTTGCCTAGAAAATAATAGTTTAATCACTCATTCTCATACAAAATTCTATCTTTTCTAGGGTTTTGGAATGTCTGCGAGATGATACAAATTAGATCCGATCACAACATCTTATAGAACAAAGCTTGAAATTTCAACAACCACAACGTACACACTAGCAGTTACAAATGTACGACGGCGGCATACCTAATCGATGTTCAATGTAAATTCAAATTCGTGAAGAAACGCTGCCGATTTTTTTTGTTTATATTGCTGGCTTTGCGTCCACACTGATGTCTACATTGGCAGTGTAGAATCAAGATTTGCTAACGTTCGTTGATTTTAAACAATTCTCCAGACATGTTACATTGGCAGTGCAGGGGATGGCATAGGAGACGGCTTTGAAGTTTCAGCTACTATGCATGGTCTGCACCACCTATACACCGGTGGTGTAGATGCTTCAGATGCTGATATACAATGTAATCCTTGAATGCTCGTGTAACTTTTGATGAAGGCTGGCGGTAGTGTAAGCGGTGCTTATGTTTTCAATTTTGTACAGGAGGAAAGCCAATTTAACGTCATCGATGTTGACTCCAAATTGGCCAGCGTATGGGTCTGTATCAAAGGCTGGGGATTTCTGCTATCTAAGCCAGCAGTATATGATCTGTTTTAGCTGGTGTAGGATATTTGATTGTGAAGGCTGGCTATGTTGATTCATGTTTTTGCCTAGCTTTGATTTGTCTTTATTTCCATTTTACACATAGCTTCTCCAAACTTGTTATATTTGATTTCAAGACTTGAAATATTACATTAAGCCTAATCAAGTACCAATTCCTCGCAGTTTCTATAAAATACATAACAAATTAATATGGTTTGTTCCATGAAAGATTAATATAATTTGTCTTTATCATGCCCCTTTTTCACCACCTCACCCAGTCGTTGCTTGACACGTATCTATTACTTTAAGAGATAATAAAAAGATAAAGTCCTCTTTTGTATCTGAACTTTGACCAGGTGGACAACTAGGTACTGAATTTTCAAAAAACCAATTTCATACTTAGCCAAACTTCTTGTATCCTTTTTTATTACCTCATGTAATCATCACTTGAAAAGTGTCCATTACTTTAAGAGATAGTAAAAGAGTGATGTAGTGAAAAAAGGCAAAAAGTTTAGCTAGGTATGAAATTGATCCTTTCGAAAGTTTAGGTACTTAATTATTTACTTTGCCAAAATTCAAATACCAATATGAAAATAAGTAACAAAATATGAATTATGTTTTAGTGATAAAATGTATCAACCATTATGTTTTATAATAATATAAACTATCTTTATTATAACAATAAGTTCAACATTTTAAATTGTTGAGTTCCTCCTACAACGAGTTAACAATTGACGAAAATTAGAAAAATGATAGCTCAATTTAAAATCAATACAAGTAGAGTACAAAACCAACATTAAAGGGAAGAAGAGAAGGAATAAAAACTAACATTTAACTTAAAATAACCAATTATGGCAAATAAATATTAGCCAGTGGGTCTAAACTATTGCATGTTCAATCAAGTCAACTTTGTAACTACCAGTGTTTTGCCTTGTCATAGAGCCAAATATTGTTTTGGATTTACGTTACATATTTTGTATTAGGACTATGAGAAATATGAAGTGCTGGATCACTATTGTCTCCTAGTCCATAGTCTGGAACCTAAAAATGAAAATTGTTGGCATGGTTTTTATCTTCAACAATCTTATCATGCAGAATTATACATGCTCCCATGATTTGCCCTAAACCTCTTGATCCCAAAAACATGAAAGTCCACAAGCTATAGCAAAACAAGATTGCAATGCTTCAAAAGCCCATTCAACATCTTTTCCACATCTTTCAAATAATTTTATTAACATGAGTGTGCCTAGCAAATAATCGCTCATTATACCACATGAGTATGAAATAGATTTGACAAATGTTTACCACTATATATATATATATATATATCATCTATAGGATAATATTCTATGTTATAGTTTTTACCATTCATAGTGTAGTGTATTAATGAAGCACATCCTTCTACGACATCATCAAATAGTGGCAGTTGCTCAAGTACATAAAATTGTTTGAACGCAAGATGAAAAAAAATGCACAACATATTAAAGCATCATATGAAGTGACAACTTCAACCATGATTATTGAAGAATCATGATCTCCTCTAGTATACATACCTTGTCATGTGATTGGACATCTTTTTAGCTCTAAATGCATATATTAATGCTTTCTAACATACTAGGAAATCCACATTGCTCAATATCAGCATGATTAGGCCTACTTAAATACTCATCACTAAAACAAGTGACGATCCCTTTAAAGATTTTTTTGATACATTGTATTATTATGTCTTCGGCTATCTACAAGCAATCGTCTAAAGCATTGCCTACTATAGAAGTGAAACACTAAGTTTACCAACAGCATCCCTCGTTTTATCTAAAAGAGGCGAGTAATTCTAAAGCGCTTGAGGAACATGCCTTTTTACACTCAGAATCTCCATTGGAAATGTTCATCGCTGTACACGAGTTATCCGAGAAGTAGTCATCATAAAGACGATTGTAGCTTTTTAGATGACCTCTATTTATATACTTTCTCTTACATTTTCTAGTAGAGAAGCAATTGATATCAACGAGTAATTAGCTCGAATCGAGAACTGCTCATCTATAGTAAAATGAATTCCTCAATTATTTTTTTGTATCATCACTTCACTACAAATCAAAGCTACTTTTTAGTGTTATCTTTTGATATGATGAAAATTAGTATACACTCGAATGGAAATAGGAACATTGAAGAGTGCATCGTGTGGATGTGCTTGTCTGCTAATATATAGAACTTCAATGACTAATTATTGGAAAAAGTAATTTGATTGACTTGCATTTTCATAATGGCTATTTTCTTAAAGAAGAAATTTGATTGGCTTGCACTTTTGTAGCAAATAATTAAAAAAAAAAAAACAACTTCATTACCAAATACCTTTACATTGAATAAGACCACAAGACAATTGGATTTAATACTAGTGCTAGTTTTACATTGTGGTGAAATGCATTTTTACATTGATTAACATTACAAAGCACTTTTACTTGAAAATGAAACTAATGGTTTCTTCTTGTTGTGATGATCAATTTGTGCATCTTCTCCATACATTCCTTTTGTAGATCATCCACTGATGATGTAATGGACATCACTATTGATATTTCCAACTTGATTTGTTTTCAATGTTCTTTTTCTTATTTGTGGTGTTCCTACTCCTTTTTTTTTAATTATTTTTCTTTCTCTGGCAATTCATTCATTTTACATAACTCCAATTTATCACGATCAACCATGCTCGAGTCTTATATATTGTGAATGAATTTATCTATTGTTTGACTATTTTCTACCTTTTCTTTTCCTTTCCTCTTTGTTACGTGCTCTACTAGGTGGACGAATGACTATCTAGCTTATTTCATCATTCATTGATACATCCTTGCTTGGGCATGAGTTAGCATGTGCTCCAGAAGTGCTAACCATAGAATGTTTACTTGTATTTTTTTTTTTTTTTGCATTTTTGAATTCATATCTCCAATTGGGGTCATTACGCAATATCGTCCAACAATGCTCAAATGTGCATAAATTGTTCCCATTTTGTTTAAATATACCATATAGTACTCTTTTTTTCCCACTTTGTGCATGCCATTTTAATTGATCATAATAAACTTTGAATTTCATGACAAATTTTTAGCTTTTCACTACTGAGCTTTGCATTGTTGCTATGTTTGTCTCAATGGATTTTTCTACTTCTCGTATTATTATCTTTTCTCAAACTTGTCACATCCACTGCAACAGTGATGTGATGCCAAGACACAATCAGCATGGCCTGCATGCCAATACAAGGCATAGGTCTAGGGTCCGACTCTTGGTAGTTGCAACTGGCTCAATCAAATACCTTACCTATATGTAACAATACTCGATTGTCCCCTAATAGTGCTTAAGGGGACTTACATCATTGCTGTGGTAGGGTGTGACAAAACCCTTCATGTACTTTTAGCCAAAATGTCAATAGTGGCTAATTGTTTCCAACAATGAAATCCTTCTCAACCCTCAATTATGCATAAAATAAAAGTTTATTATCATTTTGCCCTCACTTTTTCCTATGAGTTTGATGATCCTTGTTTTTATTATCATCCTCATCATCTGAATT
The DNA here is from genome assembly GCA_024138025.1 of Combretum micranthum. Lineage (NCBI taxonomy): Eukaryota > Viridiplantae > Streptophyta > Magnoliopsida > Myrtales > Combretaceae > Combretum > Combretum micranthum. The sequence goes on along the minus strand of JAMXBD010000622.1, from coordinate 517,115 downwards.
TTTTTTTCACATAGAATATTTTAGATATTGTGAGCTTGTACTAATTTATGCTTATGGTGATTAATCTAAATCCAATCGTGGTGGAGTAGTTCTAATCGAAATGTATGGTTGAAAGTTCTCGAGTGAAAGGTGAGGAGTATATTGAAAATATGTTGTTGTCATACTTTTCGAAATACATACTCTAATTAAAAATTTGTGGGTTTCGATTCATGATTGAAATTATTTGAGGACATTGCAACCGAGGAAGACATTGAAAAGTACACCAATAGAAATCATTCAAACATTTCTATGAGTTTTTTTGAATTATCAACCTGTCGCAAATTTTGAAAATTGTTTGGCTTCATGTACAAGCATAATTTGTAAATTGAGAGATTTTTTAAATGGTGATAAATCGTCATGGATTTTAAGTATAGAAAACTTGCAAATTTCTTTTATATGTTATAGATGATAAAAAAAAAAAAATCAATGGCCATGAATTTCTTTCATCAAATAAAAAAAGCCAACTTAATTGAAAGGTCAAAACTGTCATATTTTATTATCTAACGATGTCAGATTTTGAACCAATCATAGCAAGTGAAACTTTAAGTAACACATGACGCAACTCAAAATATCAATGGGTTGTGCTGCTTAACACGAATAAAAGTTGCTCTTATGAAGAGCTATTACTATAGAATTTCTATTAGAAAAAGCATTGAATAGTTAGTCACTCAAGCTTAAACATTACAACTCAATGTTGGAATTGATTTTTTTCCACAATTACTATCATTTAAATAAAAAAATTTAACAAATGAAAGCATTTATAGTACAACTTAATTCATTTTTAGCAAAAGTAAGTGATCAATTATATTTATAATTAATACCTTGTGTGCTTAGAAGAGTGGCAGACAAATGATGGCAATAGTTTTTTATAAAACTATGGACAGGTAATAATGTTTAGGTTAATATCACGGATAGTACCTAAACTTAGACAAGATATATAATTACCTATCTAAACTTTGAAGACTGACCACTTTAGTACTTAAATCTTGAAATTGATTAATTTACTATATGAACTTTGTAACTGATCAATTTAATACTTGAAAAAAACTTCTCAAGCATACCAATAGTACACATTCAAGTTCTTTTAGGTAATAAATTGATCAATTTTAAAGTTTTTAAAATACTAAACCGATCAATTTTAATATTTAAGTACTAAATTAATCAATTTCAAAGTCTAGGTACCCAACTGCATATTTTGCCAAAGTTTAGGTACCATTCATGAAATTAACTCATAAATTTATTAGAATACATATGTGTTATTACGTGTTGGTACCATTAAGACCTCTTCTCAAGTGTAGAGTTATGATAGATAGCAATTGGCAAACGATAAAAAACAAAAGAAAAAAGAAAAAAAAAAAAAGAAAGGCCTAGTAACCTAATAGCAACAAAAATGTCTAGATTTGACTCCCTCCTCCAAGTCCGACCCAATTTGCTAGATTGATTCAAGTCAAAAGGCCAGATCGAGCATTGATCTAAGTTACTAAAAATATAAAAATAATCTATATTTTATTTTCAAGAAAATAAAACAATCTTATAGTTACATTAAAAATTAAAACCTCAATTTTTACTAAAATAAAAAATACATATATATATTACGATTTATGTAAGGGCTAATATCGTAAATGGTACATAAACTTTAGAAAAATATGCAATTAGGTATCTAAAGTTTGAAATCGATCAATTTAGTTTTTCAATGAATTTTTCATGTACACTAATATACCTTTATCAAATTAGTTAATTAACACCATCAACTGATGTGACACTTTTAACCAATACAATAAAGGTATTATTGGCATGCATAGATAGTTTTTTTAGATACTAAATTGGCTATTATAAAGTTGAGATATCTAATTATATATTTTGCCAAAGTTCAAGTACCATTCTTAACATGTATACTTTATGTAATTTATAATAATTATCTAATTAATACAATATCAATGAAATGTGAAGATTATCATTATGATTTATTGTTTACATGTCCCAATTATGTCATAATTTGATTAAGCTTTTAGCTTTTAGCTTTTTATTTTAATTATTGTCTTAATTTTTACTTTAACATATGGAATAAGCGTTTCCAATTTTACCTTGATCAAATCAAGTTTTTAGTTTTTATTTTAATTATTATCTTAATTTTGACTTCAAAATAAATGGGGTAAATATCACAAATGATACTTGGATTTTGGTAAAATGTACAATTAAGTACATGAATTTTGAAATCGATCAATTTAGTGCCTATAATTACTTCTCATGTGTGCTAATTGATATTAAGCATGTGTTGTTGGTGTGCACGAAAAAATTCAGGTACTAAATTGATCAATTTTAAAGTTTAAGTATCCAATCGCATATGTGTTAAAATTCAAACATCATTCGCGACATTAACTCAAATATAAAACAAAGTGAATGAACTATAAGTGTTTGTGCTTCATAATTACACATACATACATACATATATACACGCATAGACACACATGGCTTTTAAGCACATGTTTTTATTCTTAATTTTAATGCAAGTTCAAACATATTTCTACAATAATAAAAATACAACATGGGTCAATTTAATGGTGATTTGTGGAGTTGGTCTTGGTATGTGTCTTGCAGAGTTATGAAATTGACAGCTCGCTTGATGTGGATGGGTTTAGTAATAGAATCTAGCACTTAGCTAGGTATACGTGTGTGGATACTATGTGATTCCAATAAAGATGAGCTTTAGCTTGGTATTATCATGCCCCAGAAGGTATCTTAAACATGACAATCTGTTGTACATAGCATAAAAGCCTATGAATAACTACCTTAGTCACACAAAGATTGTCATACCATGCACAACATGTGCTCACATGCAAAGGGAACACAAGGAGTAGTGCCATTTTAAGGAGATAATAGATATGCACAGGCAAGATAACTAATCATAATACACTCAAATATGAAAAGATTACACTGTCTTAGGGGCATACCCCCGTTAAGTCCACTTAAAAGTCAATATTACAACCATCCTTAGAAGTCTTTCCAAAATAACATAATTTCACTAATTCAACATAGAGGTATTAAAAGGATCTACTTCATACTCTCCTGCGAATTTCCTTCAAAAGCTCCAAGGGTCTGCTAATAACTACCTTAGGCATCCTGTCCCTTAAGGTGAAGCCATAAATATTACTTCATCCATACCGTACGCTCAATGAGATAATCCCTTCATCCATACCGTATAACCAAAACTAAACAAACTTGTTAGACAAGCATCTATTATGCAACAAAACACAGACAGCCAGCAAATATGTATAGTATCTGAAAATCACATATAGAATGGATTTACGTTTTTCATTACAAGGGTTAAGGAATTCAAATTAAGGTCTTTTGCATCCTCTGCTATTAGTCCCCGAGTACCTACTTATAGCAATCGACTGGCACGGCTCCTCCTTGATGACGCATTCTTCGAATATCTGTAATTCTTAAGTGGAGCAGACCTAAGCCCACAACAGGATATCACAGGCCTTCCAGTTCCTCACGTAAGAGTAGCAGCCTTCTGTATGTGGTGCAATGATGCAATGTATGTCCAATTCTTTCTTTTTGTGCCAAATCGTATTAAGGTTCATTAAGGGGCGATCAAACAATTGAACATCTCATAGCAACCAAACATATAAATGAACAAACATTCAAAGGTTACGATATGCTTAGCATCAACTTAATCGCATAATTATAGAAACACGTATCTATCCCATGATAACCCTATACATTCCCATTTTTATCTTTTCTTAACATGCAAGTACATCTACTTCTACAAGCACAAGCAATATTCAAAAATTACAAGAGATAACCCATTTAGCCATTGTGATAACTTTAATCAAAGTAGTCTTCGAGAAAGGTATCTCGGATTCCTCATCATCTAAACAAAGAAATACCCAAATGAGTATTTTCATTCCAACTTTGCTTAAATTTTTAATTCCATGATTTCTATTGTCTCTACCTTTTCTGGTTATTTAGTTTAAACCTTAAAACGGCTATAACTAAGTCATTTTAACTCAGAGTTTTGCATATGACTAGTCTTTTTCTTCTTATTTTGAATGCTTTATCTTTTTTTAAGGTTATCTTAGTCGTAGGAGGTCATTAAGGTCTCATATCAATAGAGTTCAAATTACTCTGCTACATATTTTAGCTCCATTTCGGTATTTTTCTAATGTTTACACTCCATGTAGTGGTTCTTAGTATGCTTATTCTTATTCTCACATGCAAACGTTGCTAAAATAGGAAAAATAAATCATTAAATACTCATGGTTTTAGTGATGTTAATAAATAATCTCCTTAAAGAGAGTTTAAACTGAAGTTAAAATAAATCAAAGTAAATAGAAAGATTATCAATATCATTTGATGTGATCAACTTCATAAATATCTTTTTAAAACAAGTCAAGTAGAAAAATGAGGTTTCCACACCTTGAGATGTTGGCATTTATAAGAAAATTGTGGAACAAATCTCGTCTTTGCTTGATTATTTTAAAACATTGGATTGAAGTATTTTTGTGAAAGAAAATTCTAAGTTTTTCACCTCCCTTCCTTCATTTAGGTTTTTGGCATTGTTGAGAAAAATGCAATGAAAATTTTTGTTTTGTTTGATCACTTTTAAAACATTGAAATCAAGTATTTTTAAGAAAGAAAAATCAAATTTTCATATTCCTTTAGACATTTGTAAGTCTCAACATTAAAGAAATTTTTAGGGTGGGATTTTGTTTTTAAACTTTTCTTTTACTAAAAAGTGATTTTCTATAACTCAAAATCATATTATCAAATCGATTTTATATAACAAAGAATTATCATAATGGAAAGGTTCAAAGCAACTTGAACTTCCATCTTGTGTTAAGCCCCATAAAACATGTAATGAACATTATGATGGTCCCATGATTATCATATTTTCCTTAGTTTTATTTTAGAGACTTTTGGCCATTATAGCACCAGAAGTTTAAAAATTATAATATAATCACAAATAACATCACCATGAGCATGTTATGTCCATGAAGAAATAAAATGGTCTCTTGACTAATAAAACATGAATATGATATATAAAAGCAACATAAAGGATAATGAGGGTCTTAGTTTTTAGACAAGGCTCCTCGAGACTTTGAAATGGATAAGTTTTCTTATGACTTTAGTATGGACAAGTCTAAGACTACAATCAGGACTAGTTTTCTTGTTAAGATTTTAAAGTGGACAAGTTTTTGAGACTTTGAATTATGACCAGTTTCAAGAACACGAAACAAATAAATTGCATAAAGTAAAGATATTGCAATGTTAGATTATTAAACAATATGCTCTAATTGATATACATACATATCCATATTGATACACATATAACATAAATGTAATCATGAATATGCCTTGCAATTCCTTCCTTAGCATCTTGCATCATGAGGAAATTTTTCATGGAACTTGCATTAAGTCACCTATGTAATAACATAAACATAATATAGGTAAGGAATTTGAAGGTGTTTACCTAGACATATTGTAGGGAAAGTTTGTATGTGTGTGAGAAGAGAGGGAGACTAAGAGAAAGAAATAGAGAGGGGGAGAGAGACGGTGAGAAGAGGGAAAGGAAAAGAGAAAATTGAGAGAATTTAAAGTGTTGAGAGTAGGAATGTAAAGTGAGGGAATGGAAGGGAGATAGAGTATTTTATAGAAGTTGGTAACTTCTTTAGGAAGTAGAGAATAAGAGAATGGAAGCAGAATGTGGGTGGGTGGGTGGTGGTAGGGGATTGGTTACAAAAGGAAGGAGAGAGGGGGGCGAAAGGGAGAAGAAGAGTGTAAGAGAAGTAAGGTAGATTTGATGGCATAGGATATGTAGTTGTAGGAATAGGTCTATAGGTGTAGAATAGGTGTGAATAGTGACATAAAATTGATTTATATGAATAGCAGTGAATAGTGTTGAATAATGATATAGAAATGATAATTATTTTATCGGTAGTGATCTGGATGCGCGAAAGGCTTGGTTTACTTGACGAAATTTTGACTTGATATATTAATGTTATATTACAGGAAATTGCTTATATTGTTACATATTATTTAAATATATTTATCTTGATTTGCATATTAGTGATCAAATAAACAAATTGTTTGCCGTAAAGTTTCCGGATCGATTAGGCTATCGCATTTTGGATAATTTTTATAGTGATACGTTTTTGCTAAATGACTTACCTTTAGGGCTTCGGGCTTTACCTACTTTATCTAATATCTTAGGGTTATTGAATTTTTATGTTATCTCATTTAAGGTTTCTGGAGTTCAAAACTGATTTAAATTGGTTTTTAAGGTTCTAGTTCCAATACTACTCTAGGGTTCATATCTAAAAGTACCTAAAAACTTAGGGGTTCACAGGTGTTGGGTTGTGACATTCAATGGTCAATTGGCAGTGTGATTTAGTCTACTATGAAGGAGAAGAGTTTAGGGGTTTAAGGAGTGAAGATGGGATAAGGGTTTCGATGTTAGATGGTTCGGCGGCTTGTTAAATTTAGTTGTTGATGGTTCTTAGTTTGGTGGTTGATTGGTGTAGTGAAGCTAGAGAGAAATGAGTTAGGGAAATAGGGGTCTATGGGAAGAAGATATACCCGTCTATTGAAAAGATAAGGTCATTCAAATTGTATCATCCTCGTCTCTAGAGGTGTACAAGTGAGCTAAATAGATTGGGCTAAGGTTGAATTACTCTGGCCCACAAATTGAACGAGTTAGTCTTTTTGTCTGAATCCAATACACTTTAGTTCACGAATTAAATGGATCAGCCTACTTATCTGGCCCATTTAACCACTTGTACATTCCTGTGGGTTAAATTGGCGAAATTAGCTTATTTAATCCATTTATGCTAATTTGATAAGATATATATGTATATATAATGAAAAAAGTTGAGTTTAATGGGTTACACACACACGCACATATATATATATATATAATCAATGATTAATTTTAATGTTATTTTAACTACTCGCATACAAGAATAAGCTTTTTAAAATAACTTATTAGATATTGTATAGTGTTTAAAACAATAAATTGACTTAAAAGAAAGTTACAATACATGTGTATCATAACATTCTCTTCTATTACTATTTACACATAAACTCAATCATAAAAGTATTGAGAATAATGATGCATTGATAGTCATTTTTCCTATACTTTTTTGTATTTTGTTTTTTACAAATACTTCAATGGGTAACCTATGGATTAAACAAACAAAGAATAGTTTATCCATCTTTAAATGGGCTGAAAAAAGGTCGATCTTAACCCATTTTTTAAATGAGTTAAACAAGCTTACCCACAATTTGCGACCCATTTACACACTTCTATTCATCTCTTAAAAGTCAAGTTTACCACTAACAAACTGTCTATTCAAGTGACAAGGTTAAGTTACGTATTTTGCAGATTATTTTGGTTTAAGCGTATTTTCTTCATTTTTTCCCTAACCCTTGGTTCATGTGGAGGATGGGAAGGCACTAGTAAAAAAGAAGATAGGTACGAATTTTTTAAGGTGATCCTTGCTGCTATGAGGACCATGAGGCAATTTTCACCTCATCATCCCAGTCAACGATGAAATTTGCCTCAACCAATCAGAGGTAAATTTCATTACTAATTGGGATGATGTGCGAAAATGCCTCGGTCTCATACAGCAATTGTAACCGCCATCAACTTGGCTTTACATAAAGAGCTCCCACCTCCCCTTTCGTTCACACACTACACACTAGTTACATCACTCTCCCACTCCTCATCTCTTTTCTGTGTAATTTTACCAGCATCATGTATAAATATATATATATATATATATATTTAAAAATAATATATTTATTAAATATTTTTTATTTTTGTACATGTGTTTGATAAATTATCTAACTCAAGTCGGGTATTTAGAGTACTGTAATCTCTAAAAGGCTAGTAAACTATTTTTAATAATATTAAATTCAATTATTGAAAGCTACCATTTATATATTATTAATAATATATATTATAATTTATGTTTTATATTTCTTGTTAGTAATCAAAAAATTATACATATTTTGATTTAACAAATTTATATTATTATTTATAATACAATTTATTGAGTTAACTACATGACACGTAGATAGCTTACTAACGTGTTAGTTTAAAAGATAGTGTTCTGATATTATATATATTTGGATAGCTACGTGAAAGTCAATATGAATAAGATGTGGTAATTATTCAATGCCAATTTAGATATCTGCATGAAATTGGCATATGAACACGTGATTTGACAATTACAAAATACATAAATGGGGTTAAAGAATTTTTACAAGCTGATGCAAACATCGAAGGGCGGATAATTTGATTAATGTCCTTGTAGAGATTGTCCCAATAGTCATCGTATCTATTTAAATATTGAGTATCATCTTCTCACAAGAGGAATGGCTTGGATCTACTACTCGAAGTGATTTTTCACGATGAGGATTAGATGAAGTGAGGTAAATGACGATGTTACCATGGGTGAAGGGAGTATTCATCTTGAGTATGCAAAGTTGAATTAATAACTTTTTATGACCTTGTCGCTAACAGGAGTGATCTCGAGGGGGACGTTGTTGATGGTAGAGATGAAAGTAGTGTATTTCACGAGGAGCAGTAGACGAGAATCTTTGAAAATGCAATGAGTCCAGTGTATCTGGGTTGCACAAAGTTCTCTGTATTATTAATAGTGCTTTGAATGATGAATCTAAAGGTTAACAGTGAACAGTTAGTGAAGCCATTCAATAATCGGCTTGCTTTAATAAAAAATCTGTTACTAGCCGACAATTTGTTACCATCCTTATACTATAAAGCATGAATGCTGTTGAAGCAGTTGATCATGGATGCAAACATGATCCATACGTGTAATAATGATTGTGTACTATTATGGAAAGAATTCTAAAATCTTGATAGCTGCCCAATGTGTGGTGGATAAGGTGGAAGCTTCATTCAATAAGCTAGAAATAATATTAGTCAAGGTTTTGCAGCATTTTCCACTAATTTTGAGATTACAACGGCTATTCATGTGCCTGAAGACAACTTCGGAGATGAGATTGTACAAAGAAAATTATGTATCTGTAGAGGGAATGTTAAGGCATCTCGTGGATTCCAAACAATGAAAGGGATTGGATGGCAAATACCCTTGGTTCATGTCGGAACCCTGGAATGTGCGACCAGGGCTTTCCATCGATGGGTTCAATCCCTATGCAAACATGAGCACAATATACAGCATGTGGTCGATTATTATGTTTGTATACAATGTTCTACCATGGAGATGTATGAAGAAGCCATATATGATGATGTCTCTTTTAATACTGGGGTCGAGATCTCTAGGTAAAGATATTGATGTGTACTTATAATCCCTTATAGAAGAGATGGAAGACATGTGGGCAATTGGTGTGAAAACATAAGATGTGGTGGATAGTGGTACATTTTGAATGCATCCTACATTATTGTGGACCATCAACGATTTCCCGGCATATGGTGACATATCAAGCAGACGACCAAGGGTTATAAGACATGGCTTATATGTAACATTGACTAGCAAGTGGACATTCAAATAGTAATTTCCTGATAAGTGTCAAAAGACCCTTACAGTTCACATTGTTTTCATGTGATATTATATAGATTTTATGTCAATTATTAAAGACAATGATACTTATTTAGTTAAAATGTCAATTTCAAGAATAAAGGAAGATATTGAGCCTAATGAAAATATTTGAATGAGTGAAGGGAGATTTTAATGAAAAATAGGCAAAGTGAAGATTTACAACATACATGACAATTCTGCACAAGTAGAACACTCGAGTAGAATGTGAAAAGCATCCAACAATCAGTTTCAAAGTACACAAGGAGGCTACATAAGCTGTGTAGAATACATACGTGGAAGCAGGGAAGGGATCAAAAGCAAATTATATTGTACACAACTAGTATGCACAGGCTGTGCTTGGGGGTCGTTTAGCCTTAAAATTCGTAGTTTTCATCAGTTTGCATCCTCCACGGCTTCAAACACACTGTGTAGGATGCTCATGCGGAACCAATTTTGCCTTTCCCTATAAATAGCGTCTATTACTTGTCATTAAGGAGACCCATCCTTATTCTACGAACCCTAGAGAGAAAAATAAGTGTTTTAGAGTAGAGAAACGCAAGAGTTCATTGAAGATCACAAACTTCATTCAAAAGGGTTGTAATCATGATGTCTTTCTATTTTCCTTTATTTTATCATTACTATCATCTTCATATGGAAGAATAGATCTTTATAACCTAGATATTGAGAAATCCTAACCCTAATGTAAAGATCGGATTATTTTGTTAATGGAAGTTTGTGTTTCTTGAGTTCATTCATATTTTCTTTATTGTTATTGTGATTAATCTATGGAAAAAATTGATTACATGTTTTATTTCTTTTAGATAGAAAGAGATTTTATCTAATATAATATATTTATATGGATAGAGATGTTTGAATGTGGATCTATATATAGACTGCATGAATTTTTTGCATAAAGATTTATTCTTTCTAAGGAATCATGAACTCTAATGCAATTTTGTGTGCATCTAATGAATGAAATATGTTTTCATTAGACATATAGGGTTAAATTCAATTATTTTGAGAGAGAAATTGATGAAATTAGGGATTCTTGTAGTTCAAAAATATAAATAATCCATTAATGGATGTTTTATAAGGAATTGAAAATAGGGTTAGTGGTGAATCAAGATTAAGGATATGTTTTGTGATTGATATATATTTTCGAAAGTGTAATAACATTTGCTTTATGGTTAGTTAATTAAGTAGTTATTAATTCTTTTTACCATTGTTCGAATTAGATCAGCCGAATAGTAGAATTAGGGTGAATACTAGTAGTTGTAGTTCATAGTGGAACAACCACTATGATTACATACCACAAGTGATAGGTGTGCTTGCCTAGAGATTAGTCATGAGGTATGAATAGGGTTTAATTTTAATTTGATTGATTGTATTTGGTCAACACAATCAAGTTTTTGGCACAATTGAGACTTAGTAATATTAGGACACATGAAATCCACTAGTTAGCTAACTTTTCTTTATTTTATGATTATTCTTTCTTTCTCTTTCTTGATATTCTTGATAAGAATCTAACTCCACTTTTGTTTCTTGTAAGTGAATGACAAGAAGCTCATCTGCGATGCTTCTTGATTTTGATCCAAAGATTGACAGGACCTTTCACAGGAGATTCAGAATCAAAGCCAGAGACATTGCAGAAAATTGAATTTTGACACAACCATGGATGATATTAATGAAGAAGTTCCAAAGACCAACTTGGATTATGCTAAGCCTACGCTTGAGGGTATTGGGTCAACTGTTGTGAAATTGCCCATTGCAGCAAAAAATTTTGAGATTAAGAGCGTGGTGACAACAATATTATTAATTTGATGGTTTACCTACTGAAGACCCGCATGCTCACATTCAGACTTCTTTAGAAATCGTGAGACATTCAACAACAATGGGGTACTGATGATGTAGTGGGACTTCACCTTTTTCCCTTTTTTCTTTAAGAGGATGAGCAAAGCAATGGTTGTCATAATTAGGTCGAGAAGCCATAACAACTTAGAAAGACATGGTTAGCAGTTTCTTGATAATTACTTCCTACCTTCCAGTCTTCTAAGTTGAGGTACGACATCTCACCATTCAGCCAGTAGGACTTCAGACACTTTATGATGCACGGTAGAGATGGAAAGATCTATTGAGGAAATGTCCTCACATCAGGTGCCTAACTAGATGCAATTACATACTTTCTATAGCGGTCTCAATGTTGCAACCCAACAATTAATCATGGTGTAGCTGGTGGTACATTGAATACAAAGACACTTGAGGATTCTCTTAACTATTTGAGGAAATGCCAAAAACAACTATAGCGGGGCTAAAGTGACCCGATCCTTAGGGTCTTAGGGGTATGGTTGTTTCGCCGCATACATCGCCTCCAAGCAATATGCACCAGATTTCCGATAACTAGGTGAGTTTCTAATCACATTTTAGTTGTGAAATCATGATTATGCTCTTTAATAAAACCATATTGAGTCGAAAGACGATTTATAAATAATTTAGCAACCATTATATTGGTATGTATATGAATGCTTTAAGAAAGATTAGGACAGAAATTTCAGGGTTTAAAACAGTTAATATATCAACCAAAGAAAATGGGAGTTAGGCTCAACCTAATTATGAAGTTTGGTACTCGGCCCAAAAGCGGTAATAAAGTCAAGTGTTTACAATTATCCATCAAATTAAAGTCATATATTCATAAAAAGAAACCATTTCCAAAGTCCTATCTAGCTCTCAAATCATTGAGGTCACTCCTTGTACTTGTCAGTCTTGAAACCCATAGAATCATAGTAGAAATCCACATACAAACTCTCGTCATCACCTGAAATATTGAAAAGTAAGTGGTGAAGCCTAGTATGACAATAATTAAACACATTCACGCATGTCATAAATGCCTAGGCTAATGCAATAGGCATAATTTAAGTTTAATTAAATTAAAGTCAACGACCAAGTATTCATAGCGTCTCATAAAGACAACACACACTATAGCACTTAAGACTTCCGTTAAACAAAAGGGGTAGGGTTCCCTTAACTAATCATGCGCCGGGGGTGGGGGGTGTTAAGGTGTTTTTTAAGTTCCTAAAACTTACCCGAAAAAAAAAAAAAGGAAAATAGTCTCGTTCGAGTCATCTCCTCACAGGCTGCCATCAATGAGCATCGTTCATTGTAACTCTCTATGTAGGGTTCTATGATGCCGTATAACTCGTTACAACTTCTTAGTTAGCCGCCTGATCTCAGAAATTTCCTTATCAATTATCCGCAGAGCCCAACCATACATTTGTGGGGGCCTAAGCATCTAAACTACTGCATCATCCCAAAGTTGTGATTAGACTCGCAATCTAGTCCAGGGGTTCTACTCATGGAGTAAGTGGCCAAGCAATAATCAACACTCAATCAAGCTGGGTTTAAATTCTTAATCATGTTACTAAAACTATTCTAACAAGTAGCACACAATTATTGTGTATTTATTGGTCAAATCGAGTTTGTTATCCAATTCTAAGCTAGAAGTGCAATAATTGTTCATAATAAAAATTTAAAATTAGTTCATTATTAGCTATCTATAATCCTTTTTATCTTGTACGTTATACCCAAGTTGTATTGACTTAGTCATTCCACCAAAAATTATGCTTAGAAGGTTAATTAAGTCTAAGGAAAAAGTTGGATCAAGCTTTATTTGATCTGGATAAAGATTGAAGAATAAAAAAAGATTTGAAGAGAAGCACGATGGGTATATAGCGGAATGCATTACCCGTCACACCTCAAAAAGGGATCTAGTAGGATTAATCTAAAACTATTATACTACGTGTGCACATGTAATATGAGAGCCGTCTTGTAAGTCAGAGTGTACGAAACTCTATTTATTTATCAATGTCTATCATATAAATGATATATTATATTACTAGATTTCAATTATGGTATCCGATTGTCCACTTTCTACTAAGATCGTAGAGAATCGATATCCCTTACTAAATAATGAATATGAGGTTTTAAACTTACAACTTACAAATTTCAATTATTATAAAATTTATCCAATTTACATTCTAAGTTTACCATATCTTACATTTCTATCTTCAATGAAGTCTATTGAAGAAGCTCTCTTCACATATTCCTATCCAAATCCTAGCTAGTATTAATCCTGCACAAAAACTGTTGGGGGTGAGCGAACCATGGGCTCAGTAAGAGAACTAAACTAGACTACACATCAAGCAATAACAAGCAAGTATAATTACCAAACATATGAAATGCAATAAGAAATCATATGAGGCAAGTGCAATTTTGGATGACCGAAATCCAAACCAATTGAGATTTACTCTTCTCTTGGGGTTGAAGGAATCGTGTTACTATGTAGTTCACCTTCTAGGGAGACTAGAATTTGAGAAAAACAACAGTCCTTGCTTTATTTTATCACTTTAATTTATCATTTCCTAACACTCATTTCATTTTCAGCCTTAAACTCCTCCACTAGTGTTAGTCATTCCAAGCAATACCATAAGCGACATTCCTTCGTTTACCTTTTAGTTCTTATGGTACCAACAAATCTGAGATAAACTTGCGTATGTCTATTAGCCTTATATCCTTCTTATGAAGCATTACCAAAGGTCTAAATACCAACACAAGTAGGTGCCATGCTTTATGCAATTTATGCAATGCATTCCATTTCCTTTATAGTACTAGTAGTTTTTAGTCAAGTTTAAGATCTCATACAATTCAAAGACAATATCAACATGCTTCATACAGTAATTTCATACAATAAACTTATCACTATAATAGGATAATTTTGGCAATCAGGCATACACCAAAACATCATGTAGTATACCCAAACCCCACATGCCAAATTAGTTTAAATAATATTATTATTATTAGTATTATTATTATTATATAAATGTAGCTATACTACAAGCACAAACGTATGATGAGGTCAAAGTTACTCACTTTGTGGTCCTTCTAAACTATCGAAGTATGCTACTGGAAATCCAAGAACTGATCTAATTTCCTATGAAAATGAAATAACAATATTTATCATTATTTGTTATTTGTATAACGATATTGAAGGTATTTTTTTCAGTCCTAGTTATCAAAATTTGATATATTCTCTACTTATTTAACTAGGAATATATAAATCTTTTCTTACGATCAATTATGAATTTATAAGAAAGTCTCCCTATTTGTAATGATTATGCATTTTATTATTTAACCAATCTATTCTTTTATTAGTTTTCAAAAATAAGATATTTGAAACAACATATTCACCATATTAATTGTAACATCTTAATTATTCGCCAACTTAATTTTTGATAGTTGTTAAATCACTAGTAATGTCTGGTAGAAATTTTAGAAAATGTCCAAAAAACCATCCTCGTTTTCATGAATTTAAATTTGGTAATTACCAAATATTAATAAAAACCTAATCAATAAAAATATAAGATAAACGATGTCTATATAAATAAAATTTTCCATAAAATACAACAATAATAATATGATCAATATATAAACTAAAGGCCAATAACGATAAGTGAAATAATAAATTAGATCCCAAAAATAATTCAAAAGATATAAACAAAAGATAAATACTATAAATTTATAATAGTAAAATATAAATAAAGTCAAATTAAATACAATGTAATTATTTACAGTCATAAAATATCAAAACACTAATAATTTAAACCCTAAAGATAAATATAATTTACGATAATAATATTAAAGCTGAAAAGTAAAAGTCTTAACTTAAAAATTTTAAGTATACCATAGTGTTTATAATATAATATAGTAAGTACATAAATTTTCATCTAAAAATATTATCGAATGAGTATTTATCGTACGTGTTAATTAAGACCGAAAAAAAATGAAACTGCCTAATAAGCCAAAAACTTTCTATAAATTCACCATTCTTCCTCCCTCCCTCGCTTCTCTCGTCTCAATTGTCTCTCTCTCTCTCTTTGGTTTGAAAATCTCTTCATAAGACTTTTATTAAAAAAAAAAAAAAACTTCTCAACCAAGAGAAAAAACAAAAACAAAAGAAAAGACAAAAAGAAAAAGAAATAATAAAAAAGGAATCTAGAAGCTCTTTTGATCTTCAAAATCCCATATTTCACTACGACAACTGATTTCAATTCCGAAAGTGTGTTGTGATCGTAGCGATACGCTCTTCAATTCAAGACCATGCAAGATTAGCTTTCGGTCACTCTAAAATTTTGCTATTATGATCTGAACATAGGTTTTCATAATATTAAGAGTTTTATATTAGCTTTTACTATAAATATATATATATTACTTATATATGATAAAATATAAAATTATATCATGCTAGTATGTGTATTTAGACTGTTGATATTACATTTCTCTTATCAAATGGACAATAAACTGATAGATAAAAAAAATGCTAGATGGTAGAAAATTGATTATAATATTAGATAATTAATTTCTAGATTCCATTTATTAATAAATAGAAATTTAGAGGCAAGTCACTAAGTTGAAATATATCCGATAGAATCAATAATTATCAAAATCTTCTAATCTAAAGCCCAAATCAAAATTCTGATTCCACAAACATGAAAGTTATAATATTTTAATCCTATATAGACTAAAACCCTAGTTTACCTTAATTAGATAAGAAAACTCTAATCACATAGGTGAAAAACCTAAATGTATCCGATCCCGTAGATTTTAGATTTTAGTTTTCAACCCAAAAACAATGTAAGAAAAATATAGAACTTTAACTATAGAAATATCTATAGTGTAATACTGAAAAATTCTCAAAACACTAAAAGTTAAGCATGCCCATGACCTAGGATGGCTTCCTAGGAAATTAATAGTAATTTTCCAAAACAAGTGATATCTCGATAAATGTAGTTCCGAGACAATAACTATGATTAATTGAATTATTAGATCTTTAAAGTATATCGTTAGCAAATGATAATTTAAAGATAAATCGCTAGGTTTAAAATATACTCATTAAAACTAGATATTAGGCCAAATTTACATAAATAAGACTAAAACTAAGATTTTAATATCGAAAACATTAAAAAAAATATCCTTAACTTATATAAACACTCATTATGTTTTATGAAATAAAACTTAACTAAAAACAATTAAAATTAAGTAAAGTAAACCTATAGCGTAGTTCTAACATTAAAAAGAATGAAGATATTCTATGGCAAGTTTAAATAATTTAAAGTACACACAACATAACTCATGAGTAGAAATGGAATTAAGAGGAAAATAAAAGCTTAGAAAACTGTAGAACCCTATTATAAAGTTTCCTTATAAGAAAATTTTACTTAATTTGATAAATGGAACATATTTGATCATTTATCAATAAAAAGACTGAATATAAATAATTAAACTTTAATATATTACCCTATATATAAATATGAGTTTCATATCATACATAGAAATAGGATTTTGATACATAAACTTAATATGATTTAAGTATATAGAAAAAAGATAATTTAGCTTTTAATATAGTAGATAAACTCAATAACAAGCCTATACAGACATATGGGGATTTTACACATATAAAAAAATAAGGTTCCTAAATAAAACTTAAGTAATTCATTGCAAATTAGAAAAAACAGGTAATATAGATCGTAATTGAAAAGTTAAACTTAATCAAGAATCTTGTAACTCTAAGTATAAAAATTCAACACCTGTAAGACTATAAGGATATAAAGTATAGATTAATGGAAATCATAAATATTAGCTAATATAATCAAATTAACTAAAGTTACATACTTAAAAAAGATCAAGATAAAGAAAATGAAAATGAATATAAATGTATGCGCTTTAACTAAAAAGTAGAGTAATGAACTTAAATTAAGTTTAATCACTAATACTTGATGAAATAAACATAAAACAAGGAATCGAACTTGAAATAATACTTAAGAATACAAAACGAAAAGATATACATAATTGTGATATCTTTCAGACCCCTTGAGTAACATAGGAAAAATATACAAAATGATTAGTTTTAACTTGATAATTAAAACTACATTCGATAAGTTTTCCAATGACTACTCATGCTGAAATCTAAGTTAAAACGAATATAATATGCCCAATTTAAGATTTCGTGATTAAACCGATATTTGAAAACAACTAAAATACTTTTCTTAAGAAAACTAAGATTATACGAATTTTATAGTTTAACTTACAAAGCGTAGCGTTTACAAACTTCAAAATGATTAATTATGTGTTAAGGTTAGATTAAGAATGTTAAAACTCGAGTATAAGACACAAAGACACAAATATGTTTCTTTATATGAATAAGAGTATAGTAATGGTATTTGTTATCTCGATTCTCAGGGGATACGGATCCTCTTCAAGTTTTCTCATAGACTTCTATGACCATTAAGTAAGGATAAACAGGTGAGTATATTCCAATGACCTTCCTATTTACTTGTGCTTGTAGGTTTAGATTATGATATTTTGTTAATATAAATTAAATGATTAATGTATGGGGTTGGGAGGTTTATGCTTATGATTGCTCGTGTTTGTTATTTGTGCTAAAAATACTATACGTTATTTTGAACATTAAGCATTAAGTGTTGTTTAATCATTTTGATCTTTGCGAGTGTCTAATAATTGTATGATCACCAAATAAAAGGACTTAATAACTATTGGCGTGATAATCATAAAATTGAGCATACATTGCACGATTGCATGTAGAAGGCCATCACCACTACACTTTGACTCGGATGGGCCACATTGTCCCGTAAGGATGGTGAACATGGAGGACCGAAGTGGTATATGCCTAGCGTATACCATGGGCCTTGTTCTAGGAGAATGGGAACTAAGTTGTCCTAGGGAGACGACCCATCTCCTAGGATCGCGTCGGGTCATTATTAAGGATATCTTGCTTCAATGGGATGTTGTTATATGTATATTATTTTCTATATATGAAAAACTCCTTGAATAAATTTGATTCCCGAAGTATTAGCGATCTGGGTGCTGATGTGTGGATGTACCCCAACCCCAGATTTGGAGGGCGTAAATCCGAATATATATATATATGATTATCGGTTGGCCATATATATTTGTTCATTTACTTGTCTGCATTGCATATGCTTGTTTAATAACTTGTTTGCTTTTGCTTGAACGGTATGGAGCGAGGTTATACTTTACTCAGCTAGTTGTAGCTGACTCCCCAACAGTTTGCTTTTACAGGTAAGTTGAATACATGGATAGGATAGGATCTGAGTGCAGAGTGTGACAAAGATCAGGTTGTACAAAACTGATAGAAGATTGAGAATTTGATAGGTTAAACCTAGTTGAGAGAATAAACATGAAAATGTAGTCTTCTCCTTAACTTAAACCTAGTTGATATTTTGTGTTAAACCTAGGTTTACCTTATCTTGTCATTTGGTAGGATATTTGATTCTTTGCGGTCTTTGTGATCTGTGGAAGTTTCGATATCCACTAAATTATTTTCATAACAAATTTATATATGTATAATACAATGAGAGAATAATTAATTAGAGTTTTGTAAACTCTGACTTGCAAGGCAATCCTCATGTTGCGGGTACACATGTGATATGGCGATTTAGGGCAATCCTACTAGGCCCCGGTAGGGTCGCTACATTAATTATGGTATAACTTAGACTATTATTTACACTAATTCTAAAGTAGACATATTTTAGAAATTAAATACTCATTTCTTTTTATGGTTTTACTTAGTATATTAAGCTAAGCCGAGTTGATTGAAACTAATCACCTAATTCAATTACTAAATTTATTTTAATTAGCTTAATCAATCTAATATGATTTTACTTAGTAAAATAATTCATTAAGATATATCAGTCCTATTTATATTATTTACAATTCATTGTTACTTGTTAATACAAAATACTTATTGACATAATGTAAATAATGCAACTAAACTTTTATGATTGTCTAAGTGTCTTATCTTTTAATTTAATTTAATTTCTATTACCTGTATTGGTCCTTTTATGGTCCTATGATAATTAATTATTATTTAGTTATTTATTTTCATTTTGCTTGTCTTGATCTTGTTGGGTATATATATATATATATATATTGCGTATTTGAAAAATTCATATTTAGCAAGCTTATATTTTTTATAACTATTATTATTTCTTTTAATTATTGTTCCTTATTTGACCCAATATAGTACTTGTGCTTATTTACTATTGTTTAGTGTCGTCGTGTTTCTTTTTATATATTTCATATAATTTTCTTGTTATGAATAGGTATCACATTATTTAAAAATTTAGCTTATTTAAATTTGTATTCTTATGCATAAAACATGTATTTTACAATTATTATACTTTATTTTCATTTATAAGATATACTAATATTAATAATAATAATAATAATATTAGTAATATTAATAATGATAATTATAAAGTAATTTATTAGTAACATTGATGTCATTTTTCATAATAACTTTATCAAAACAATAGTAATTTCAATGATAATAATAATATTATATATCACAACAACAACAACAACAATAATAATATCATTAAAAGTAATACTTATAATAATATTATGGATTATAAAGATAACTAATCATCAGAATAATAATAATAATAATAATAATAATAATAATAATAATAATATGAGTGGTCATTATAATAGTATAAATCATAATGATAATTATAATGTAATAATAGTTATATTCATACTAATCATGATATTATATGATAATCAAAAAGAATAAAATCAATAACAATCATAGTGGGTAATTTTAATAGTCATAATATTGATAATAACAATAATAACATTCTTATTAGTAATAATATTAGTAGTTATCATAATATCTATAAAGTGTTCATATTATTAACAATAATCTTTTTAACACCAATATCAACATTAGTAGTATTAATAATAATTTATTATTAATTAAACTAATAATGATTATAACAGTTGTAACAATAGGATATTAATTATAATATTAGTAATAATTTTAATTAGCATATTAGTCATATTGATAGTTTTAATTATTATAACTCTATTGATTTTAATAATAATATTCATAATAAAATAATAAGATTCGTAATAATCATACTAATAATGAGTTTAATAATTATAACACAACACTTATAATAATAATAATAATAATAATAATAATAATAATAATATCACTAATATTAATGATAATAATAATATCATTATTGATAATAAAAATAATGGTAATAATAAAATGTTAATGTTGACATTATTTAATAATAATAATAATAATAATAATAATAATAATAATAATAATATTATTATTATTTATTATTATTATTATTATTATTATTATTATTATTATTATTATTATTTTGGAACTAAATCAGATTTGATTTAATTTTTTTTTATATTTTTCGAATTTTTGAGATGCTGTGTACCAATTGTGATCTTCCAGGTTTCAAACCTAGAATTGAAGTCGATGGGTACACGGGCGTACACGGCCTCGTGTTCCACCCGTGCTCTTTTGGAAAACGACTGTTCATCGTCTTTTTCGTGTGATTTGATTCGATTTTGATATTTTTCCATGTCTAAATTGTTTCAAAAGCATTCATAAGTGTTTATATGTGTTATATACACATATATCAACTCGTAACACATCAATATGTAGTTTAATCCTTGTTTGATCCATGCAAAGGTGTAACTAGGATTTTTGTAAGTTTTACCTCTTTAAGACAAATTTGAAGTTGATAATCCTTCTCCTGAAGCTCATTTCGATCTTAGAAGTATAGAAGTATAGTTTAAGACTATATTTTATTACTTTAAACTACTTAAAACGAATTTATCTTACCTTGTTTTTTCTCTCTGAGCTTGAGTTTATATTTTGATGGAGTCTTGGTTCATGGTTTAAGTAGCTATTTGTTTTGTTGTTTGTTTGGAACGAAATTGGTATGGTTTGGTTCTTGTTTTAGCTCATGATTTAGGTGATTTGTTTATTGTGTGGGTATGATTCCGGATGCAACGATTACGTTCGTGCCGCATGACTATCGTGCTACACGTGACCTAGGGAAACAACACGTACAAGGGTAATCAAGAGAGAATCATGTAAGGAGGAGAAATAGGCAGTCTCGATAGGCTCTGACACATGTGTGACGGGTGAGGGAGCTAGAAAGCATTAACCTCTCTAGATACCATGAATGTTGTGTGCGTTCTTGAATGAGTCAAGTAATTGATTCATAAAGATGGAAATCTGACAGCACGATGGTGTTTGTCCAAGATTTCACCTATCCCAATGAGGTAAGGACTCAAGGTATTTATAGAGAATGTAGCTGTCCATATCGTCCATCGTGTGAGATAGACGACCGACGACTAAGATGAGTCCTTCTCATTATGGATATGAATGTGGGCTCCCTTATGGACCCATGCCCATTGAGGCCTTCGTTGTAATATATGTGAGCCAAAATGAGAAAGGTTGGAATTTGGCAGACCAATTCTAACGGTCCCTACTCCAAGCCTACCATGCTGAAACTCCCATGATCATCTTAATATAATTAGGCCTAACTCTCTTAGCCCCGTTACTTTAATCCAGAGAGTTAAATCCAAATAATAAATCAAGCTTAAAGCCTTTATAATGAAATCCATACGTCTACATTTATTAAAACTAATGACTTTGTTTGTTTGCTTGCTTAAGTGTTATATATATAGGAAAAGAGGAAGAAAGGGAGACAAACTGGCTACGGGATTTTTCCAGCCAAATGCATGAATTGTGGTGTGTTTGTTTGTTGCAATTAATGGGTTGCTTGGCCGGTGCATTCCCATTGGCTGGTGACACCAGCAGTGAAGAAGCTCAGATCTTTGCCACTAAATGGATGTTCAAGGTTTTTTTTTTTTTTTTTTTTTGTGGTTTGTTTACCATTCTTAGCTCTTTTTATCTGTGACAGAGGACTACACATCTACATAACCTATGACTAAAATTGTGACATGGAATAGATAGTCAATGTTTTGATGAACTGCTTATGGTTGGATTCTGCCTAATGATTGGTAAATACTTAACATTGCAATAGGGTCTTTTAAATTGTGTGTTTTTATGTTAAAATGGAACACATACCTTTCTTCTCTTGGTTCCCACTTTTTGAAAATAAATTCATCCATTGGCCCGTCTGGTTTAACCTACTTCATAGCTGGCCTTGGACTTGCTATGGTTCTAGTAGAGGTGGACCTATGTTGAAACTGGTTAGTCGAAACTGCCAACCTTTATTGTTGTGAGAAAGGCTAGTTTTGAGAAACTATAATTAAATGTCCAAGCCTCTCTTTTAAATTTTCTGATGGTTGCACTACTTTATCATTATTTTATTAAAGAAGAATCATCACTCAGTGCATGAACTGATCTAAAGTTGGCTTTATTCTGTGTCTGTTGTATAGGTTGCTCAGGGAGCCATCGCACTTTTCATGGAGCAGTTACAAGGAATTCGGTACATAACAGATCATGGCACTCAACAACTAGCAGTAGACATTGCGTACTTGAGTAATGTCCTTTCTGTTCTTTCTATGCCTATACCTCCAGTTCTTTCCACCTTCCACGTGTGCCTTTCAACCCCAAGGGATCAGCTAAAAGACCTTCTAAAATCAGATTCGCGAGACTAAATGGATCTTCCTACGGCAAATCTTGTATGCAAAATTCGTCGTGTGACCCTAGACTAGTTATCCTGTTTACTTAGTCTGGGGATCATTGTGGTCAATCAAACAGTCGGTCGTGGGGTTTTTTTGCAGCCAAACAGTCGGTCGCCGTTAAAAGATGTAAATTTAGTTTATAAATTCTATTTAATTGGATAATTTCTTATGAGGATCCATATTGATATTCTTGATACTTTAGGAGTTAAGATTATAAAATTCAAATTTGTAGAAGAATTTGAAAACATAAGTTAATTGACAAACATCTAAGGGAATGGAAGTGCATTCCACGAAAAGAATAGTGATTTATTCATAGTTGGCCATACATAAAGATAACAACAGACCAATCATAAAAGATTGATTAAACTGGACATGAGCAAGAACAAAACAACACACACACACAAGAAAAAAAAAAAAAAAGGAAGGAGAATTATAAATCTTATTCTTCTAGTAATGGCCATATTCAAGAAGGCACATTACTCTAATTCTCGGTGGGAGGTTTATGTGGTGGCTTGTGTCCCTTACCCTTTTCTTGTAAATTGCCTTTGTATTCACATCTTTTAACGGCGACACAGGGCTGCATACTAAAGTTACCCGAATGGCTTAATAGAAAAGGTGAAAGAAGATTACTTTTGGATCTATAACATTCGGTATCTTACTTGATCAGATTACTAGAATCTTGGGAAGGATTAACCAGCAAGTAATGACAAACTGACGGTTGAGATTGCGAGATAAACATCTATTTCAACCAAACTTGTGATTCTTCATATACCTTTTCGATATTACTTTAGCTCAAATTTTAAGCAAGGCATACCCGGAAATTTAGCCCTAAATGATATCATTTGGTATATTAGTAATTTTGTAAAAACAAATATATCAGTAAGACTATGCTGGAATAGAATTTTGTAGAGCTAATCACGTACATTTAATATTTCTAGAAATTTGAGCTCATACGGCTTGATTCATCAATATTTTTCTTTAATTTAAATCTAGACCTTCTTGATCGTGTTCTTTTACCCTTGTCATCATTGGTTTAACGTTTGTGATCGTCGTAAAATTAGACTTTAATTAGTGAACACTTTTCGAAACTTAAATTTGCAAGCATGGGGTGTAGTGCAGCTATTGCTTGGTCAGCCAATGAGATTCATTTTTAACATGAAAATCTGTAGCACCGGTGTCCTGTACTAATATGTCCATTAAAAGGTCTGTTTTTTATTTGTATCTGTATCCAAACGACATATATAAATATATTTGATTTATATTTATATTTTATTAATTTAATCTTTTCATGAGAACTGTTAACTTTTTTTATTATATCTATTTCTTAATAAACGATTTGTTAAAAAAAAGTTTGAAAAAAGTATTTATATCTACCTTAAAAAACTAAACATACAGACCCAAAAAGTGGGTGGCTAGAGTCAATGGCCAGTGGCGTTACCCGGAGACCGAAGTGCCAATTTCCCATCCTAAAAAAGAAAAAAAAAATAGAGGAAAAAGAAAAAGTTGGTGGCCATATGCTTTAGCGTCTATAATTTATTGAAGGCCAATCTCACGTTAGAATATGGCTGAGAATGGTTTACTCAATGGCACTTAGAATTAATGGGATAATGTGAACATTTATATGTAATATTTACTATGTGAAGTTTACTGTTTTAATTATTTAGTCAGTTTGATATCTAATTAAGCACACTTATACTAAGGTGGCATGGATATTGACCGTATAATTTATGGCCTCTCTCTTTATCTCTCAAGAGATAGAAGTATTAGATTCAAATTTCACTCTTTGTTTTGATGGCAAAAAATAAAAATATTAAGGTGGCATGGTGCTTTTAGTGAATAAAATAATATATTGTAGATTTAAGAGATCAGAAAACATGTCCCGATCTTTTTTTTTTTTTTTGTTAGAATAATGTCTAAATTCTAAATATCATCAATAGAATTGAAAACAAAAGAAAATCCACTATTACTTAAACGATGTTCTTCAATTATTTTGGCAAGCTACACAAATCTAGACTCAACTTCAACAACTAATGCAATGGGTTAATAAGGCTTTTAATCATATTCCATTTATTCGCTTACGAATACTTAAATGATCTCTAATTATCTATTGATTCCATGAATACCTAGATAATTGCCATCCAAATTCAAAAATAACAAATAAATTCAAAATTTTGGGTAAAAGAAGAGTAAGAGGGCTCATTCTGTATTTCTGATATGATAATTGAATGTTCAATTGCCCTAAAGCATACAAATATAAGCAGGTTCAAAACTGCCAAAAATAGAAATTTCCTAAAACTTAAAGACAAAAGGTACATGAAAGGACAATTATGATGTTATAGATGACATTAGAAACAGAAGTCTAAGTTATAACAAGAATAAAACTTGCTTAAAATATAAAAAACAGCCCATTTAAGGGCTTAAACGAAGGAATTTGTCCTAAAACAAGGTAGCACACCATGAAGATGGTGATTTTTTTTGTTAGCTCCCTATTTGAGATAGGGTAATAAGATCACAAAACCGATACTGACAGTTTTTATCCCATTTTATCATATAACTATTCGACATTGCTTCTACCTCGTCATCAACTATGACAATACTCTAATCGATGGCCTCTGATCATAGTGACCACACAACCTTAACTCCATTTCGATAGCCACCATAGCAATGGCAACCTCTACTAGAAAGAACCCATAAGAACACATCCCCATGTAATAAGCAAACTAAAGCAACACTCGTCTGACCTCCCTCTAAAATCCTTCCTCTCCCATCTGACCTCACCGAAAAACCTGCCACAACCTTCATCCTTAAGCCTCATCCCCACAACCACATCTTCCTCCATCGTCACCTCGCCCTTTCCTCTACTTCATCCATGTCAGACTTCAATGACAATTCCATTTTTAATAGCAACGATGATCACCACTATCTCCATTTTATCATCATCATATTCAAACTTTGTCAATATATGTATTTAATTATCTAGAGTTTAAAAGTCAATATACTACCTAAATTTTAATCATTTTACAATTAATTATCTATATTTTATTAAATTTTGCAATTAGCTTCCTAAATTTTTTATAACTAAACTTTGAATTTCCAATTTGAATAATTAACAATCTAAATTTAAAGTGTTAATTTACTAATTCAAACTTTTTGAGTTCATTTATAGTATCTAGATAAGGTAATTAATTGAAAAAACAAGTATAGCTTAGGTAATTAATTGTAAAATTTGGCAAAGTTTAGGTAGTTTATTGAAAAAGTGGGAAAAATTTAGGTATAAATTGACACTTTTAAATTCAGATACCTAATTGTACAAATTGGCGAAATCCATATGTCAAATGCCATATTCACCCTTTTGTTTCATTCAATTTTGTTGATTTTAAGAATTTCTATAAATTTCAAAATAAGTAAGGATGGAGAAATTTCTTTAACCACTCTCGACCCATGTGTCTCTCCCATTCATTTAATAAGCCAGATCAGTAGATGGAGCTTCCAAAAGTAACTCAAGTAATATAAGCCTGCCCACAAAATTCAATTAGCCATCAAATCACCATTGCAATTTAAGCAAGATTGCAAATGTAACGTTAACTGAAATTAATACAATACTAATAAAATAAATAAACCACCAAAAGCACACCGAGTAAATGCTGTAGTATTAAGATGGAATTGTTCATCTAAAGAACAAAGTATTATGGTTTTATTCACAACACTGGAGCCAATATTGTCCCATTCACTATCAAGCCCCTCTTGCATTGCCATATTATTTTGGATCTCCTTGCAACTCTAGTCGTCTTTGATACTTTCTTTTTGGTCGCTTGTCTCTGTTACTTGCTAGTTCTATCCGCCCTCATCCATGTTCATTTGTTTCATTTCTCTATTTTTACCCCAAAGAACAAAATAAAGCCCCATGATGATGAAGATTGAACCAAGTATCCTAATATCATCAAAACAACATCTAACATTAAAGACATTATATATAAATTTTAAAAAATTTAATGAAGGGATCACAATAATCCTAGTACATAATTATGATTAAGGATAGAATGTTTGAAATACATACATTCCGAGATATAATTTTTCCCGTAGGAGTGCCCAGCTAAGAACCGCCGTTATGATAAGCATTAGAGGAGTGAAAACAGATGCATAAAGAGGACCCTTTTTGTCAACAACCCAAGATGTGACACAAAATACCAATGCATAATTTATAATCCCCTGAAACATTATGATAAATACAATTTAAGTGAACTAATGCAATAAAATGTTGATGAAACTTTAAAATTTTTCTTAGTAAAAAGAAGTGCACCGCGTATAATGATGCGATAAGCCTAACACGACTTGTAAGACTCCAATCCATGATGTGATGATTAGTAATTGCCAACTGCACCACACTCAAAGCTAGCCATGAAGTTTGTAAGCATCGTGGTTGTATAAGGAGCTACAAATTTCTGGCTCAATTTTTTCTATACAATCACAAATAGGCACTTATTAGAAACTTATCAAATTCAATTGGGTCTATTTACACATCTACCCGATCTAGTCAAGTCGAAAGTGATCCAACCTGTCGAGTTTGGGTCCTGAAAACTTGGACCCAGAACACCTCATCTTGGGACGGAGTGGGTCCAAATGGGTTTGACTCTTTTCCACAAAAAAAAAAAAAAAAAAATCCACATTCCAAAATGAAAATATATAGCATAAGTACTTTTTTCTTTTTTTTTCCTCTCAAGAGGACCCTTTTGGACCCACCGGTTCAAATAAGTCCATGAGGCGGATCTGAATAGGACCCACCAACTTAATGGGTCCTCAAGGTGGTTCTGAACTGGCCCATAATGGTGAGTCCAATGGTAGACCTATCATGGCCGGTCCCGGTCAAGTCCCAATCCGGACCCGACTCAGAGAGATGTCTAGGTCTGTCTGGTTTATTTGTCTTTCTTCATATCTATATATGTATTTAATCTCTATTACCAATATATGAATAACTAACCCTCCATCTTTTTTTCTATTTTTAACGAACATCCGACACCAAACAAATGCCAAATGGATGGAAATGGACAAACCAAGCAAGCCCAAATCAGTCGTTTAATACATGTACTTGAATTCATAAAAGTAAGAAATTTATAGATACTCACTTGAAGTATGAACCATAAAGCCCAAGCCACAGTACTAGTAAAAAGAAGAAATGGTCCCAAGAGGGAGTTGCGCTTATTGTTTGAAGTTTTGGTAGTCATGTTCAATACATATTTCCAGTGAATGCTGAGTTACCTATGTTAATATTCGGCCCATGGTAGAATACGAGCAACATTGCTCCACCAACACAAATCGATGTTCCAATAACCTTCGTGAACCCTAGTTTTGTTTTGATTCCAACAACTTCTTGTCTTGTAACATAATTAAAAACAACAAAATTTAGATGAAAAAGAAAATGATTCATCATGTCGTGAACATGACGTCGATAGGCACACATCTAAAGTGAATATAACATAAAATTGTTAGAGAATAAACTTCGGAGGAAATTTTAAGTAAAAGAATGTAAATTCATCATGATTTGAACGTAACATTAATAGATATGCACGTCTACTTTTAATACAATATAAGATTGTTAGATGATAAAATTAGGATTGAATTTTTAATTAAAAGAACGTCTATTAATCGTGTGTTAAACATGACATTATTAAACATGCACACCTAATGTGAATATAATATAATTTTTTAGGATAAATTAAGATTGAATTTCAAAGTAATAAATTTCAAAGTAAAAGACCTTATTAATCATGCTTTGAACATGGCATTAGTAGATATATACATCTAATGTGAATAAAATATAAGATTGCTAGCAGATAAAAGATTGAATCTCCGAGGAAAAAAACATGTATTAATTGTAAGATGAAGATGACGTTAGTAGACATGCACATCTAATGGGAATATAAGATTGTTAGAGGATAAAATTAGGGTTGAAATTCTACGTAAAAGAACATAGAGTAATCATGATTTAAACATGACATTAATATATAAGTATAATGTGAATATAACATAGGATTGTTAGAGGGTAAAATTAGGATTCGAATCATAAGGAAAAGACCATGGAATGATCGCGAATTGAACATTTTATTGTTAAATATTCATGTTTAACTCAAATTAAAATTAAGATCACTATAGAATAAATTATATTTACTTTTTTATGTAAAAGATCAGAGATTAACAAGGAGATGTAATTGAAATTACATAAAAATACCTGAAAATCACAGCAAATACGAATGTGAGTGCAGGGAGGAGATTGAAGAATGCACAAGCTATAGTAGGCGTGGAATATTTTAGCCCATTGATGTAGAAAACGTTGATCGTGAAGGCCCTGCAAATTGAAGGTTCAAATTCGAAGTTTAATGCTGAATTAACAAAGCAACATACCATATAGATAACCTATATATTGAATCCAAATACCAAATTATTCCAGGCTTATTACATTAATCGAACATAAAATAAGTATAAACAAAAAATGCTTAATCAAGCTGTACTATTGATATTTTACTTGCTATGCTATTAATATTGATCATGTTCATAAGTTTTGGCAAAGAATAAGAAACATATTAAAAATAGGTGGGATCATAGAACTTTCTATGACATAAATATGTAATAACCTTAAGGACAATGGCGTGGTTTATACCTCAATTTTATTCTTTTTTTACAATTATAAACCTGAAATTTGTTTTAAATTGTTAATTTATAAACTTGATTAGAAATTTAATTGTTACCATTTATACCTCATCTTTTTTTCTTTGTATTGATGATATAAATTTTTTGGTTATATGACAATGTGATTTGACATTAATATATAATATAAAAAAACATTACAAATATTGGGTTGTGACTGGTTATCCATGATGATAGAGATAAGAGCTCTTAATAGAAAGCGACGATGTATAAATGATAGTAACTAAATATTTAATTAAGTGTACATGTTGACAATTTAAAAGTTCGAATATAAAATTAAAAAAAACGTAAAATTAAATTGTAAACGTCTACCTTGAACCAATAATCTTACTATAACGTTAGATAGGAAATTGTCAAAAAATTGCAGTATGCTGCATCCTACTGGATTATAAAAAGTTGGAATATGTAAAACATACCATGTTAAGGAGCACAAAAAGATATGGAACAAAATGGGGACGGTGATCATTGGTATAGTCCTTATGCAAAGAATAAAAAACTTAAAACTTATAATAAAAGGACAATGGACCGATAAATAGCAATAAAAAAAATTTAAAAAATGGCCACTTGAAGTAATTCAATTTTAAGAAAATAAAATATATGACAGGGAAAAAAAAAAGAATATAATATGATGGAATATTTATGTCCTAATTTATTGTATATGCAATCATACAAATATTTTTACATTAAGATGAATTTATTTAGTAAGATTTAAGAATTAAATGTCTAATAATATTATGATGCCATTATATATGATTGAAATTCATAGTCTCAAGTCCATCATCTAATCATTCTATAGGAGATATGAGTTAATGTGATACAACTTTCTAATGGGTAGATAGTAGATTGAACCCATGTAGTATTGGTCTTACAATTGATCCAATTTGGAAAAAAAAAAAAAAACTTGTTATTTGAAGGAAATGATAACTTAATAGACAACAAAAAGAAAAAAAAAATTGTGAAAGACTAAGTAATTACACATTTAAATTAAACTACTTTAGAAAATCAATTCACTAAGGACTTTTCTTTTTTCCCTCCAAAGCAAAGAAGAAAAAGCCTTAATTGGAATTATAGGGGAAATATATATATATATATATATAACCTTAATCCTTGAGCTGGTTTAATTAATTAATCTCAGAGCAGGCCTCAGTAAATATTATTAAAATAGATAACTATCAAATGACATGTAGCAGTCATGCACAACTAGAAAAATTAATGATATTTAGATGTTCACATAAAAATTGAAAAGGTACATTTATTGGTAGCACTTTCGTTCAATAGCACCACAAAATCGGGGACTTGCCAAAGAAATGAACTGAATTTAATAGTCAAACAGTGAATTTAATTAATTACAAAAAAAAAATAGTCGATTTCATGGTTTCGCCTATGATACTAAAGAAGTATATGTGCTTGTCATATCCATTTGATCTGTTGTCAAAGCCAATCGAAAACGGATAAACGAAAATAGAAAATCTATTATATATATATATAATTGTCTGCGTATGATTTAAGCTTTGTTTTGGTTTTTCATATATATGAACAAGAAAAGGAAAATCAGTGCTTAATTTTATTTCAGAAACAGCCAAAAAAAAAAAAAAGAATTAAACAAATCGAAGGCATTTGGCAACATTTAAACAAATTTTAGAAAAATTAATTTTTATTTTTTATCAAATGACAAACAAACTTATATCATCATTTCCTTAATGCTAAAATATTGCTTCCCTTTTGTAGCAAGTTCTTGATGACCATAATATTTTTTTTTATATTTTGATAAAACTACAACTATTTTTCTATCTATACGATTTGGTATGTTACACCAACAACAACAAAACAACAACAACAACATATAATAATAATAATAATAATACCTAGTGCATGTTGTATTCGTGTGTATTATAGGCGTAAATTTCTTGCATAGATAAAATGTGTTTCAACTCAAAACTTTAATCAAGAAATTGGAAAATAAACTAAAAGTTGAGATATCATATGTAGCATACCTTTCCAAGAAAACAGCAAATGGTGCAATAGCTAGAGTAGCAAAGAGATTGCGATATGTCACAAAAACGAATGGACTGAATCCATCATCCATTGCAAGTTTTGATATAATGCTCATTCCTGAAAACCCTAACTGCACTAGAACCATCCCCAAGAAAGGTAAAAATTCACTTATTGAAATGGTCATGGTTTAGAATATAATCTTCTCTCTCTCTCTCTCTTTATTATACAGGGTAAGAAGATCCTCTCTTTAGAAAAAGTTAGAGAGGATTATGGAGTGAAGGAGAAAGAGAGAGCTTTTTATACCATGCAATATATTTATATGCTAAATCTTGAATTTTTCGCTTGCACTTTAGTTATGGGATATGATTTGATTTGGCCATCCAATTATAATAATTGAGTATATTCTTATAATTTCTATATAATACGCAATTTTTTATGATAGCTAATTATTTAATATTGTTCTAACTTGTCTTACTATTTGAAATTATAGTAAACTCATTACCAATTAGTGAATGTGATTACTCATTTCCCCCAAGTATGCTATTATAACAATGTACTCAATCGAAAATCCTAATTCATACCAATTTTTTTTCTAAATTATTTTTCCTTCTCAAGAAATTTTATTTCATACAATGTTTGAGCTTTAAAATATTGAACCAATAAATATCTTTATATGTATATGTAGAGTTGTACAAACAAGTTAAGTTAGTCAACACCCGCTCCATTGTAACTTACGAGTTAAGTACGGGCTAACATGCTTTGGCTTGTATAATACAATTGGCTAGAATCTTTAACCAAACTTACCTTGCATAAGTTAAAATATTGAGCAAATCAATTTATCAGCCCACTAGGTTTTTGTCTTTGTGCAAAATTTTAATATAATAATTAAATAATAATAATAATACAATAAATGTTATTTTTTAATTTAAATTAATATATATTTGCAATTTAAGCAAATTTTATTATTATTGTTCAAAAATTAAAAACATTTTATTTTTATCTTTTTATTAGAGTGATTATCTAATAACGTTATATTACTTTAAAACCATTATTATCCTTACTTAATTACTAATATAAATCTAGTCATTGGATTTATGGCCAAAAAATTGAAATAATAATAATAATAATAGAGGGAAAAGGAAAATTTTTTTTTTAAATTACAAAAAAGCCGTTAGAATTCTAGTAAATTGAACTTGTCTTTTAAAAAACAAGTTTAGGTTATATTAAGCTCATCTTTTCAAGATACAAGATCATTAAAGTTGTGTTGAACCCATCTCTTGAAAAGACTAACTTAATGTGCCTATTTTTTTGGACTATTTTGCATAGTAGCAATTTTATAATTTTTTATTATTATATTTTTCCTTTTTCATAACAATAGCAGCACAAGAATAAAAATAATAAACTAAGTTATTTGATTTTTTTTAATTTATCTTAATTTAAAACTCACATGATACCATTTTCATTAATATATTACATATTACTCTTGAAATACCCACATAACATACTTTTAAAATTAGGGGTATTAGACTGATTTTGCACTTTAAATATTTCTTCCAAATATAAACTCTCTCATTTTGGTACCCTCTCCTCACATTATATAAACATTCATAAAATCAAACCCTATCATCTAAAGGAGTTTTATAGAAGATACAGCCTTTTTCAAAAGGTAAGACTCTCATGCGAACTCCAGCCATTTTATTATATAACAATGAAGCAATAGTAACTCCACTTGATAGAAAATATTTATGCCGCATTTAATTCGTGGGTTTGTTTTCTAACAGAATGAATTGGAATAGGAAGAATGGAATAAAATAGAATGAAAGGTGGAATGATAAATGTATTAATGAATTATTTTGTAAAGACCCAACATGCTCAATTCTCAAATTAAGCACACCAAGTCCCCAACCACATATAACTCTTATGAATTATACTTAAGGTTGTCTTAAAAGAAGGTGTTTATGTTGAACATTGCTATTCGATTTTAGATTGTGAAATCATTCAATTAGATTCTGGTAATAACTAGATTTAGCAGCGGAAAAATAAACTTTAATAAAAACGTTTCTACATAAAAGCATTTCAAACTTCCACTATTAAAAGTGGAAAAACTTTCACTTAAACAAATCTTCACAAAAGCTTATTTACAAAACATGGCCAATGACAAGCCCTTAAATAAAAATACAAATTTATAATTAAATCCAGTCTTTATAAAATAAAACAAAGAAGAAACAAAATACAAATATATCTCGGTCCTATTACATTTCACTCATCTCTTAAATTTTCAATTCGCCTGATGCCCGAGACAAACATCATTACATCAACAACAACAATAATAACTCATCACCATTAACTTCATCGACATCATCTTATCAACAACAAAACCTGTAAAAAGAATAACAACAACAAGAATGAGCCGAAGCCCAACACACAGTAACACCATCACACACGGAGTGGCACGCGTGCTTAACTAAATGCAACGCATCAATCCACAAGTTATTATCTTTCCATTAAAATAACAAATCAACAATGGAGCACTCACACTCCAGAACAAGCCAATAGGAATCTGGGGGTCCTGAGTAACAGCAGCTCTCAGGGGTTGACATAGATAGACCGGATATCTATATCTCCATATCTAACCGATAAAGAAAATTAATAGCATCATCTAGGGTTCACACTCCTTTATATACTCCACTTATCCCGTCTATAACATCAATTAGTTCAATGGTCCCATACCCTGAACTAAATATATTATTTTCCCCGAGCCTAACTAGATAATATACCGATACAATTAACCCTATTAGCTACCCACTTAGCCAATAAAAGAAACCACAATTGTATCATGGTGAACCATTGCATTATGGATTTGAGTCATTGCATCATGACAAGGCTGTTACTCCCCCGTTCCGGATTCAACGACGTAAAGCACAACCAACACTCATCAATTATTAAGCCGTCTTTAAGTTCTTAATCCATTTAGGATGCCTATCTTATCCATCATCACGCAAGTTACTGCGTACCTTGAATATGAAATCCAAACATAGCCTTGGAAGGAATTCCATAAGATAAATCAGATATCCACTTCTGTTAAGGAAAGAACCCGTATAAGAAACTAAACTAAACTAAACTAATCATCTACTTCATCGAACTCATATAAGAACTTAAGCTATTTATCCATTCATCTCAAACTCATTTTATTAAATCCTATTTGATCAGATACTAAATAGAAACCCCACTATGGCTGCGAAGATCGCCCCGCCAAAATATGGACAGTGTTCCTTTATTTGTCAAAGAATTTCTTTTCTCTTTATTTATAGTGTTTTATTACAAATGCATTAATAAAGAATTCATATACCAAAAACATTCATTTTCCAAGTACACACACATTTGAAACAACATATTTCCCATATTATTCAAAGATCATCTTAATTCATTCATCTAAGCCAATTAATAGCTATTAACCCATTTTAGCTTAACATTAGCCAAATTATTTAAAATTAGTCATTTGATTCATTTACTAAGTCAAGTTGATTAAACTTAGACGATCTAATTCATTTTGGCTTAGTAAAGTTCATTAAGCCAAGTTAGACTTAGATTAATTACTAATTCATTATATATCTAAAATCTAGTCACTTAATCCCAAGTTAGCTTAAACCTAGCCAAATTCATCAAAGTTAAACAATCTAATCCATTTTAGTTCATTCAAGTTCATTTAGTCAAGTTGAACCTAGGTTTGTTAACTAAGTTCATTTTCTAACTAACTTCTAGATTTAATCTAATAATTTGTTAAATCTATAAATCTACTTAACCCATGTTTAATTACATGAATTAATTCACTTAACACATCAAATATCACTTATCTATCTCATTTTAGCTCAAAAAGTTCCATTTCCTAAGCAAAAACACATTTAACAAACAAAAACAAATTTTTGACTTTGTTTGAAAAATACAATGGCTGGAAAGAACTAATATTTAAGCATCTATATTTTTCAAGTTGTAAAAACTCAAAACATAGAAATTGTAGATCTCTTTTTATCTTTCCCGCAACTTGAATCACCTCAATCGGAGATTGTATGAAAATGTTATGATTAATTTACAAAACAGTGTTGCAATAGGGAAGAAATCCAAGAGCGCAACACTCTTGGCAATGGGGTCGTTTAGGAGGCCGTTTCAAGTCAGGGAAAATGAAATTTTTTATCCGAGAGCACAACACCCTTCCCAACGGGCTATTTCCAAGGTCGTTTGCTCCAAACACCCCTCTAAATGGGGCCGTTTTGACAGGTGTTTGACAGATTTCGTGAATTCCCTGTTTCAAACACGAATTTTACAAAATTTTTACACTTCAAACCTTCACCAAAACACTTTACAACCATCATAATGCACCCTACATCCATTCTAATATCTTCAAACATGCATAAACTTCACATTCACCACATCAAACATCTCAAACTTCATTAACCTCCATAACCACTATTCATCATCTTCTTCTTCATCAAAACCTAACTTCCATCAACCATGAAACCAACAAATACATATATAAACAACAATCCCAACTCATTTCAACACCAATTCATCAGTTAGATAAGCAAACAACAAATAAAAAAAATATATGAATTGAACTAGAAAACTTATCTTTTTGGCTAAATCATGCAACTTCTTGCATTTCTGGCTTTGATTTCCTTCTCCTATTCTCCTATTCTACTTGATTCCTCCTTTTCTCTTATTGAAATTGAGATTCATGTCTTGAATTTGGAGAGAGAAAGAAGAAGAAGAAGAAGAAGAAGAAGAAAGAAAGAAAAGAGGAAAACGTAAAAGAAAAAGAAAGAAAAAAGGCAGCAAAAGAAAGAAAAGGAAAGGAAAGGAAAGGGTAAAATTAAATTTATATATTTTAGAAATAAGGTATAGGTTTAGAATTATCATATCAATATCTATAGTTCCGGAAGTATGATTTCTGAACCGATAGGTTATAAATTAAGATCTTAAAATAAGAACTTAATCTAGGAATTTAATTTGGATACAAAGATATTTAATTTGAGTTCGAGTTTAAGAACTGATATTTTTATTCAAGCAAATGAAGTCAAATTTTGTAAAGATTTAGGAATTAGTGTTTAGGTTAAGAATCAAGAGTTTAGGAATTCTCTAAATATTTCAATGACTTGTTTAGAGAATTTAGATTTCAAATCTCAAATTTCATTTAATTAATAACTAATCTAACTTTGTCAACTTGTCTATTTATATCCTATGATTAATTTAATTCATTCAAATCTATCTAAACTCAATTTCTAATATATGTGAAGGTTTGGGGTATTTCATATTTATTAAAAATATTAATAATAATTAATGTGAATAATAAATAATTAAGAAGATAAAAAAAGTCATCAAGTAGTAATTCATGAGAAAGAAATGGAATCTCAATTCTATCCGTCTCATGGTAGGGAAAAAAGAATAAAATATTAATATTTTTAAAATTAATTATGAAAATGCCATTGGAAAAAAATTATTCCCGATTTTAGGCAACATGGCCTCGTCTCTTAAAGAGACGAGGTCTCATTCTGTAATGACCTCGTCTCTCGAAGAGACGAGATTGCATCGCATGTGACCTCGTCCCTTCAAGAGACGAGGTCATTAGTGATTAACCTCATCTCTTGAAGAGAAGAGGTCAGCGGGTTATATTCTCCGTGCGCGTTTCTTCTTCCCTATTTCCCCTTTTGCTCACCGGAACCCTAATCGGAATTGCTATTTTCTTTCGATTTTTGTGGTCGAAATCCATAAATCGATCGTAGTTGTTCCTCATTTGGCTGATTTAATTGCTCTAAAGTTTATTGTATTGCGATTTGGTGGGTAGGAGGATCGAAAGCGGGAGATTTTGTGCGAAACCACTGACGGCGAACGTTGAGGTTGGATTTCCGCGTATTTTCATTTTTTTTTTCAATCATTCATGCTGCATTGTTGAATGTCGATTGTATGTGTTGTTAGAATATTTTTGTAGCATGATTCCAACGCCGACGTTATTTTTTTTTCCTGTTGTATATTGTATAGATATTTATATGTATAATATTTGCTTTGAAAAAAATCATGTCCTAAGTTGTTGTTGTTGGATAATTATTTTAAGAATTTGAGTGTGGGAAAAAAATTGAAAATAACTTCAATTGTCATTAACGGGGTGTATTTAGTACTTTAACATTGGTATGGCGATTTGGTATGGCATGGAAATATGCGATGAAAAAAGCTAATATTTAAGAAAGCATAATAGATTAGAAAATTAAATATCAACTTTGAAAGTGGAGGTGCAGGTTTATGAATTATGTTAAATATTACGAGGAATGCAATTCAATAGTGTGATTTTGTAAATTTGATGCGTGGAAGATAATTTTGATGAGATGGTAGGATTTGTGAGGAAAGGATATAAGTCGATTACTGTACGCTCATGGTAATATTGTGCAAGGGGATGATTTGGTTATGATAAGCGGCCTGTTGCTATGGTCAGTATTAGTAGGATTTCAACTATGAGCAGATAGTGGAGATTATTTGCAATAGACCAAAAGTAAATAGGTGTACACATCAAGTGGAGCTATATTATAGAGTAGCTATTGGAGATAGAATGCTACGTTATGATATTATTCTAGTGACCGATGATGATGCAGCACAAGAGATATTGGTGTACACAGAAGGCTCAATGGCTGTTTATGTGCAGATATTAGAAACTGAATTATCATAGGCACCTGCAGGGGAAATCGACATTAATAGAAATATTGGGAGCCAGGGGTTGGTAAACTCAAACTCTACTCCAGTTCAGACAATAGGCAGTGCACAAGTAGAAATAGGTTACTTTGAATTTTGTGGATCTACATCGGTAGGTGGTGATGATATGGATGTTGTGCAAGACTCATTGGCAAGTGAATCTGGTGATGACTATGATGATGATGAAAATGTTAATGTCGAAGTATTTCGACAACAATATGCCTTGTCTGAGGTACAACGAAGGGGAAATAACTGGGACCATTTCGTTGCTACTACTGACGTTGATGCAATAGAGAGCTCAGCGCCAGTTCCGTTTTTCAATGCTGAAGTTGGTAGTGCTTACGCAGCATATGATGATGAGCAGGAAATGAGTACTGGAAATTGGAGCTTCAGTGATGAATTCAAGGTCGGGATGTGTTTTGAGACCAAAGATCATCTCATACGGGCAGTTAAAATGTGGCACATAACGAACCATTATAATTTCAAAGTAGTGGATTCGGACCCAAGAGCATGGGCAGTGAAGTGTACTGATATCCATAACAGAGGTTGTAAGTGGAGACTCAGAGGCAGTTATAAGAAACATGGTGGGTGGTTTCACATCACTAAATATAAAAGACCTCACACCTACTTGGATGAAATCACTGGACAGAATCACTCTCAGTTGGACTTCACCAACTTGTGCAGGGCCATAATATTGGAGATTCGCAATTCTCCAAATGTGAGGGCAAAGGATTTCCAAACGAATATATTAAAGCAGTTCAGGTATAATATTCATATCAAGAGAATTCGTGAGGCAAAGAGAAAGGCCATTGAGCAGGTGTATGGAAGTTGGGAGGCGTCTTATGTGGAGCTTCCGCATCTACTTAATGCAATTATCGAGGCAAATCCAGGATCAACGGTTGAGTGGCAAACTCAAGATTTAAATACCGCTGGCTACGTATTCCTAGATAAGCTTTTTTGGGCATTTGGTCATTGCATTGAGGCGTTCCACTACTGCAGGTATGTATTGTAATCATTATTAAATTTTGTTTTAGTTGATTGATATTCACTGACTAAGTTACATACGTTAAATCATTGCAGACTCGTTATCACAGTTGATGGTACCTTCCTGTATGGCAAGTACAAGCACAAATTGCTTATTGCAGTGGCAATAGATGGGGCAAATCATATAGTCCCATTGGCATATGCTCTTGTGGATGAGGAGAAGGCGGAAACATGGAGTTGGTTCCTTACAAAAGTGTTGGAACACGTCATCAAAGACCGATCCAATATTTGCTTGATATCGGACCGACATGCCGGTATTAGGAATACGGTCAAAGGTGAGAATGCGGTGTGGCCTGGGGGTGGCTTTGGCGCTGGTATATTCGGCATGTTGCCAGCAACTTTAATTCAAAGGCCCAAAGCAAGGAATGTAAGGAAATAATAAAAAGAGCTGCCTATCAAGCCCAGAGTCGAAAGTTCCACGGATACTTTAATGCAGCACTTCAAAGCAATCCTTGAACAGCACGATATTTTCGCGAGTTGCCTCCATGTATGTGGACTTTATCTTACAATGAAGGTGTTAGTTTGGCCAAGGCACAACAAACATGGCAGAGAGTTATAATTCAGTTATAAAAGATGCTAGATGCTTACCTGTGGCAGCATTGGTAAAGAAAACCTCTACAATTGCAACTCCATATTTAATAAGCAAAAGCGCGAAGCCAGCGATGCCATGAGTATGGGTAAGTTGCTCACAGAATACGCTGCGAAGAAGTTTGAGAGATGGAACAACATATCCAGTTCCCATTAAGTAACTTGTTTCGATTACCAATAACAGATATACAAGGTTATAATTGCACCACGTCCAACAATGTATGGTCAGAAGGGGGATCATATATAAAAAGTGGAGTTAAGATCATGTAGATGTACGTGTAACAAGTGATAGACATACAGAATTCCATGCTCACATGCGATGGCAGTGATGAGCACAATGCACATGGATTGTGTTGCCTACGTAGGACAATGGTACAGGTAGGACCACCAACTAAGAGTGTATGGTCGTTCCTTTATTCTTACAGCTGATAAGGCAAATTGGACTCGGTCGGAATTAGCAAAGTGGCACCCTAATCCATGACTTATTAGAAAAAGGGTCGGCCTAGGGAGAAACGATTCCAAAATGAGATGGACATTCGAGCGATTGTTGTGGGCAGCAGGGCCACAACATAAGAAGTTGTCCAAATGCGGGATCGGTGGGTAGAGTAGTTACGGGGCAGTCGATTCGTAGTGGTAATTATTTATTCTCATATGTTTTTATTACTGCACTAATGAGTAATGATTAATCGTATGTTTGCTATGCTTGTTTTTCATCAACATATGTCGATTATAACAACATCTCTTTATTTTTCCTTTACAGATGGATCCAGGACCAATCGATAGCTCATTACTCACACAGCAGCCTGTACATAGGTCGATTCCAGCGTGGGATGGGCAGGTTAGTTCATTTTTGTAATTCAGTGATTGCATATTTGATGGTTAAGGTGAGATTGGTCTTTAATAAATGCAATAACTTTACTGTAGGAGCATGAGGTATTACATTGTCGGCGCAGAGAGGCGAGGCTCAGGCGACCAGCTGGCGTATCTACAGAGGTTGACGAGCGACTGCTGCCATTCCTGTCTCAGACAGGGTTTATAGGGGCAGCCCAGATGCCTTTCATTCAGCTAAATTGGCATCTCCTTACAGCTTTGGTTGAGAGGTGGCGACCAGAGACACATACATTCCACATGACCATGGGTGAGTGGTCTGTAACCTTACAGGATGTTTCTGTCCCTACGGGCCTCCCTGTAGATGGATTGGCAGTTACGGACACTGCTAGGTTGGATTATCCTGATTTATGCGCAGAGTTGCTAGACTTCCGGCCCCAGCCTGACGTTGATATGGATGGTGGTCACATGAAGACGTCGTGGTTGGATAGCCACTTCAGCGACCTACCTGATTTTGCTGATGATCAGACGCCACGCTAGGGCTTACATTTTGCTGCTGCTTGGGGGATTTATTGCTGCAGACAAGTCCTCTAATTACGTTCATCTTATGTACCTCCAGCTGCTCCGAGACTTTGGGATGGCCGGGCAGCACGCGTGGGGAGCAGCCTGTTTGGCCTGGCTATACATGCAGCTATGCTTGGCTTCCCATGACGACACGAGGGACATGGCAGGACCGTTAGTTGTCCTACAGATATGGGCATGAGAGCACTTCCCCCATATTGCCCCAGTTCGTCAACTGCACACATCAGTTACCGCTGGCTGCCCACTCATCAGCCATTGGGGTGCGACTTTTGATGTGACCCGAGTATCGACACATCTATTGATTGAGTATCGTGCTTCTTTCGATCGACAAACGGCACATCAGGTATGACATCCGTTCCCTCCTATACCTCAATTGATTTCCAATGACTTCACTGTTAAATTGCTATAGTTCGATGGTTTGTTAACGCAATATTTCACTTTTGCTACTGCATCAGGTGGTGTAGGATCCATATAGTTCGATCTTGCCCTCCCTGCCTCCATACTGCCTAGCTAGTAGCGATGTTTGGCGTGCCCGTGTCCCACTGGTATGCTTCTACTTAGTCGAGCACTACTACCCTGACAGAATGCTTAGACAGTTTGGTGGCTTCCAGGAGATCCTAGCACCCCCTGCCGACATGAGACCCCTCCATGAGATTAACATGAGAGGACGTTTCGAGTGGAACTGCAGGTCGAGCACGCCAGGTGGATAGCCGAGTGGGATGCTCGGCGTGATTGCATAGTTGAGCTGCCAGATTTGCCTGTTGGGACATCTGATGATTACTTCCAGTGGTATCATGTGATCACCCGACGCTGGATCGGTCGCACGGGAGCTATCATACGATACATGATAAGATCACTGTCTCTATAAGCTTTATATGGACTTGTACTGACTTGGTAGTTACTCACCGATATAATTTTTCGCTATTACTCGCAGGATGATTTCATTTATAGTATCCCAAACATGCCCCCAGAGCTCACTCTATCCATTGCACGAGATGTCCATCGTGTGGTGGAAGAGTTTATGGGGTTGAATTTCAATGATCCAGTGCCACCAGCTCCACCATCAGCAGCAGCGCAGGGTGACCCACAGTCTCATACTGTACAGAGACGACAGCCTCCTAGAGAGAGGCATGGATGGGGACGGGGACGGGGATGGGTCGGGGATGAGCTCGAGCACCAGATATACAGATCAGAGATGAGCCTGAGCCATCCGATCTACCTTTCACTTGATGAGCCTGATCCTTCCCAGCTCATTCAGGACGAGCCTGGCCCATCATCAACATCTTACTATATGGGGGACACCCCCATGCCAGATCCATCACACTCTGAGTTCCATACCCCCTTGGCTCCACAGAAACGACGATCATCACCATCACATGATATGGGAGAGGGCCTCACACAGGTCGAGCCAGACCTTGTCTCGTTCCATCAGTACAGTGCTGCTACTGAACATGAGGATGCTGCAGTTACAAATATTGTTCCATCTACACAGCATCCTCATCTGCGTACCCCGTTATCCAGGACGTACGTGAGGCGGGGTAGAGGCCGAGGACGAGGGAGGAGGGACACACATCAGCAGCAGTAGTAGGGGATAGAATTTTTTTTTTTTTTATTTTGATTGTTGCACATAGCTTCTTACTTTTTGGTATTATTCTTGTATGTATATTGTACTCCTTTTTCTCTTGTACATTTTAAGCGAACAATCAATCAGTATTTCGTTTTATATTATCTGTTACGAGCCTACAAATTTCCATATTTTTATTGTACTGTGCTGACAAACAATCACAATACCGCTGTGATTAAATGATCCGGATTAGAATTAAGAATGTGTGTTTAGGCGGAATGGTATTATAGCTGTATTGAATTTGGTTAATGGCTCGTATAGCTATTTATATTTCTACTTGACATGTTTTATATGTAATTTTTTGGGTTTCTCAAATAATAAATTGAATTTTGTGGAGGAAAACCTGACCTCGTCTCTTCAAGAGACAAGGTCACATATGACTGACCTCATCCAAGGTCAGGTACTTATAACCTCGTCTCTTCAAGAGACGAGACCATGCTGCTTAAAATCGAGAATAATTTTTTCCCGATGGCATTTTCGTATTTAATTTCAAAAATATTAATATTTCATTCCTTTTCCCCTCAAGGTAGAATCAAATTTCTCCTCAAAGTCTGAATCGTTGATACAAAGGATTATGATTCCAATATTTTAAAATGCAAACAAACATAAGAAAAATAGTACAAATATTTAATAGTTTTTACTTTTTGTGTTTTATTTATATATTATTAAATTTTCTTTTTTTCCCCCTTCAATCATGACCAAACACATCTTTCCAAAAGATGAGACAACACGAGTTTGATCATTAATAAACTCCTCTAGAGACAAATTCAAATTGCCTAAACGTCCTAGTAGCATTTTAATAATTAATATTTAAATTTTATAATTTTTTTCCTTTTCCAAGGTCTCCTATTCTAAGCATATAAATCAACCTAAAGGAAAATATTAAAAATTAATAATTTCCTTAGATAAAAAATTATTAGTAGATAAAACTCGTAAACCGATGGAAAAAATAAAAAGGATAGAGCTCCTAAATTGATAAGAAAATAACTTTTCTTTTAGAATCCATAAGTTGCTTTTCCTTTTCCAGCAACAGTCTCATTTTTTTTTTTTAAACAAATATGAAAAAATTTAAAATATATATATATTCCAACAACAGTCTCATTTTTTAATCACCTTGGAAAACTATAGTTCATCACTACAAGAAGAACCTGAGCAAATCGATCAGGCCCTTGCGATCAAGCAAAAGTCAAGTTTTTCATTTGAGTTCATGTTCAAAGCCAACCGAACACGCCTCCGGGTTCGGACATGATCCAAAAACGTTCTTCTGGATTTTTTTTTCTGCCAATATTACTTCCGTTGCAAGTTTCTCCTTCCATACATCCTGATTGCAGTCGAATATGATAGCACTGAACCCGATGGCAGCCATGCCAGCTCTTCAGTTTCGAACCAAAAGTAGGGCGAGAGTTGCTTCTCTTTGATGAAGCCATGGGGTTGCACCAGAGCATCCACATTCCAAGTCTGTCCTGTTCATGCCTGCAGATCATTGTAGATGACAGCACTGTTTTGAAATTGATTCTTTTGAATATAGATAGAGCAGATTACAGGAACAGTCAAAAATTCCATTTTGGTCTCAGTTCCTCTTCTTCCTCAGTCAAATCTGAATATTGATACCACTTCGCTCCGCTGGTTCCCACCGGCAAGGGAGGTCTGACAAAAATCT
This sequence comes from Combretum micranthum, assembly GCA_024138025.1. NCBI lineage: Eukaryota > Viridiplantae > Streptophyta > Magnoliopsida > Myrtales > Combretaceae > Combretum > Combretum micranthum. The sequence goes on along the minus strand of JAMXBD010000622.1, from coordinate 472,186 downwards.
CCACTGGCTTAGGGACATGGACCGAGAAATGGAGCTCTTTGGTTTTTAGTCTATCTAAAATTTCGAGCGACTGTCCTGCTGGTACTACTGAAATCCATCCGAGACCGGATATGGCAATGTCACAAGCAGGCCTGGCAAAACAAGTCAAGCATAACACAGATAACTCATACGAAAACTATAAACAAATTTCATCAAATGTTTGACTATCCATCGACAATGACTTGTTTTATAGATGATGCATAATCTGGAAAAAAAGGTAGATCTCAGCTAATTATAGATGCCTCAAATATGTCATATGAGCAGATTAACTATATTTGCATGTAGCACTTAACACAGGGTGGATAGGGTGAATCCCTTCCTCAAATCTAGATGCTTGCTGCTTCCTTACTCATAAGAAAATCACAAAGAAAGCAGGACATGAAAATAAGAAAACCATTTTTACTTTATTGCTAAAAGGGAGGAAAAAGAAGAAGAAATTATACCTTTCCAAATCTTCAAATTTAATATGAAGCTGGCGCTCTGTCTCAAGACCTTTCCATTCTCCTAACTTTTCCTTACCGGTTGGAGGAGTTAGCAGAACTCCAGCGTTTGTCTGCAGCAAGCAATCACAAGTTCTTTGCTTCAATTGCAAAACATCTAATACTTCATAATAATCAATATTTGAGGAGTCAATTTAAGCCATGACACACATAGGAAAATATTGTTTAGACCCCATGAAAGGGAAAAGGGCCTTGTGCAAGGAGGATTGAAGAATGAGCTAGCATTCACTCAATGATCATTGAAAGGAAAAGGCTCAGTTTGAAGGTGCATCAGCCTGAATTTGACAGGACCAGGAAACCCAACTTATGAAGTTTCCATTGACACATGCAAGCTGCAACCAGGCTTCATGTTTTCTCTATAAGAAAGCACATTAACTCCGTGAACACAAAAAACCAAATTACTGCAGAGATTTAACAGTGTTCATTTTGGATGATTATCATAATAATAATGGAGATGAAGCTTCAAGATGTTGAATTTATGCTAAAAAGTTACCTTATAGAATTCCTCTGCTCTAAGAGTCGGTACAACATGATTTGGCAAAGCCTTAGGTCCATAGAATGTCAAATTTGTTTCTGGCAGCATCTAAAAAGAATAATGAAGTCAATTTCTCGTGGATGCATCAACCTATGCTTTAAATTGCAAGTAAATTTGATAAGCGATGCACCTTTATGATATCAATTCTAACGAGACCTCCCCAAAATATTGAAAACCCGTTCAAGCCACAGGACTCTACTGGCCTTTCACCTGAATAGGAGATGTTTACGCATTACATGCAGAAAACAACTGGAATGATACAGTACTGCTCCAAGGATAAGAGAAGAGAACATACAGGTTGGCCCCTGAGACGGCTTTGTGGAGCGGGACTGGCAGGTCATCAATATGAACCACTGCTGCGCCTATGGTGAAGATGGACTCCAGGTGTATCATATAATTTCTAAGAAAGTCGGCAGAATAGATGGCACATCATTATCAAGTAAGCACAACATAAGCATGACGATAGAGAGCAAAGAGTAGATTTGAATATACCCCTCCCCCTGGGAAAGCATTAATTTGTATTGGGCCTAAAGTTGTTCCTGGGACAGCTGATTCTACAGGTTTATATTTTCGTGCAGCTGCAGCAACTGGATCCTTTTGTGACATCAACCCTGGTCAGTCAAAAAGAAGAATCAAGAGGTGGGAACATTGCTTCATATCCTTTAGAGCAAGGAACTGACATTAAAAGAAAAACCCTATAATTGCATCTCATCATTGAACAACTTTTTCATGGCAAGGAACCTAGGAAAAATGAGGCCCACAGGCTACACCAGATCTCGGGCAAACTTACCAAGCCCACTTTAGTCTCATCCAATACCAATTAATCCTGGGTGCACTAGAAGTATTTTTGCATACTCCAGATAACTCTTTTTTGGTATTTTACATCAAGATCACTGATAGCATTGCAAGGCTCACACCCCAACCACTACACCACCCTCCAATTAGTATTATTTCCTTAAACCTTGGTCCCTTATCATATGATTTTCTTACGAGGCTCTGTTCTATTATAACACTAGCATTATACCAGACTCCTAGAGTTAAAAATGGTTTCACAAAACTAAAAAGAAACGGATTGAATCTATGGCTTCCTCCGACAACAGTTTGACCAGCATTTCATATTATATAGCGCTAGAGTAACAAAAGTTCATGCACAAGATGATAAAATATAATAAAATAAGATAAAACAAATGGAAAATAACTATAACCATACATCATCATTAAATTACAAGTGGAAATTTTAAAAAGATGAGAACTCACTCAACAAAGCACTGATGAAGGCAGATTTTCCAACATTAGCTTATCCCTGTGGAAAACGCCAATCCACGAGGTACTTCAGTTAAGTGAACTTGGTATTATAATTCAGAGAGACTCAGCAGCATGCGATCTTCAACTTGATATACAAGATCAGACACAAACAGAGCAAAGCACAATCTTGATCATCTCAACTGTAGACAATATGCCTCAGAGTTGTTATTCAAAGTAAAAACCAAGATAATATAAATGAAGTTACAAAATAGGGGGTAAATAAAAACCCACGGCCAAATACACCAAGTCACTTTAAGGGTTATAGCTAACACCAAACGCTGAAAGGATTATTTGGGTTATTAAAAGAAATTTTGAAAGCCCTGAAGGAAGAGCATTGTGTTTTAAAAGTTGTCCTATGAAAACTCTCATTCATATCTGGCTACACTGAAACATTTCAAATCACTCTTATGACCATAAACCGCATGTTATCAGAAAGCATTGAAGTCAAAAATTGACTGACCAGGATGTACACGTCCCGTCCCTGCAACAGAAGAAAAGAATCAAGAGATGGACGGAATAATAAGCATACACAATTATGAATTGGAGCATCTCAGTATTTGCTATCTTTTAACTAGAACTCAAGCAAGGAAAACATGATTTAGAACAATTTCCTCCAAATGACAATGATAAGTTTCTATCCAAATGGGAAGCATTTATTGAAGTAAGAAGAGAACCTTCTCTCTGTCTGAATCTCTGAAACAACACCAGCAATTCCCACCGAAGACTTTGCACTTGTAAGATGCACACTGAGAACACTGCAAAATACCAAATATCAATTGGAGATATGAATGCTAATGATGCACAAAAATGCAGCAATGGGATTTACAGAGAAATTGCAACCAAAATGAACAAGTGGCCGTATTGATGAACTAGGTCAGTAAAATTATCACCTTTCATCTAAATATATTAGTAGAAATCCATGTTGAACGAAACAAGCATGTCTGAAAATATTCATACGTACTTGAGCTTTTTCTTTGTAGTAGCTTCTACAACCCAATCGCCAATACAGTTAAGATCTGTCCCCTTTGGAAGTAGATCTATCTAGCAGATAGCAAGAAATTGTAATGTAAGCAATTAAACAGGCATTTTGTACATTCTATACTATGTAGACTTTACCTTTGTCACAACTAAAATTATGGGTTAGCCCCAACAAGATCTCGTACACGAGCTAAAAAACTGCCATTGAAGTCTACAATATCAACCTGCATTAAGAGAAAAATTAAAGAAATGGGTCGTCATATGAAAACCATCCCAATTCAAAAACTTTGAGCCAACATATAAACCATGGAATACTTCATGAAGCATATGTTCATCCAAATATTGAGAGACTACAGTATCTCTGAGCACTTAAACTATGAGGCTATGAAGTCCAGCAACAAAACTGAAAATTTTTAGAGAGAGCTCTACAATAATTTATCTCAAGCACTGACCAGTTTAACAATGAGAGCTTTCTCATGACGCAAATGAGAGAGCTTCTCCCGTAGCTCTTCAGCCAAAACAAACTGTTTCCCACCAGATAACCCCCGTTACCACCAACAGCAGTAATCATGTGACCATGCGTTAAAAGCCGGCACCTTCCACAAAGAACTGTCCTAACCTGATGGTGCTTCTTTTTCTGCAACGCCAATACCCAAAGTTCAAGAATTCAGCACCAACCTCACCAAAAACATTAATCTCTCTACTTGAATTTAATTTGAACAAAGCCAGATGCTTTCCCCCCAAAACTACTACTCATTTATGGAGAATCGTACATTTTATGAAAGCACGTTTTACCTCCATAGTTGTCAAACTCGCATTTCTACCTAAGGCCATAACATAAAGAATAAGTCGAATCGTATGAAATCATATCACGTAAACTTGTAGAATCACCTTTTAACTCGTACTTGTACTAGGAATTTAGGTTGAAACCATTTTGCATAATTTTAACTAAGAAAAGACCCGTTATATCAGAAACTTGAAGAATCATGTAGCTAGCTTGTGATTTTAACAACCATGTCTACCCAAATTTTGCCTACTCGGAACTGAAGAATGTATTAATCTCCCCTAACCGCTTAAAATTGTCAGATAATCACTAATTTGTTTGGCTTTTAGTAATGACTTGAAAACTTTAGCAGCCATTCGGCAACGCATATGTGGCCTTTTCCAAAAGTTTTGGAGTTAAAATCACAATACGGGTTTTCAGCTACGTCGGCTTCTAAACCACACCACTGATCAACAAGTCAAGATAACCCAAAATTCCAAATTCAACACATAAGTAGCATATAACTGGGGTAAATACACTTGAAAGCACCAATCTTTAAGCAATTTTTCAGTCCATTTTTCAACCGCACCGTATCAAAATGCTAGAGCACAACGCTTGAACCTCCAATTAACCAATAAGAAATAGTGGAAGTAGACAGCAGAACCGCTTAGTACCAATAAATAAGTATCCAGGTCAACGTAACCCGGAGCATCCACTTCAGATGTCTGCAGCCGAGCTCCACATCCATAGCAAGAAGCAAGACCCGGGTCAGGCTTCAAAACCTTGGGTTTATCTTTCGCTTTCTTCTTAGTTTACTCTGTTTGATAATGGTCTTAGCAGCTTCGGTGGATTGTTGGTGTAACAAGAACAGCTCCCCGCGAGTTGGAGAAGCAGCACCTGTTCCGTCGGATTCTTCGGCATGGGGGGCTTCTTCTTGTTGTTGGGGATGATGTCTTGTTTGGGAACAACAACGTAAGGAAGTGAAAGTGAAAGGGAAAGGGAAAGTTTTCTGGAGAGTTTTGGGTTTGTTGTTGTTGGGGTTAGGAAGAGGCAGGGGAGGGAGAAAGGTGGAGAGGGTTTTGGTCATTGACATGGAAATGCCCACCATTAAACGATAAAAACTTGGGTTTGCTGAGGCCGGAATTTGGAGTGTGTCGTCCTGTACCGTCCAGTAAGAGGAGATGGACTGATGGAGGATTATTTTCAATGGGATAAAGAAGGAGGAGGGATAAAGGAAAAAATATCCAAGTATAATTGTTTATAAAATACCCTTATTTATATATATATAGTCGTGTACCGTGTTATATGTCCAAATTTTCTATAGTAAAAGAAAAAACAAAATAAAAAAGATTGTAAGAAAATTCAAAAAATAATGCATATATTGTATATAAATGCATTGAAAATTAAAAGTTTAAAGGAAATATAGAGGTATATTGTTATAAATATCTTTATCAAATTACACAAAACAATACTAATCAAAATTAATTTGCTTCATCCGATGTGTAGTTATATAAAAAAAAATTAGACATTAATTAGTAAATTTGTTAATTCAAATAGAAATCTCTATTGGATTGTCTTGTAATTAAACCATCGAATTTCTTGGACATCGATCATTTATTTTGTAAAACTATTGATTCTAAAGGATTATGGCAAGTACGTGTTAATGCAATTAATAGAATTGAATAAAAATTATAATTATAAGGCGAAAATGCAGGCATACATAAGTCCTAGCTCTAAAATAATAAATAATCTATGTACTCTAACTGAATGAATCAATATTGTCAGAACGGACCGAGGTTTGATCCAAACAAGCTAGAGATTCAAGGGTTAAGAGGTCGAACCGAGTTTAATCAGAGGTCAAATCGGGATCACAAAAACATAAAAAATATATGAAATAATTTAATTATGAAAGACAAATATATATAGCATCACTTAATTAAATCTGTATTTTGATTAAATTAATTAATTAATTATTAAATAAGCATGATATAACGATTGTATTTTATAAATTAATAATATAGAATGAATATATATTTAAATTTCTAGTTTTTAATTTTGCTTTTTTTTCCATCGAACCAATATAAACTCAAACCAAATGAGTGGACCGGCCCGTTTTTTATGGGCGATTCTAATTGAACTGGTCGATCCAGTTTGGGTCCAAACTTTAGCCAAATGAGTGGACCAACCTGCTTTTTATGGTCGATTCTAGTTGAACCGATCAAACCAGTTCGGGTCCAATAATATTGGAATAAACTATAAAATCATATAGTAGAACATGATTGACATATGGTCTTATTAAATGTGATTAAATGCTTTTTTGTAAGCAGATTAGATATCTTATACATATGTAACTTGTTGTCATTGAACCTCTTCATTTCTAAAGGTAATTGATGGTATAGTATCAAGCTAATCATTAGAGGTGGGCAAGTGGGTTAAACGGGCCAACCCGGCCCGGCCCACTTTGGCCCGTGGGTTAAACGGGCCAAAAAATTTTGGCCAGTTTAACCACGGCCCAAAATTGCCTAACCCTAACCCACCCCACTTTAGCCGGTGGGTTAAACGGGCCAACCCACTTTTTGACCCTTTTAACCCACTTACATATTTTGTGAGTTAAATGGGTCAAATTGACCCATTTAACTTATTTATACTAATTAAATAAGATATATATATAATAAAAAAGAGAGTTTTATAAGGTTATATATATTAATTATTAATTTCATTATTATTTTAATTACTTTTATATAAAAATAAATTTTTTAAAATAATTTATTAGATAATATATTTCATTTAAAAAATAATAATATATTTTATAAATTTTTATGGTGCATGTGCATTAATTTGTCATTCTTTGTTATAATTAACACATAAATTTAATCTCAAGTATAAAAAATCTCTAGAATAACATTCATTAATACATATTTACCCTATAATTATTTATTTTAATTTTATAAAAGTGGGTTGGTGGATCAACCCACTTAACCCGGGCTAGCCCACTTTGGCCCGCGGGTTAAGGGGTTGGGTAAAATTAACCCACTTTTAAACGGGCTAAAAAAAGCTGACCCTAACCCACTTTTAAAGTGGGTTAAACGGGCTGGCCCGCGGGCCATAACCCATTTGTCCAGCTCTACTAATCATCACATAAATAAAAGTAGCAATACTAAATAAGAATATTATATAATAAAAGACACTTTTTTGTTGTATTATCTATTTTCTTTTTTCGACTTTTGAATCCTTGTCTTATATTTTAACAAGTGATTGTTTGTTAACCTTGATAGAGAATCTCTAACTAAAACTATAAATCCTTAGGCAACGAATGGAGTAATATATAAAACTCTATAAAATTTTATGGTCCATCGTTAATTTTGACAAACCAATTTGTTAACCACTTAATGATTAGATTTATACCTAACCATGATTATACTATTAAAATAGTTGATATTTCATATATTAATTTATTTTAATGGTTAGATAATTAAGTTAATAGTCCATCAATGAAAGTATAAAATCTCCCATAAATCTCCTTACCTTTTTCAACATGTTAAACCTTTTAATATATATATATATATATATATATATGCATATGCATCAAAAATAGCCACTATAAGGTTATGATTGTAGACATATAGTGGAAATTTTTAAATTGGCCAGGTAAGCATTGCAAAGTTATGAAATTAAAAGAAGGAAAAAAAAAAAACAAATGCCTTATTTAGTTTATAAGACTATTTGCAAAACTTTTTAGATTTGTAGTCTTCGTTTGTGAAATTGTTCAAATTGTAAATTTGAAAAATATTTAATAGAGATCAACATGTCATCTTAAATTTTTTTGTCAAGAAATTAATAAGCATCACCATCTATAATGTGCACATAAATTTCACTTAGCTACGAATAAAATTAGAAAACAAATAAACAAATCGGTAAACTAGAAGAAGTAATGTCACAAATGCTACCTGAACTTTACTTAAATAGTCAATTAATTATCTAAACTTTTGTTTAGTTAATTTAGTACGTCCCTAAATGCTAATTATGTTATCTCTGTTAATGTCGTCTACCATTTTAGTAATACTAATCTATCCCCACACGACACATTTCATGGCCTAGTTGACAACACGTCATGTAGATCATTTCCCCTAAATAGGCATAATTTCACACATCTAATCCTAGTTATAAATAAAATTTCATCTTATCCTTAGTCAGCTAATTTGGACAAATAGTTTCAACAGGCTCCATGTTTGTCCATGGCTCTAAACAGGGCGCTAGTTGACTCTTCTTCGGCACCAAAATAATATGTTGATATGTTGTTAAAAATTGAAACTTTAACTTAACTTCTACTAGCTCTTCTCATCTTTTTATCCTCTAAACGAACACCTTCTCCTGTTACCTTAACCTCCATCTTAGCCTCTCACAACAAAAACACCACTCTCTCTCTCTTCTCCACTAAGCTAAAATCCTATTCTTTTACTTCTCCACCTACCATTCATCTTCATGGCTCCCATCTCCCAGCAATCCCTTAATTAAATGGCCATCCCCAGCACCACCACCACTACTGCGTCACATAAACCCTACTCTTCCCTTAAACCCCAATCTTAATTCCTAATATGATTCCTTTAAGACCATATTTGATATCCTCACAAACCCTGCTATCACCCTCGGACTTGGTCTCTAAGTTTTTGTTCACCATGTTTACCTTAGCAGAGAAGAGACCCAAGTTTCGATCCTCTACTTTGTTGTTTAATTTATTATCATTACGCTTAGCAAGTTGTGAGATTTCAGTTCGGCTTCGAAGCTCATTGAGGATCGTCTCACTAGGAATGGAGGTTCAACATTGGATGTTACAGTGGATCTTCTTATAATATTGATTGTGCAGTTTAATAGAGTTGGTAAATTACTTGACTTTTGAGTTTTAAAATTTCAATTAATGGATAATCATTATCTTTTTTTGTTTTGCTAACCGTGAAATTAGATCAAATATATGCATGCCGTCGCTAAAGAAAAATTGCTAATATACAAGCTAAATGAAATTAACTACCAAAATATTATTGCTAAATTGCAACTATAAAACGAGATATAGGTATTTATATACAAATTACAATTATAAATCGCAATATCATGTTTCATTTCCATACTTTTACGACATTTTAGATGAGCAATATATAGTTAAGGATTGTCTCGCTAGGAATAGAGGTTCAACATCAAATGTTATGGTAGATCTTTTTGTAGTATTGACTAGACAATTTAATAGAGTTGGTAAATTACTTGATTTTTAGGTTTTTGAATTTCAATTAATGGATACTTATTATCTTTTTTTTTTTTTGCTAACCGTGAAATTAGGGTCAAATATATGTATGCCTTCTCTAAAGAAGAATTCCTAATATTCAAGCTAAATGAAATTAATTACCAAAATATTGTTGCTAAATCGCGTCTATAAAACGGAATATAAATATTCACATACAAATCACAGATATAAATCATAATATCATGTTTCACTACCATACTTTTACGGCATTTTAGATGAGCAATATATTTTTTTTATGTGTACCGTGATTTTTTTTTGCTATACATGCCCAGTGTTGCATTATTTGCAAAACATTGTTTCTCTGGGCTCATTTCACATCTCTCTCTTTTGTGAGTGTCTTGTCTCATTTCTCTTTTTCTTTCATCAAATACGATCCTCACTTGTCTCTCTCCTACCCCACCAATTCCCTCTCTCTATTTTGTATCTTTAACACGTGTCATAATAAACACCTAATATACTAGATAAAATACTCAAGTTGGGATAAATTGAGTATTTATGCAAGTTTACCCTAATATAAAACTTGATAACTTTCTTAACAAGCAAAATCGTTTATATTAACAGTATAAGATACAATAAGTAAAGAGAGTAATATTAAGAGAACAAGCTTGGGATTTTAATGTAGAGTTCGACCCACTTTCTAATCCCTATAATTACACCAATGCCTTCAAAAAGGTCTTCACACACTCTATCAATTACAAAATCAGCAATGCTCAAATGACTGTAGCTCAAATGAGCTACAAGGTGTTTCTCAACTTAGAATGAGTGTAGTGCTATTTTACAATATTTGCAAAATTAAGAACAATGCACTACGCTTTTATAGCTTGGGCTTTGAATTAATTTGCAAAGGAACAAAGTAATAGAACAAATGATTTCTTTGTTTGGATATAAATGAAAACTCTCAAGTCATGAATTTAATCTGCCCATTGACATTTATATATTAAGGAACAAATTGTGGACATTTGAGACAAGAATCTCTAAGCTTAATCTTGCATTAAATGCTCTTCAAGGCTAGAGAAGTTACAATAAGTCAGGATCTTTTTGCAATGGTCCGAACCTTTTAGTCATTCTAGATCAGGCTGAGCTTCTGAGTATCAAAAGAATGGTCTAAACTCCTTGGCAACTTCATGTCTCTATTCTTCAAGTATTTTGAACCTTTTGAGCACCTAGACATTCTGTTGTCCAAAAGGTTTGAACCATTATGCAGTGGTCCGAACCTATGAAGCACTTATGTGCATAATTTGTCTAGATGGTCTAGACTTTCACAATACAGTCCGAACCTATTGTGATGTTTTCCACTTATTTACACAAAAGAATAGCACATGTTCGGACCTTTACCAAATGGTATGGAATTTTTTAACAAAAGTCTATTTTTCTATTTTACTTAAACATTTTTGAATGCTTTGTTTTCATAATCTTTTTGTATGCTAATTGTTTTGTCCAAAATACATATTTGATTACTTAAACTTGAGTTTAAGAAGATTTATAGTTGTGTCTCATCAAAAGTACATTTAATTCTTTTTAAGTTCAACATGTTTGTCCCTCTTTTGCTTTTTCTTTCATTTAATAACTTCTCTTACATTTATTCTCAAATTTATGTATTTATCGATATCACGAAACAAACAAGCTATATATATATATATATATATATAACCCATGTATATCGTGATTTAAAATTGCAATACACATATTATGTATATTTGCATATCTCATGTATAAAATCGTGATTTAAAATTGCAATACACATATTATGTATATTTGCATATCTCATGTATAAAATGTGATTTTGATATTGTGTAGTAGTAATTATTTTCAAATGGATCTTATTTAAGTAATTATTATTAACAAAAACTCTAAACAATAAATTGTTTTAGTGAAATTATGTTCATTTTTAGGGAATAATCTACATGGTGTGTGGTTAAGTGGACCGTGACATATGCTGTACGAGGACATGTTAGTAAGGCTAACATGGCAAACGGTGTTATCGAAGATAACGAAGGTAGCATTCATGGACACAAAAGGTATAATAAGGTGATAAATTGACTAAACAAAACATTAGATAGTTAATTGAACATTAAGGTAAAAGTTAAGATAACATTCGTGACATTAACTCTAAACTACAATAATATTAATATATATATATATATGTTGCATGTATACACATTTCTTCCGGATATACTTTCCTTCTTCACTACAACTTTTGTTGATTCTATTGAAACTTCACAAGATAAAGCTACTGGTCATGGATAAACACATAGTCAAAAAAGGTAGATATCGATATTATATTTGTGTATTGTTTAATCTTGTGCTTTGTTAATTATTAAAACAAAACTCAAACGTGATGAAAAAACATTTTTTAACGAACAACACGAAAAGAAAGTTATAAAAAAAAGTGGTTTTATTGTATATGCATAGGATAAAAAAAAAGTGGCGGAAGTTTTGTATAAATTGATTGGTGGTAAATAAAAAGGCAGTAGGGCTATAAAAAATTAATATAATTAACAATGTGGAGTTCAAGAATTTGAAATATTGGATTTATAATTGTAGATAAATAAATATAGGGTAAATTACACTAGCCCCTCTTATGAACTTTGTGAAAAACACCAACATCTTAGCTTTTGAAAATACAGTAAATATATCTAAAAAGTGTCAACATCAATACTAATATCGTGCAAATACTGACATGTCATCAACGTGTGTTGTCATATCATCACCGTGCCATTGTTGTGTGATCGTCTACCATCATCATGACATCGCTATATTAGTATGATGAAATCGATTTCATTTAATATATATTAACAAAATAAAATAACTAAAATAGATTGAGACAAATTTTTAAAAGAAAAAAGGAAAAATATTGGGGTTTTTTTTTCCTAATATTTATTTTTTCTAAAACCCATTACAAATTAGTTTTCTTATTTTTAGATTAAATTTGGTGTAGGCCTTGTTATACACATTTTATCATCATAGTTATGAGTAAAAATAATACAATATAAAAATTTGAAAGTTTTTTCTTAATTTACCTTTTCATTTTAATTACAATATGCTTTTTTTTGTGTTAATATCACATTAATTGAAAAAATAGGCAAATTTTGGGTAGATGAAAGCAAGAAAATTCTACAATCCTTTTTATGGTTTTGAATAAAATGTTAGAGAAACCATGTGTATTTGAATAGAAAATATAGCATAAAATGTTATAGAAAACATGTGTCTTTAAATAGAAAACATAGTATTAATATGCCACATTTATAAACACATTTAATCATCTATAATACATTTATCTATTATAATGCATAATGCATATTAAAAGACGTTGCATTTAAATTTGTTTTTCACAATAAAGTTGATGTTGTTTATAACGATTGCTTTTAATATCTTGCAATTAAAATTTAATGGTGTACTAAGATCATCAATTAATTTCATGTATAGGTAAAATAACATTTAAAGTATGAAAATCATCTTATTATGCACCTAAATCAATTTCATGTATCAATGAATACCATTTTATTTTATTTTTGAGATATAATTTATTATTTTTAAAATGTGATTCTATAGGCACAAAATGAGATCAATAGAAAGCATGTTAATAAATTGATATCTTTTTATCATTTTTTTCCGTAAATTACACTAGAAATTCTCAACGTTTGGGAGTAAATTTATTTAAGGTCCTAACATTTTTAATGGCTTAAAAGTGGTCATAGCATTTGGAGAAGTGGATCAATTAAAGTCCTAATATTTTTTAGTGGTTCAAAAAAAGTCCAAACATTTGGAGAAGTGGGTCAATTGAGATCTCTATTGACACATGTCAATGGGAGAATATTTAATTAAAACTCATAAATTTTTTTTTCTAAAGTCTCAATTGGCATGTATCAATAAGATAAATATTTAATTAAAACTCAGAAGACACTTTTCTGAACGATAAGATCTTTTTTAAACTTTTCAAACTTTGAGATTTTCAATAAACTTATCCCAAACGTCGAGACCCTCTAGTCTAATTTATCACTTTTTTTTCATGTCTATGAGGAAAATATATATATTTTTTACTTTTTAAACTCATCCCATGCAAAAGATGAAAGATAGTTATAAACCCATTGCAATCATATAAACATGACTGCCTCTTATAATAGATCTTTAATATTTGATTATCACAAACATTATGTTATGAAAAATAAAAATAAGGACTATTAAAAGAAACACCATATGTTTTACATTTATCACGTAAGATGGAAAAAAAATAAAACATCTATAGATGACTTATTAGTGGAGTGGCCATTTCTAACAAATGGTACTATTTCTCTTTACAATCTAAACATCCCATTTAACATAGACAAAATGAAATTTATTCATCTCCATTTGACATAGCCAAAATGAAATTTATCCTTACATTGAACTTCACCTACCATTAATGGATTAAATTGTATAAATTTTTTGTTTGCAAAAAGTTGTAGGTGATACATGACACAAAATAAATAAATACAAAAACCTTATACACAGCACAAAAATATAGGTTTTGCACTTATGGATAAATTAAATTTTGACTTGCATTTGTAAGTAATATTTTAAACTAATTTTGTACATCATGGAAAAAGATAAAGATAAACCTTTTATTATAATTTATTATAGTACGAATGGTGTTGACTTCAAATCATCCAAAGTATTAGAATATATTGCAAGAAGATTAGAAAAGGGACATAAAAATAAATCCTTAATGATTACTATAAAATAGGGAATTACTTATATAGATTTTATATGAAAAAAACAAAGAGATAAAAAAATGGTTATTATTCCAAAAAATCAAAAGTGGAAGAAGCAAGAGTAAATGGTTCCTTAATGCTAGAGCACGTAAAAAAATCGTGCATTCAAAAAAGTGAAAGGGAAAAATAGTTCTTCCTTCTAAGAAAAATTCTAAACATATACATCAACGAGAAAGTAATACTAATGAGTTATCATCATATCGAGGAAAAAAATCCATTGTCCATTAATATACAAATACCTCCAAAATTTTCAATTAAAAAGAAAAAGGTAAATAGGGATATAAGATTAACTTATGTACCGTGACAACTCGATTTAAGCTATTAAGCTTAGGCTCAAATTAAAGTTGCCTGCTGTAGCAAAAATAATACGGTGATACTATACAAGCTTAACCTAGTTTTGGCAAAAAAAAAAAAAAGAAAAGCTTAACCTAGTGACACAGTAATATTTGTTATATATGTACAAAAAAAAGAGAGAGAACAAAATATTGTTTATGAAAAGTTTTTTTTTTCATGTAAATATAAATTATACAGTATAATGGTTTTTTTATTGATAATGGCAGAAAAAAAAAAACAAACTTTTATATATAATGAAGTGAACCGTGATATCTCATTTCTTTTTGATACAATTAATTGCATTTTTAAAGCCTAATTTGTTAAATACTACACTTGGATTGTTATAGTGGTAAATAGGTCATTTAATATATATGTTTGTGATTTGAGATACATCATTCTATTGTTAATGTAATTACAAGTATTGTCAGATTTTTCAAGTTAAAAACGATGTCAAAACAATAATGCTCAGCATAAAGTCTCAATTCTCAAATTGAGTAAAGCCTATTGTATGAGTCCTCACAGGCCCGAGATTTGGGCTCAAAGCCCGATTCTTAAAAGTTTAAGTTGAATTCTCAAAATCTTCCCGCCTAAATTCTCTTTTCACAGCATTTCCTTTACCTGAATATTCAATTCGTCTCCTTCATTTTCCACAACATTTGAATTCCATTTCACTTCACTTCCTCTGCCTGCAGTCTCTCACTGCAACCACTCCACCACAAATTCAATTTCAATCCAACCATAATTTATTCACCTCAAATCCCTAATCGGCTTAGTTAGGGTTTCCAACTCTCATCCAATTCCACTCCACTATGCATATCCGAGAAATCTGCTTGGAAGGATTCAAATCCTACGCTACGCGTACCGTAGTCCCCGGTTTCGATCCTTTCTTCAATGCTATCACCGGGCTTAATGGCTCCGGTAAATCCAACATCCTTGATTCTATCTGCTTTGTTTTGGGGATTACCAATTTGCAGCAAGTTAGGGCTTCTAACCTCCAGGAGCTTGTTTACAAGCAAGGCCAAGCTGGTATCACTAAAGCTACTGTGTCTATAGTCTTCGATAACTCCGATCGGTCCCGAAGTCCGCTTGGGTATGAGGACCACTCTGAGATTACCGTCACACGGCAGGTATATTATATCCTTTGTGCTGTTTATGTGAATCTGTAATGGTCTCGTGTTAGGGTTTATTATGTTATGTTAAGATTAAGGGTGCTTTTGTTTAAAGGAAAGCATTTTTTCATGTATCTTTTTGCAGTTGTGGTGATGATAACTTGTAAAAGCTATATGTATACTCTTTCATATTCTG
Source organism: Combretum micranthum (assembly GCA_024138025.1). NCBI lineage: Eukaryota > Viridiplantae > Streptophyta > Magnoliopsida > Myrtales > Combretaceae > Combretum > Combretum micranthum. Next base: position 456,384 of record JAMXBD010000622.1, on the reverse strand, counting down.
GTTGGTTAAATTATGCTGACCACCTTGAAAACTTTTGAATATATGGGTAACTTCGAATTTTTTTATTCCTTTTTTTTGGGTTTAAATTGTACTCATATAGACCTTTTAGGTACATGATGGCCCCCATTATAGGAAATTATTGAGGTCTCAATTTATCGTGCTTGTGCAAGGGGAATTATGGATACTGAAACTTATTATGGCTTTAACGTAACTATAACAGGGGGAACACGCGTATACCTAAAGAAATCGAGGTTGTTGGTATAACTCAGAAGTTGTGATTTTTACCTAAAAAGATCGCATTCTGTGTCACTTTTTCCGATGACAATAAGTGCTCTGGGAGTGGATATATTGCTGCATTGTTTTTCATGTTCAACCAATGCTTAGCTGGGTGGTTGTGTTGACCCATTGATGGAAGAAGATTCAACAATCGTGATAAGTCAGTTGGAACTTTGGGTGGTGATTCCAAGCAAGTTATTTTCAAGCAGCAGGTGTCAAAATTTTCATTGGTCTTGCTTGTTATTGATCATGCCAGTATTGTCTGACTTGTAGTGATTCATTTCTCTGATTGATGTCAGAAGAGGAGAAAAACATGTTGCTTAATGAAAAAGGCATTATTATATATTTATTCATGTATTCGTTCTATAGGAGGCTAATGTAGGATCATCAACCGTAGATGGTAGTTGAGTGCTGTATGAACAAGTATTGCATATATCATATTTACAAGTCATGTAAATGTGATAGATACTTATATAAGCATGCGTTTACTTATGAAGAAACAAATATCTGATTAATGGAAAACTCGCCCAACCTAGTCAAGTCCAGAATCTCTTCCACTCCGTGCAACTTAATGTTAATAACCCCCACTTCCTTATCATGCAAGGGTGCATCACAAAGGTTTTGAATATGAAGCCTCCTGAGATTTTATCTATGCTTGAGGAAGCTGCTGGGACAAGAATGTATGAGACTAAGAAAGAGGCAGCTCTTAAAACACTTGAGAAGAAGCAGACTAAGGTGGATGAAATCAATAAACTTCTTGACCAGGAAATTTTGCCTGCTTTGGAGAAGTTAAGGAAGGAAAGGATGCAATACATGCAATGGGCTAATGGCAATGCTGAACTAGATCGACTTAAGAGGTTCTGCATTGCTTATGAATATGTTCAAGCAGAGAAGATAAGAGATGATGCAGTCTCAGGAGTGGAGCAAATAAAGACCAAAATATCTGAGCTAGATGAAAATGCAGCAAATCTGCAAATTAAATCGGTGGAAATGGATAAGAAAGTAGCTGATCTAATGGCTCAAAAGGAAGCCAATATGGGCGGGGAGGCAAAAAAATTGTCGATAGAGTAGATGCTCTTGCACAGGATCTTGTGCGGGAGGTTTCTGTTCTCACTAATAAGGAGGATACTCTCCAAAGCGAAAAGAAGAATGCAGAAAAGGTGAATTTTGCACTTTCATATTCATGTTTCCTTCATGAGATTTTGTGTGTAGTATTGCATGCATGGCAGTAGAAGACTTCTCTTCTTTCTGTGCTCCTACTATTTGTTAAGTTCTAAGGTGTCTTTTTAATTTCTTGCTTGCTAGATTCTTGGTAACATTGAAGATTCAAAGAAATCAGTGGAAGAAAGTTCTGCTGCTGTCAGAAAGGCAGAAGAAAGTTCAATGGGCCTAAGAAAGAGATATGAGGAACTCTCAAAGAGCTTGGATGAGAAAGAAAGTGATTACAATGTGAGGTTTTTCTATTTTTTACTCTCTTAATCTTATGGAAGTACATACTTTTATCATCAAAGGAACTGCAGTTGATGCTGAAGTGGGATATGAACTTGATCTGCAGGGTGTACTTGCTGGAAAAAGCAGTGGGAATGAGGAAAAGTGCCTAGAAGATCAACTTGCTGATGCTAAGATTGCTGCTGGGAGTGCTGAAACAGAATTAAAGCAGTTAAAAACAAAGATAAATCATTGTGAAAAAGAGCTTAAGGAGAAAAAGAAGCAATTAATGTCTAAGCGTGATGAAGCTGTTGCAGTGGAGAATGAGCTTAAAGTTAGAAAAAGGATATTGAAAATGTTCAAAGTGCCCTAAATGCACTTCCGTATAAAGAGGGTCAGATGGAAGCTCTGCAGAAGGTATGTATGTTTATGCATGGATCTTTTACTTAGAGGAATCAGAAATGTCTTGTAATAAACTAGAAAAGAATCTGACTATTTTATGCAATTACGGAAAACTTCTAGGACCGTGCATCTGAACTAGAGCAGGTGCAAAAACTCAAGGAGGAGATAAGAATTCTTTCAGCTCATTTATCGAATGTACAGTTCACATATCGAGACCCTGTCAAAAATTTTGATCGGTCCAAGGTGAAAGGTTGTGTTGCAAAACTTATCAGAGTGAAGGATAGCTCAACAATGACTGCCTTAGAGGTGGGTAATGCATTCTGGCAGTTGGTGTTGTTTTATTTTAATTATACTGCCTGTCCTTGCATCCTTAAGGTTGAGTTGTATTGAATGATCTTGCAGGTTGCAGCAGGTGGAAAATTGTTTAATATCGTTGTAGACACAGAAACTACAGGAAAACAACTCCTTCAGAATGGAAATCTTCAGAAAGAGTCACTATTATTCCATTAAACAAAATACAATCTCATACAGTGCCTGCTAGGGTTCAAAATGCTGCTTCCAAGTTGGTTAGACACTTTTGACAAATATTTATTGAGCGTTCAACATTTCCTGAACTGCATTTGGGCTTGACATCATATATTGTGTTTTTTTCAGGTAGGCAAAGACAATGCAAATCTGGCTCTTTCCTTACTTGAATATGACCAGGAATTGAAGGTATAGGTTTGCTAAGCTCACTTACTGTGTTGCATTGTTCAATTTCATTTCTTCATGAACATTGATCTACATTGCAGCCTGGCATGGAGTATGTTTTTGGATCAACCTATATTTGCAAAACTACCAATGCTGCAAAAGAGGTACATGTTTGGTTTTCTAATTGTGAGGCGTGTTGGATTATGCTCGTTTCATCTTTTAATTCATGGAAACAATAGCAGCATAAATTGTGCTGCCTTTTCTTCTGTGTGGTTTATTAATTTTGCATTAGAATTTGTATGTTGGCATGCATTTAAGTTGTCATTTTGACGTATTTCCTTGTTTGATAGGTTGCCTTTAGTAAGGAAATTTCTGTTCCTAGTGTGACTCTTGAGGGTGATGTGTTTCAACCAAGTGGGCTTTTAACCGGTGGCAGTCGCAAGTAAATTACTGAATTTATTCTTCCCATTTCAACTTAATGTGATATTGATTCATTCCATTCCATTTTGATTTCATGATGAAAGTTTGTCAAAGGATTGAAAATTTATGATCTGCTGGTGAAGGGGTGGAGGTGATTTGTTGAGACATCTTCATCAGTTGGCTGAGGCTGAATCTGAGCTGGCAATACATCAAAAAAGGTTGTCTGAGATTGAAGCTAAGGTAGACTATGAAATGCTCAATTTTCCTCTAAATAGTGTGTGGTTGAATTTGATGTGCATGTTCTTTTAATTCTTAGCTTTTCAGCTTGTGTTCGGTTGGACTAAGACTATAATATTGTGCCTGGCCTTGTGTAGGAGTAGAAGAACATACTTTTCAGTTACAATGCAAGTGGATTATATTTTTTCACTTTTAGTAATTACAACTGCAGACTTATTGTTTCATGCTGTCTATAATGAAAGTGCAGATTGCAGACTTTGCGCCTCTTCAGAAAAAGTTTCTAGATCTTAAATCGCAAATGGAGCTAAAGTCTTATGATCTCTCCCTATTCCAGGGCAGAGCTGAGCAGAATGAGCATCATAAGGTATTCTTCTTCTTTACTACCCACATAGAATCCATTCTTGCTAATTTAGTTGATACACTGTCAGTCAAACTAATTATTTAATACCCTGTGTGGTTTAGCTGGGTGAAATGGTGAAGAAGATTGAGCAGGATCTTGAAGAAGCCAAAGTTGCAGCAAAGGAAAAGCAGCTTCTGCATGATCAATGCATTGCTACAGTGTCATCTCTTGAGAAATCTATCAAAGAGCATACAAACAATAGGGAGGCTCGGCTAAAAGAATTGCAGAAAAGCATCAACACTATAAAATCCCAGATGCAGTCAGCATCAAAGGACCTCAAGGTATATCTCAATATTGTTTTAACTATTCTTAACATAGCTCAACAGTTGAGTGTTAGGCATTAACTAAATCTAATGTGTCTGTTGATTCATGCTTTTGGTTTGCATGCTGTCCATGATGTTGAACTTTTAAATAATGTGATGCTGGGTCTGAGGACCATAATTCAGGGGATAAATTTTATTATTTTTTAATGCTGCTTTGCATATGCTGTTGGATTGCAGATTTTTGGTTTTGATCTTATTCTTCAGCTAATCTTCTTGTAGAGTTGAATAATTAATACTGTTGTCATGCCACGCTTAAGTATATGTTGTAATGCCAATTATATGCCATATACCAAGAACATGATCAGAACCGAAATTTTGAACCACCACATGCAAAGTGGCATTATCAGGCTATAAAATCTATACCCTCAATCATGGTGCCAGACCGGCGATATACCTTTGTCACTCAGTATCTGTATTGTTTTGATGCCTTTCATTTTATGCATTTTTCTTTCATCATTCACAAACCACCCTCTTTCTTATTAAAAAGGAGAAAAATGATTGATGACCGCATTTACAAGCTAATATGTCCATGCATGGAATTGAAAGATTTTTTATGCTTTTATCTTCCATCTATAGGTTTGGTTCTTCAATATATCCTTCTAGCTATGTAAATATCTCTAAGTTCCTATTTTGACAGGGCCATGAAAATGAAATTGAGAGGCTAAATATGGAGATGGATGCTGTAATCCAAGAGCGCACTTCATTAGAGAGTCAATTAGCCTCTTTAAGAAGTCAAATTGATGCTCTTGCTTCAGAAGTAGAGGAACAGAAATCCAAGGTAAACCTTAAAGGCTTAAACACAAATATACCCTGGGACCTTTCCTACATCAGCAGATATAATATCAGGCATTATTTATGTAGGTTGCCTCCATCCGCAAGAATCATGAACAAGTGCAATTAGAATTAGATCAAATTCGAATGAAGATGAAAGAATGTGATTCCCAGATAAGTCACATTGTGAAGGAGCAACAGCAAATTCAAGCCTCACTTAGTGACATGAGTCTGGAGAAGAAAAGAATGGAAAATGAGGTATTACATTTTGAACCCTAAAGTTTGTGAAGTGGTTCTTATGGATGTTCACAAACAAAGCTTCTTTATTAGGTAAAGCGAATGGAAATGGATCAAAAAGATTGTACTCTCAAGGTGGAGAAAATGATAGAAAAGCATGCATGGATTGCATCCGAAAGGCAACTTTTTGGTCGAAGTGGAACGGATTATGATTTCAACTCTCATGATCCACGTAAAGCAAGGGAAGATCTTGAAAAGCTACAAGCTGAGCAGTCCGGGTAAATGACTGCTGTTGTTGGGTGTGTTTTTTTCAATGGTATTCTGTACCTGAAAATCCCAATGGGGGCTACATATTATTTGCACAAAGTTAATTGTATTCTTTTCTTTTTCATGTCCAAAGGCTTGAGAAAAGGGTCAACAAGAAAGTCATGGCAATGTTCGAGAAAGCAGAAGATGAATATAATGGCTTGATGTCAAAGAAGAACATAATTGAGGTTGGTTTTTTTTTTTTGTAATGACAAGCTAAACTTACTGTGGTTCTGATACTTCCTCATCCTTGAACAGAATGATAAATAAAAAATAAAGAAGGTGATTGAGGAGCTCGATGAGAAGAAGAAGGAAACCCTAAAAGTAACCTGGGTGAAAGTTAACAAGTATAATGCATCCTCATATTTATCTTATTGTCATTCAAATTTGTTTATGATTTATCATCTTCTCTCTGTGATAAGTATAAAATCTGCTTCTTTTGCCAGTGACTTTGGATCAATATTTTCTACACTGTTACCTGGGACAACAGCAAAGTTAGAGCCCCCTGAAGGATGCAACTTTTTAGATGGACTCGAGGTTCGAGTTGCATTTGGAGTGTTTGGAAACAGTCCTTGTCAGAGTTGAGTGTGGTCAACGGTCTTTGCTTGCACTTTCCTTGATCCTGGCACTGCTTCTCTTTAACCCTGCTCCACTTTATATACTAGATGAGGTACATTTTAATTTTCATCTAGCGATGGGAAATTTGACAAGACTTAAGAGTTAATGGTAGTTATTGGAAAAAGCTGCTTTCATATTTTGAAATTATGTGAAATTTGACTATATCCACGGTCAAATTACTTAAAGCACGTAGAAGCAGATTAAGAGTCTGTTTGGATGGTTTATTTTTTATTTGTATTTGTATTTATATGGAAATGATATGTATAAATATATTTGATTTGTATTTATATTTTATCTATATTTAATTGATTTGATCTTTTCATGAGAATCGTCAATTTTATTTTATCTGTATCTATTTTTTCATAAACAATTTGTTTGAAAAATGTTTGAAAAAGGTGTTAATATCCGTTGAAAAAAAGCTAGCCAAACAGATCCTAAGTTTGTATTTAAAATTTAGAATTTAGAATTATGTATGTCCAAACACTTTTCTCTTTGAGCACTAAATGAGGCTGCCATCATTATTGATTGAAATTATCCCAAAGGATTACACTATAGGACATTTGAATGGAGCTGTTGCCAATTTATCTCAATATTCAGGCTTATTGAAAGGGATCTAGATAAGATTTTTATGTCAAAAAAAAGAAATTCCCACTTTGAATTCCTAATCTCTTGGTTTGATTTTATAATTTTTATGTCAGCCATGTAAAATGGCTTAATCCATATGCAAGATGGTATTTCGAAGTATAAATGTAAACTGAAATCTCTAAATATAGTTAGTTCTTGATTTCATAATATGTTTGTCATGCTTCATCTTGCACATACCTTCATTTTTATATAGCAGAACTACTTTTTAATTAAACTATGTGTTGACTCTACAGGTCGATGCAGCACTTGATTTAAGCCACACTCAAAACATAGGGCGAATGATAAAAGCTCACTTTCCACACTCCCAAGTAAAACATGCCGCATTAGAGGAACTTGGTTGACTTGAATCTAACTATCAATTAATGTACTTAGAGGTGTGGGCTGTAATATTGAGATGAAGCTCTTATATTTCATTATTTCTTATTTAGAATATCCTTCATAAAATAGTAATATGATTGTTGTGGTTTTGGACTCCTTAGATACTTCAAGAAACACATCTAAATTATTTTGAACCGCATTGTTTTGCTTTGGTAAAAGACCCAGAGGTCACATCCCTATTCCGTAGCTTTCATGCTTCTATCTTGACCACAAAAAATAAGGAATAAGTCCTTTTTGGGCCGGTTGTGAGAAGGGGGATTTGAACCATCAAGACCCTCTACTTACAATCCTTGTCTCTAATATTAATCTTTAGTGTTGCATTTGCAGTTCATTGTGGTGTCTTTGAAGGAAGGCATGTTCAACAATGCCAATGTCCTTTTCAGAACAAAATTTGTGGATGGTGTTTCTAAAGTTCAAAGGACAGTGGCGTCAAAACAGATTAAGTGATTGCAGCTTTATTGTTGAAAGTTCATATTGTATAGTATTGACCATGTAGTTTAATGTCTTATCATGGAAACTTTTTGAGTGTTAAGTTTTGTAATGTTTATTTGTAGTTTTAAGCGGTCAATAGTGGGGATTATCTTCACAACAATTTGGATTGCGATGTAGTTTTTAAATTGGGAAGGTGCATTTTTCATATCTTAACACTGCCTAAAGATAGTGTATATGGAACTACAGATTGTAGCAAACTCCAGTCTTACATTTGATTTGATGGAAGGTGGTATATGTATATTTTCAGAAAGTTCTTTCTATGCTCAAATGTTGTTCCTTATTTTCTTCAATTAAATGGCGCCATCGTGTCCTATGTCTAATATGAGGCAGTGATGGATCAGAAATGTGCTTTATTTATTCACTTCTAAATCACTGGTGAAGATATATCATGTAAGGCTATACACTACATTCAAGGATGGAAGTTTTGAAAGTCAGTTCCTTTGTTGAATTTGCGTAAATTAGCATTGAGTATTTGTAATGCCATGAAAGAGCTTAGATCTATGAGAGATATTTTGAGAATCTTGCAACAGTCTTTTCCAAAATTCATAATTTTAGTCAATAAAACGAAAGGTGCTTTAATGGTAATTTTGCTTTTGCTCCCCTTCTAGGGATATAAGAAAACATGATCTTATTGGGTACTTTTCTATAAAATCAGTAAGGTTTGGCTTTATTTTAGTACTCCACGGTATTTGGTAGGCAGGGAAGGAGAGAAGCCTACCGCTATTTTACACATAAGAATAGTAAGTTATATAAATATTATGATAAAAATCGCTCCTTTATAAAAAAATAAAAATTATCTCTAACATTTGGGATAATTAATTTTTATAATAGTTTGTTTACGAGTACGTTTAAATTTTGAATATTTCTTAATATTTATTGGTTTAACAATAAGATTCAATTGATAATCAAATTTCTTCTGCTTTCATTATATGATAAGAGACTCATAAAGATGGAGGTTGATAAAATGGTTGGCTTTTTTCTCTTTTCCTCTATTTCACTATGTCAATTCTACTTTGCTTCTAGCCTTTTTCACTAGTCATATGCGATGCTTCAAATATTGAAGTAGACATAGGTATAGGTTTGAATTGATTTAAAATTGACAGTTCACTAGCTAGTTTATGGCTCGTTGAACTAATCATATTTATTTTAAATGTCTTTTTTTTTTTTAAATTGTAAAGACATTTTTATAAGATAACATTAAAAGTTGAGAAAAAATAAAATAAATAAAATAAATAAAAAATTAAAAAATAAATGATAAATTTAAAATTAACTAAAACAAATTTTTAACTTGAACTAAAATTGTGCCTAAGAACAATAATCATTAGCCCATTTGTTGAAAGAATTATTTAATATGTAGATTTATGCATACACAAGCACATTCAATTTTAGTTGTAAAGTTAGCAATGTAAGACTATAAAGCACTTAAACACAAATAACTCGTAGACAAAATTTAGTCCTATATTGTTAAAAATAAAGAAACAATTAGAAGTTTATATAAATATCATCAAATATCCTTTAAAGCATTTACATCACTTATATTATTAATAACATGTTTAATGTTGTGAATAGTGATAAATTCTCACTATTCATATAAAAAATAGTTTAAACACTTGTTTTTTTTTATCTCAACCACTTGATTTGGATTTACTTGGTGGGTCAATAAGTCATAGGCCTTAAACCAGCTTTTGACCCACCAGCATGCTTGATCGACATATAGGTAATGACTTGAATGGTCGGTCAAGTATTGGTGTCAATAATTAGACTAGCATTTTGAGTGTTGGTTTAATTTGGTGTAGCTAACCATTGACCATTCTTTTCATCTTGTATTCATGTTCACAATTATTTGTGTCAAACCATGTACTCAAAATTAATTTTGGCTATAAATTAGGGATAAAATAAGTTAAAATGAGAAAGAAATTGCGATAGAGGTTTATGTAAAAAATTCAATATATCAAATAAATGATCATATATTAAATTGTAATAGATTTACTATAATGTATCCATACAACTATAGTTCAATCATAATCACCAAGCAACTACACTTACAATGGAATGCAACTGGGTAAAACTATAACAAATAGTTCGATAAAGAGAATAGTTTTTGAGTAATTGGTAATTACAAAGAAGAAATAAAGAAAAACTAGGCATACAGCGTTTAGTAGGATACTTACTACAATCTTTTAAACATTGGTTTGGTCGAATGATCTCAACTCTCGCTGTGTCATAATACTTTTCTATCCACTCTTGGAATCATCAAATTATACCTCATTGCCTTTAGCTTAACTATTTAGTCTTATCAGTCCTTTAGTTTCCGAGCTATACCATACTTGCACTAGCCAACAAGTGTCCATCCTCCTATAACTAGATGATGCCGCTAGTTTATTTTGCAACCTGTATTAGACTTCTCCCAGGATGACATTCGAACTGGGATCTGATCCGGATAGCCATCGGCGGTTTACGAGGGAGAACCATCCTGGCGGTTGGAGTCGGTTTGCTATGTGGGACCCGCCAGAACTGGCGAGTCTGAATCGTTCAACTAGAAAAAAAAAAAGAGCAAGCAAATAAAGAAAAAAAAATTCGTACAAGTTCGAAACCGTGGGATCCGCCCCGTGCATCAATAGGTCCATGGTTCGTACTCGCCTATGTGTTGTAGATGGGGCGGTTCTGAATCCGTAAAAAATGTAATTGAACTCGATGATTTGTGTCACTATTTAAACTTGAATCGGAATTGCGAGATGTCTAACCTGTATCAAGCTATATTATATAATTCCCAAGCTTTTAGGGCACTATCTTTCACCAGTCAGCATAACTTGAATCAGGGACTGTAGTCCACTGCATTTTAGAAAAGAGTTACCCATAATACCTCTTCACAAGCATTAGATCACTATGTGAAGTCTCTTTGCAAGCACATCTTTTTATTACTTGTCAACCTTATTATGGTATTAATTTATTGTATATATAGTTGTCAAAATCTCGAGCCAATAATCAGATTCTACAAGTTTATGATTTTATATGTTTTTTTTTTTGGTTAAGACGAATGGGATGTTATTAGGCGTAGATTTTAAGTAAAATTATAAATTTAAGTGGACGATTTTACATATTTACGATTTTACCGGTTTTATATGATTTTGTATGATCCATCAATTTTACATACTTAAGTGAATAGTAAACTCATGATTTTGACAACCATGATTGTTTGTGTGACCATACTTAACTTGATTATGTATAAAATCAAAATACTTAAATCAAATAAGACTAAAATAAACGCACTATAGTGTACAAGCATAAGTACAAATTCTCTATTAATCACGAAACTACCATCATTACTATCTAGTCCTACTTAATTTCTACACAAATCTCGATTTTCTTTCTCTATTGCATTGTAAACGTTTATGCACATGCACAAGTGAAATTCTGAAATAATCTTACCCAGAAGATAGCTTTGGAAGGCGATAGAAAATTAAAAATATTTGGTACAAGGGCTTCAGTTAACTAATTCATGTCTGGAGATATGCCTATCTATGTTTCAAACCTGGCTCCACTCTTGTATAATTTCAAGACATACTCTTTTTTTTCAAAAGACATGCTCATACTCTAACGGTCGATTTACTTAACATAAATAAATTTCCTTATTATTCTATGTAAAGTTGTTATTACGGTGTTCACTTTAAAGAAATGATAATTCATAATGAATTGTTATATATAAAAATGATTAATAATAATTCATGTACGTATACCATGAATAGTCATTCAATGATTTATTTTCTAATTTTATCATAAATATCATTGTCTTGAAAATATTACTAATACAATTATCATTTTTTCTATAATAAAAATAAGAGCATATATATATTTTACCTTTTATTCCAATCATATTTTATTTTATTTTTTACACTAAGTGAATATTGTAATAGTTATTACAATTTTATTATATTTCTATTGAATTGAAATTCAATTTTTTTTATTCTATATGACGAAATGAACGAGCTGCAATATAATTGTCTTCTATTTCCTATATTTTATTTTTTTCTATTTTCAAGATGAGCAATTTGTATCACCAATCTTCGGCATTTGTCACGATACATATACGCTTTTAAATTGGATTCCTAGCTAGCACAACGTGTATACAGATATTCTGGAATAAATAAATAAATACACGTGTGTGCGTGTGTATGATTGTTCGTACTAAATATCATTTCTCGAATAAGTAAACATATTTACTATGAAGGAAGGGGAAAAAAAAAAAGAAAAAAGTTAAGGATTTTGTGCTACTTCTAGGTAGCAGGTTTATGTAATGCGTATCACAAATTCGCAAGTCATTTTGGAGAAATGAGCTCGAAAGTTAATCAAGAAAGTAAGATAAGGGATTATTATTTAATGTTGTAATTTGTAAACTAGGGTTCTAGGACTTCGATAGCTCACGACTTTTGTGCTCTTCAAAGTACGACAAAACCTCCCGAGTTGACAACTGGTAGTAGCTAGTTGTTACATTTCATCTCGGTTTGATAAAATAAAACCAAATCGAAAATCAAAGTAACATAAAATATCATATAGGTAATCGAATCGTTAATTATAAAAATAATAAAAAAAAACTTTTTACATTTACTTATATTTAAAGTTAAGCGTATAAACACCTAAAATATTAAAAGAAAAGTGAAAAAGAGTTTTTAGACCTGTATAAATAACTGCTTTACCCTTCACAAAATAACAATTAATTAAAAATAAGATTGAATTGTAAATATACTTATCCTCCTATAAACTTGCTTCATATAAAATGGGGTTTTATCTAACGACAAATTAATAAAATACAATCAATAGATAACTTTTAAAATGAAAAATAAAGATCTAAAGACACAATATAAAGTTAATGGTGCCGCATTTTATCAACTGAAATATCAGGTTTGAATATGCTCTAGGGTTTGTTCGTATGAACAAGGAAGGAAAGAAGAAGGATGAGCGGAAAGGGAAAGTAGAAATTAGTGGACAGAAACTGCAACTAGTTTAAGTGAGCTCTGGTCGGATTGAATGGATATGGGCTGAGGGGAAGTGAGCTGGATAGGCTGAAGGAGAGTGAATAAGTTAGAATACAGACTTGTGGGCCGAGGTCTAGATAACAGCCCATAAAAATATATTTTACACAGATATGTTTTATTTACTATTCTAGTATCATTTTACATACAGAAATTGTGTAACCAACTGATGAGTTGGCAGCATTTAGCACATGTAATTACGTATCTCTAGGAGCAATCAGTTATAACCAATTTTATTCCATGTATTACACATTATATATACATTACAGTGTAATACAAAAAAATATAGAAAAAACAAATACAATATTTTCTGCTCCATCACTTGTATCCAAGTAACCTTGTTGTATTCGACAAATCTCAAGCTGTATTCAGCTTGATTTATTTGATTTTATTGTTTGTTTCACCTTCCACATTGCAATTGGTATTAGAGCCAACCATGGCTATTGAGACCCAAGAGTTTAAACGAATTGAAGACGCTTTGAGAGGAGTAATTAGAGAATAGATTGAGAAGCAAGAGAGTTCCTCAAGGAGTAGTTGGACAAACAGGATGGCTGGGTGAAGCTCTTCTCAGAGAACCTAAAAAGACAACAAATGTTGATTGAGAAACAATCGCAAACCATTGAGACATTACAGCGACAAGTACATAGTAAATCAGTAGCTGTAGATCCAGTTGAGGTGAATTCGGGAACTAGCATTGGTACGGACATAGCCACTTTGCTCCCAGAAGGCAACAACACACTCACATACCAGGTACCCACTTGTAATACTAAAATAGAGTTTCCAATTTTCGATAGAGATGGATTCAGAAACTGGGTTTCTAGAGGTGAGCATTTTTTTGCTTTAGATGGAACCCCTGAGAATCTTAAGGTGAGAATTGCCACAATGCATCTAGAGGACAGGCCTTACGAGTGGTTCGGTGCATATTCCAAGGCTAGAAATAATGCAAATCCCTTGACTTGGGAGGAGCTTACAAAGGCTTTGAATGCACGGTTTAATGATAGGGGGTTTGAAGATCTTATGCCCGAATTGAAGCAGCTGCGGTAGAGTGGTCTTTTATAGGAATACAATTACGAGTTCCTACACCCATCAACCCAAGTTCAATTACCTGAATCCTATTTAGTAAGCTGTTACTTGAGTGGATTGAAATTTGAGATTCAATATCTATATGTTTCAGCCAAAAACACTACCCCAAGCCTATACCCTTGCAAAATTGCAAGAAGCCACTTTGCTATCATCTAAACATAACCTTAAGTCCTACAAACAGCCTAACCAGAATCTAAATCCCAATTCTAAATACACTACCAACTATTATCCATACACCTCCCAACCCACTTCGGTTAATCCACACACTAACCGGCTTTTGAACACTAGCCTATCAAACTTAACCTGTGGAATTACCTTTCAGGGCAATAAGGCTCCTAGGCGCTTCACCCTTGAGGAACTCGAGGAGAAAAGACGAAAAAAACAATGTTTTTGGTGTGATGAGCCATTTGGGCCAGGGCATCGTTGTAAAAGCAAAAGGTTGAATGTGCTAGTGGTTACTCCAGAAGAAACAGAGGCAGAAAATTGTTGAATCTGTGGATGAATTAGAGGTTGAGCTCTCTCAATTGACATTGTGTGCAGTTGACTGTGGCGCTAGAAGGAGTGAACACAACATGAAGGTCAAGGGTAGGTTCAAGAACAAGGACTTGAATATACTAATCGACATAGGCAACTCGTCCAACATCATTGATGAACGCTTAGCTGTTGGATTGAAATGTCCCTTATCATCATTGGAACCTATGACGGTGATCCTAGCTGAAGGTACTAAAATCTATAGTACTAGTGCTGTCCAAGGCTTTCGTTGGATAATGAAAAGAGTGGAGTTTGAGTCTGACTTCCACACTCAAACTCTAAACTCATGTGGTCTAATCTTAGGCATGCCATGGTTGACCAAGCTGGGAATTGTGAATTTGAATTTTCAACAACATCAAATGGAATTTGAGTGGCTAGGGTCCAACTGTGTTTTATAGGGGGAAAGGGAGATTATCCAGAGCATTACTGGACAGGAACTGACTCATATTTTGAGTAGGCATACTGGGCAAGTTGAAATGTATTGTTGGATGGTCAAGGAAGAGGATTTGAAGTTAACTAGCCTAAGGGAGAAGTCACCACCATTGATCATGGATCTGTTGGAGGAATTTCACGACCTATTTGACAATCTCCATGGATTGCCATCCAATCGAGAGTGCAACCATCGAATCCATTTATAGAATGATGCTAAACTGGTCAACTTAAGACCTTATTGATATTCGGCTTTACAGAAATCCTTTTCGGAAGAAATGGTGAAGGAAATGCTTACAAGTGGGATTATTAGACCTGGCCACAATCCATTCGCGTCTCTGGTAGTGTTGGTAAAGAAAAAAGACAACCCTTGGAGGATGTGCATGGACTATAGGGACCTCAGCAAGCAAACGATAAAGGATCGCTTCCTTATTCCCATTATCGATGATTTGTTTGATGAGCTCAGTAGAGCTACTTATTTCAGCAAGCTAGATCTCATATTAGGGTATCATCAAGTCCTGATGCACCCGAAGGATGTGTATAAAATGGTCTTTCGCACCCATGAAGGACATTATGAGTTCCTAGTCATGCCCTTTAGCTTGACTAATGCACCTTCCACCTTCTACCTTCTAAGGCCTTATGAATGCTCCCTTTGGGCCATTCTTAAGACAATTTGTGCTCGTTTTCTTTGATGATATACTGGTGTATAACATTAGTATCGATAACATGTTGACCATCTAAAAGAAGTTTTTTAGGTATTAAGGCGAGAACATTTATTCCTTAAGCGTTATAAGTGTGTTTTTGGAGTCCAGCAGATTAATTATCTTGGGCATATTATATCTAAAAGTGGTGTGGCTAAAGAACCCAGGGAGGTGGAAGCTATGGCCCAATGGCTAATTCCAAAAAATTTAAAGCAGTTACATGGGTTCTTGGAGCTAGCGAGCTACTACAGGAGGTTCATCTAAGGCTTTGGCTCAATTGCTAACCTCTAACCCAATTGTTAAAAAAAGACCAGTTCAAGTGGGGTCTAAAGGCTCAGATTGCTTTTGATCAGCTTAAAATTACCCTAATTACTTCTCCTACCCTTAGTTTACCTAACTACACCAAGGTCTTTGTAATTGAAACTGATGCAAGTGGGGAAGGCATTGGGGCTGTTTTAATGCAGAACAACCATCCTATAGCATTTATGAGCAAAGCACTAGCACCTAAGCATAGGGGCTTATCAATACATGAAAGGAAATTGATGGCATTGGTACATGCCATTGACAAGTGGAGGTACTACCTTTTGGGTAGACACTTTATGATAAAAACGGACCATCATAGTCTCAAGTACTTACTTGAGAAGTGCTTGGTGACTCTTAGCTAACAAAAATGGCTAACCAAGCTACTAGGACTAGATTATGCGATTGAATGTAAATCTGGTCAAATTAACGTAGCTGCTGATTCTTTATCTCACAGGGACCCATTTTTCCTAAATCAGATAGCAGTGCAAGCTTTTGCACCTGATGTGAAATTAAAGCCAGCTTGAATCTAGACACTGAGTACAAGCTGAAGATTCAACAAATTACAGATGGCCAAAGTGTTGGACACTACTCGTATGAAGATGGCATATTGAGGTACAAAGGTAGAGTGGTGATAGGATCTTCTTTGGGACTTCGAACCAAGTTGCTGAAGTTATATCATGGCGGTCCTCTAGGTGGACATTCAAGAGCAAATGCAACCTACAAGAGGATTTCCATTGTATTCTATGGGCCTATGTTGGAGAGACAAGTAAGGCAGTTTGTGAGGGAGTGTGATATCTGCCAACGGTATAAGTATGAAAATATGGCTACCCCAGGTCTGTTGAGCCCTTTCCAGATCCCAAATGAGTGTTGTCAAGCCATCGGCATGGATTTCATTGAAGGTCTACCTAAAGCCAATGGAAAAGAGGTGATACTAGTGGTAGTGGATCAGTTAAGTAAGTATAGCCATTTTATTGCCCTATCTCACCCATGCACGGCTGCTAGTGTTGCATAGATTTTCCTAGATAACATCTACAAGCTACATGGAACTCTAGAATCAATCACATCAGATCGGGACCCACTCTTTGTCAGTACATTTTGGAAGGAGTTTTTTAAGTTACAAGGCGTGGAGTTAAATTTTTTTACTGCCTACTATCCCAAACGGATGGTCAGACTGAAGTAGTAAACAAATGTCTTGAAACTTATTTGTGCTATGTTATTGGGGAAAACCCTAAACGGTGGGTTCAGTTCCTATCCTTGGCTGAATGGTGGTACAACATCAACTTCCATAATAGTTCTAAACTAACCCCCTTCGAAGCTTTATATGACTATCCCTCTCCTTTGCACCTTCCTTACATATCCGGGATTCTAGGGTTGAAGCTATGGATAGATACTCACTGAGGAAGATCAGATGAAATTATTTAAATTTCATCTTCGACGAGCCCAACAACGAATGAAGCAGGTGAAAGTGGGAAGAGAAGTGAACGAGAATTTCAAATTGGTGATATGGTACCACTCAAGCTACAACCATACCACCAAGGTACACTCAAAACCAAAGGGAATCACAAACTAGCAACAAGATACTATGGGCCATATAAACTTCCTGAACGCATTGGATTAGTAGCTTACCGAGTACAGTTGCCACCAGAAGCGGAGATCTATCCCATTTTCCACGTCTCACAACTTAAGCGCTACCATGGCCCCAATCTGATATCTCCTCAGTCCTTCCTACAACAGAGAAAGAAGATGAATTAAAATCAAGTGCAATTTTGAAAAGGAAAATGGTCAAACGAGGCAATACGATAGCAACAATGGTCCTTATCTTAAGGAAAGGAAAGGATCCCATCGAAGCAACTCGGGAGTTCTATCAAGACTTCCAATTACGCTTTCCAAACCATCCCTTGTGGGCAAGGATTTAGATGGGGAGGGGAATGCTCTAGGGTTTGTTCGTATGAACAAGGAAGAAAGAAGAAGGATAGCGGAAAGGGAAAGTAGAAATTAGTGGGACAGAAACTGCAACTAGTTTAAGTGAGATCTGGTCGGATTGAATGGATATGGGCTGAGGGGAAGTGAGCTGGGTAGGCTGAAGGAGAGTGAATAAGTTAGAATATAGACTTGTGGGCCGAGGTCTAGATAACAGCCCATAAAAATATATTTTACACAAATATGTTTTATTTACTATTCTAGTATCATTTTACATACAGAAATTGTGTAACCAACTGATGAGTTGGCAGCATTTAGCACATGTAATTACGTATCTCTAGGAGCAATCAGTTATAACCAATTTTATTCCATCTATTACACATTATATATACATCACAGTGTAATACAAAAAAATATAGAAAAAACAAATACAATATTTTTTGCTCCATCACTTGTATCCAAGTAACCTTGTTGTATTCGGCAAATCTTAGGCTGTATTCAGCTTGATTTATTTGATTTCATTGTTTGTTTCACCTTCCGCATTGCATAATCCCTTCTTTGTTATTATAATGGTAAAAAATAAAAAGATAAATCAATTTAAAAAATAAGAGGTTAACTATGTGAAATTAATATAAGCGGTTACATCTAATTTATAGTCATCATAATCTCCTCAAGATAAACAAGATTTCCAATTATATTTATTAATTATTATCATCAATTTTAGTGACACCGTCAAGGTCCTTAACATTGAAGTCATATCCCCTAATTTCCCCCTAAGTAATGATGTCAACGATACTAAATAATAATCAAAGAACAAGATACGGATCCGTATCGTACCATGCTAGGGCCTTGACTCTTGAATCTTGGTAATTAGATCTGTACTACGCTTTGTTAAACCAGTTGGACCTTATGTTATTTAATGCTAGCTTAGATTCTATAGCATATCATTAGAATTGGATTGAATCGAATACAAATACATATTTTTCACACAAAATCTACATTTTATAGTCCATGAAATGGATTCAGAAGATTTGAATTTTCAATTTGGATGGGAAATCATATTGATTTTGTCTTGCAATTACCTAGGCTTCTTTCTTAAAACTATAATCATTTATGAGATATGTTCTTGGAGTTTACAGATTTTCTAGTACATGTGAAGACCGATGTGTATGTATCACTAACATTTAGTAAAATATTAAGGAATATCCGAATGAAGCAAGTACAGCCATGAGCCATGTTGCTTCCCGAATGAACAGATGGAGAAATAAATTTATGTTTCGATTGGTACAGATGATGTTCAGTCATGGTGCTTTAGAAAAATAAGCACCGTCGTCATAATTATGAGATTCGAACCATCATCGAAGGTGTAATCCATTAATTCAATTGCACCATAATGGATTAGCGGAGGACTACCAAGGAAGACTTCATTCAAGGAGTTGCTAGAAAATACCATAGACATTGAAAAGGGTGATGATTGAAAACTATGTGGAAAGTGCAGCTGGAGACTGGAGTTGATAATATACAGAAAGGAGGGTCAACTGCTGTTGGTATCTGCTATAGGGTTTGAAGAACGAACTTTTGAAGCGGAGGAGTGTGACTTAGGGTTTTCTAAGTCTTGCCTGACAGAGAGTAAAGGTGATTTGAAGTTGGAAGAGAGTGACCGTAATCCGAAGTTGGAAGAGACGTGTGTGTCTCGTTCGAGATTAGAGCAGGAGTACAAGAAAATACCGAGCTTAATGGCTTGTGGACTGGGCCAATCAACGCCAACATCATCCTTGAAGAGCAAGCACAATTAACTAAATTATACGACTAAGGCCCAAAGAAATATTTCTTTGAATTAATAGTAATATTTTGTATTCCTTTATGCCGATATGGCATTTTCTGTTGTGCTGATATGACATTTTCATTACATGTCAGAATATGTAGAATCTTTACAATATATGGTAGGAGCAATTAGTTACAACAAATTACCTATTATTACACCCATATATAGCTATAGTGTAATACTCATGAGAATCGATGAAAAAAAATACAAAAATATCGTTTTGCTGCACTTGCTTGTATACGAGCTCAAATTAGTTGAATTCGACAAATTTTCTACTTCCACATTGTTCGCATTCGAACATTCTTGGCTGTATTCGGCTGAATCAACATTTCCATTTAGATACAATAGCTTCCCTGTTGCATTTGGTATCGGAGCAGACCAATGGAGACGAGAGACTACATGGGCATGGAAGAAGCTATACGAGCTGTCTTAAAGGAGCAAACGGAGAAACAAGAAGGTATGCTCAAGGAATAGTCTGAGAGACAAGAATCCTGGGTCAAGATGTTCACGAAAGCCCTGCAACATTAGCAAACAATGACTGATAAACAAAATCAAACCATCGATTCCTTAAAATCACACATACAAGGAAAGGCAACGATGATAGAGGGGTCCAAAACTAACGAAGGCAACAATGTCCGTGCGGTTGCACCAATCCCAAACCCTTTGATGGGAAGTTCTTCTACGTACCAGGTATGTACTAGGAACACTAAGATTGAATTTCCAATTTTTAATGGGGATAGTTTTAGAAGTTAGGTGTTAAGGGCGGAACAATTTTTTATCCTAGATGAAACCCCTAAGAACATTAAGGTGAAAACTGCTTCAATGCACTTAGATGATAAACCTTACAAGTGGTATAGTGCTTATAGCAGGGCTAAGAGTGATTATAACCCCTTGACTTGGGAAGAATTAACCAAGGCATTGAATGCTAGGTTCAATGAGAGGAGTTATGAGGACCCTATGTCAGAATTGAAGGAGCTGCAGCAAACCGAGTCCTTACAAGACTATAATAATGAATTCCTACATTTTTCAACCTGAGTTCAACTACCAGAACCTCATTAAATCAGCTGTTACCTCAGTGGATTGAAACCTGATATCCAATACCCTATCTGAATGTTCCTGCCTAAAACACTAACTCAAGCATATGCACTGGCCAAATTACAAGAAGCCACTAACGTCTTGTCGAAATAGAACCTCAAAGCCTTCAAGACCTAAACCAACACCTCCACCCAACACACCAAATACACTACCCCTTATTACCTTAGTTCCAATCGACCTATGAAACCAACCCTTAGCCTAAACACTTATCTAAACTCTAGTTCTAGTTCCACTAATACAGACATAGCAGCTTCCAATCGAAACACAAGGAAACTAACCCCTGAGGAACTTGAGGAAACGAGCCGTAAGAACATTTGTTTCTGGTCTAACGAATCGTTTGGACCAGGTCATCGATGTAAGAACAAGAGGTTAAATCTATTGGCAGTAGAACATGAAGATGTGGTTGAACTGGATGGTAAAGCTGATGACCCTGTGGGGGAGTTAGAGATGGACTTATCACAATTACAATTGAACTCATTGAATAGCCATGATGGTCCTAAAGAACATTGCATGAGAGTGAAAGGAATCTACAAGAAACGAGAACTTAATGTTTTGATAGATACTGAGAGTTCTTCCAACTTCATAGATGCCCAGTTGTCAAGGAAACTTAGGTGCCATCCTTTAAATTTAACTCCGGTCTCAGTAATCATAGCTGATGGTACTAAGGTTCAGAGTACTCAAGTGATACAAGCATTTCAGTGGGAGATGCAGTGTATTACTTTTCAAGTAGATTTTTATACCATACTATTGAATTCCTATGGTCTGATTCTAGGAATGCCGTGGTTATTATCTTTGGGAATAGTGATATGGAATTTTTTTTTTTATCGAAAGTAATATGGAATTTTAAGGATATGAGGATGAGCTTTGATTGGCAAGGACGAACTTGCACCTTACAAGGTATATGTAAAAGAGTAGAATTGATTTCTAGTACAGGCTTGAACACCCTACTGAGCAATGATTCCAGCTCTAAGGGCATCCAATGTTGGATGATTATGAATGTGAATGAGATGGAACAGGGCGTTTCTCTAAAACCATACCCCATGGTCATTGATCTGCTTGAGGAGTTTCATGATTTGTTTAAGGAACCAAAGGAGTTACCCTTTAGTAGAGCATGTAATCATCGTATACATTTGATTGATGGAGCTACTCCAGTTAATTTAAGGCCTTACAGGTACTCAGCCATACAAAAGATAGTTCTCGAGGAGATGATGAAAGAAATGTTATCAAGTGGAGTTATAAGGCCAAGCAACTGTCCCTTCGCATCTCCAGTTGTATTAGTAAAAAAGAAGGACAATAGTTAAAGGATGTTTATTGATTATAGAGATTTGAACAAGCTAATAGTTAAGGATTAGTTCCCAATACCCATCATCAAGGATTTATTTGATGAGCTGCATGGGGCAAGTTTTTTTAGCAAACTGGACCTGAGGTCCGAGTATCATCAAATTTTGATGCACCCAAAAGACATTTACAAAACAGCTTTCCGTACTCATGAGGGTCATTATGAGTTTCTTGTTATGCCCTTCGGTTTAACAAATGCTCCCTTGACATTCCAGGGTCTCATGAATGGAATTTTTAGATTATATTTAAGAAAGTTTGTTTTGGTGTTTTTTGATGATACACTAGTCTATAGTACTAGTGTTGAATAACACTTGGAGCATCTAAGGATAGTTTTTAATACACTACGAGTTGAATAACTGTTTCTTAAGAAGAGCAAGTGTGCATTCTGTGTCCAACATATAGATTATCTTAGGCATATGATTACAAGATATGGGGTAGCTACTTACCCTAAAGAGATTGAAGCAGTATCTCATTGGCCTACTCCTGCAAATTCGCGCAAGCTACGTGGATTCTTGGGATTAGTTGGTTACTACAGGCGTTCATACAAGGCTTTGGAGCTATTGCTCATCCCTTAACTCAACTACTAAAGAAGGATCAATTTAAGTTGGGACTAAGGGCACAAGAGGCTTTTGAAAAATTGAAGCATGCACTAGTACATTCACCAGTCCTTAGCCTACTAGATTATTCTAAAGTTGTTGAAACCGATGCAAGCGAAGAAGGCATTAGAGCTGTGTTGATGCAAGACAAGCATCCAATTGCTTACATCAGTAAGACACTGGCTCAGAAACATAAGGGAATGTCAGTGTACCAGAAGGAATTGTTGGCCTTGGTGTATGCAATTGAGAAATGGCGACACTACTTATTGGGAAGACACTTTGTGATCAGAACAGATCACCAAAGTCTCAAGTATTTACTTGAGCAACTTTTGGTCACTCCAAGCCAACAAAAGTGTCTGACCAAATTACTTAGACTCAATTATGAGATTGAGTACAAGAATGGGACCACCAACATTGCAGCAGACTTACTTTCTAGACGTGATACTAACCATTTGAATCATTTGCAGGTACAAGCTACTATACTTGATATTCTAGAAGAAATCAAAGCCAGTTGGGAATTAGATGGAGGATATGGAGGACTCCTACTTAAATTGAAAGACGGAAGTGTAGCAGGCCATTTTCCCTTGATGAAGGCCTGTTGAAGAGGAAAGGAAGGATTGTTGTAGGACCAGCACCAACACTTAAGGAGAAACTGTTGAAACTATATCATAGGGGACCATTAGGAGGCCATTCTTATGCTCAAGCAACATATAAAAGGCTGTCTATAGTCTTTTACTGGCCAAAGCAAGAGAGAGAGGTCAGACAATATGTGAGAGATTGTGACATATGTTAGAGGTTTAAATTTGAAAACATGGCTACTCCAGGTCTTCTATCACCATTAAGGATTCCCAATGAGTGTTGGCAGGAAGTCAGCATGGATTTTATCGAAGGATTACCTAAATCCAATGGTAAAGAGGTCATTATGGTAGTTGTCGACTGCCTTAGCAAGTATGGACATTTCATAGCAATGTCACATCCTTACAGTGCAGCCTCAGTAGCCTAGGTATACATTGATAATATTTATAAACTACATGGTATGCCTGAAACGATCACTTGCGATCGTGACCCAATTTTTATAAGTTCTTTATGGATGGAGTTTTTTGGATTACAAGGAGTGGAGTTCAACATGTCTACAGCTTACCACCCCCAAACCAATGGCCAAACGAAGGTGGTCAACAAATGCCTGGAGACCTATTTACGATGTGTAACTGGTGAAAAACCCAAGTGCTAGAGCTAATTCCTTTCCTTAGCGGAGTGGTGGTACAACTCAAATTACCACACCAGCACTAAGGTTACCCCATTTGAAGCCCTATATGGTTATAGTCCTCCCTTACACTTGTCTTATGTTCCAGGCGACTCAAGGAATGTTTCTGTGGACTCTATGTTGACGAACAGGGAGGACAGGATCAAACTCCTTAAATTTCATTTAAGGCACACACAACAGAGAATGAAACAAGTGGAAGATCTAAAGAGGAAAGAAAGGGAGTTTCAAATAAGAGACCTCATTTTATTAAAGCTACAACCCTACAAACATAATTCATTGAAGCAATCTAGGGTTTAAAAGTTTCTACCAAAGTACTTTGGACCTTACAAAGTAATTGACGGAGTAGGAACAGTAGCTTACCGTTTGGGTCTACCTCCAGATGCAGCAATCCACCATACGTTCCATGTCTCGTAGCTCAAACCATACCATGGTCCTAGATCCAATATCTCGTCGAGCTTACCTGACCTAAGACATGAAGAAGAGTTGTATCCAGAGCTATATTAGGGAGAAAATTAGTTAAATGAGGAAATAAAGCAGTAACCATGGTACTTATCTCTTGGCGTAGCCGAGATCCATCTGATGTGACTTAGGAGTTTTTCTAAGACATGCAGCTGCGGTATCCTAACCACCCCTTATGGGCAAGGGATATTGAAGTGGAGGAGAATGCTATAGGGTTTGAAGAAGGAACTTTTGAAGTGGAAGAGTGTGACTTAAGGTTTCCTAAGTCTTGCTCGATAGAGAGTAAAGGTGATCTAAAGTTGGAAGAGAGTGACCGTAATCTGAAGTTGGAAGCGACGTGTGTGTCTCGTTCGAAACTGGAGCAGGAGCAAAAGAAAGGACCGGGTTCGATGACTGGCAGACTGAGCCAATCAACGACAACATCATCCTTGAAAAGCAAGCCCAATTGACTCAATAATATGACTAAGGCCCAAAGAAATATTTCTTTGGATTAATAGTAATATTCTATATTCCTTTGTG
The DNA here is from genome assembly GCA_024138025.1 of Combretum micranthum. NCBI lineage: Eukaryota > Viridiplantae > Streptophyta > Magnoliopsida > Myrtales > Combretaceae > Combretum > Combretum micranthum. The sequence goes on along the minus strand of JAMXBD010000622.1, from coordinate 431,668 downwards.
CTGATATGGCATTTCCTGTTATACTGATATGGCATTTTCTGTTACATGCCAGAATATCCAAAATCTTTACAATCTATGGTAGGAGCAATTAGTTACAACAAATTACCTATATTACACCCATATATAGCTATAGTGTAATACTCATGAGAATCAATGAAAAAAAAATACAAAAATATCATTTTGCTCTACTTGCTTGTATACAAGCTCAAATTAGCTGAATTCGGCTAATTTTCTACTTCCATATTGTTCGTATTCGAAAAGTCTTGGCTGTATTCAGCCGAATCAACATTTCCATTTAGATACAATAGCTCCCCTGTTGCAGTATGGGTACAAAATTTAATAAATCATTGCCTTTTATATGTCGTTCGAATGGGGGCAGTACGGCGTGAGGCTTAAACTATGACATCAAAATGACTATGAACTACATAATGGCATGCCAACCTTCAAGCGGAGGAAAATTTTATGGTCCTATGACGGCTATAAAATATAAATGAATCAGTCTCATTACATCATTAGCCATTAAGATCTATTCCACTTGTGATTAGGGATGTTCATGGTTTGGTTTAAAATCTTGAACCGTTAAAAGCGGTTTGGTTCAGGGGTTGAACTGAACAAAAAATGGTTCGGTTTAAATCCATAATGAACTAAACTACTTTTAATGGTTCGGGATTTTGAATCAAATTGCTTCACATGCGATTCGATTCGAATCGCTTTTAAGTTCACAAGAAAAAAAAAGTTTAGATTAAGAAATATAGTCACTTATCATCATATCAAGTCATATATTTAAAAATTTCAAAGACATATATTATCCCGTTTTAAAAATATTTTTCAATGCGAATTTAAAATAATATATATTTTTAATAAATCTATAACACTAACTAAGAAAATTATTCTTTTGGATTAATTCTACATTTACTTATAATATTCTTCTTTTATAATGTATTTTAATTTTTATTGTATTAATTAGTTTAAAGTTCTAAATTATTTCAGTATTGTTAGTTGTTGATGTTGCAATCTAGTATAAAACTTGCTCCTGTAAATATATTCCATGACAAGAATTTTGCATTTTGTTTAATTAATCTTAGAGCAATACATGTCCTAATATGTAATGCTCAAGAGTTATAAATAAATAAAATAGCTCCTATTTATTTTTTTATTTCTTTTAATGTAAAGCGGTTCGGTTCGGATTCAAACTATTTGATTTGGTTCGGTTCGATCCCTCGAATCGAACCATAACCGTTTAGGCTCTTCTTGAACCGAACCACAAACTGAACCAAAATATGAAAGAACTGTATGTTGCGGTTTGGTTTGGTTTAGTTGGGTTGGGTTCGGTTCGGTTCAATGAATAGGCCTATCTGTGATTGAAGCCATTAAATTTTTTTTATAAACAATTAAAATATAGTTTTAGTAGTGGTATAATCCCATGATGAAATTATAAAAGTTTTCGATTATATTAAACACAAGCTAGATGTTTAAGAGTGAATTTGTTATCACGTTTCACAAGGAAATGATAGACCGCCACGTGTTTTGTTTAAGTGGAATGTACTAAAACCTCTTCATCATTTATTACTATTATAAATGAGCCATTATCCAACTTTAGTTTTTTTTTTTTTTTTTAAATTCATAAAGTTTGATCCTTACAAAAAGTTTTTTTGAAATGTCAAATAAAAATATAAACTTTCTTAACTGTCCAAAAGGGGTTAATTTCACTAACGATTCATGAACTTTTTAGATTATAATAGAATTATACCTAAATAGAATTTCGTTATAATAAAATATCTAAAATTTTTAAATCTTTCACCCATGGTATCTCTGGATGGATTTCGTCCATTTTTTCTATCAAATTGTTAACGTGGCAAGCAGGCTAATTAAAATATTATTTTCTCTATCCTACTTGGCATTTTTATTATCTTTTTAACGCTTTTTAAATTTTCTCCTCTCTCTCTCTCTCTCTCTCTCTCTCTTCTTCTTCTTCTTCTTTCTCATTCTTCTTCTTCCTTAAAAAATAAAAAAAAAACTTGTCAACAAATGTCAAATACCTAGAAACTAACAAAGTATATTAGAAAAATATATTATTATTTTAATTTTTTAAAAGCAATAAGCATTTCATTTAAATAAAGTCGGTATCTTTTATAATTTCAAACTTAAGAATAGTTTTATCTTGTATGTCCATTCAAGCCTGAGTCCTTTTGAAAAACTAAGGTGATAGTCTAAACAAAGTTTTGTTTTTTATAGGGTTAATTTCACTGATCTCGATCATAGCTTCACCAGTTGCACCACCACCACCACCACACCACCACCACCACCACACACCACCATTGCCTTCTCTTCCTCTTCCAGTTCTCACTGCAACTTAGCATGTTGCAAACTCACTCTTAGTTTCAATGGTCGCCTCTCCTTCTCTACTACCCTCTATCACTACAACCACTACCTCCTCTTCCTCCTCCTCCTCCTTCTCTGCTACCCTCTACCATTGCAAATCTGACCCTCATAGTCCACCATCAAAATTTCCACCTCCATCTTATCCGATGGGCAACTCCAACTCTGCCACCTCAAGCTCCTTCACAGTGACTCCTCTCTCACTCTCTCTGATTGATGCAAATTGGGAGGTTCGATGGTGGTTGTGTAACGATAATGGGTAGCTAGTTAGAGTGTATTAGATTTTGTTCGATTTTTGGGTTTTAAGGGTGATGACTATGGATGTTGATGGAAGGTATTAAATGGAGGTTGGTGTTTATGGGCTTGGTGGAGGTTGATGAAGGCAAGTCTATTGGATGGAGATTGGGGTAGTTGGGTGGTAGAGATGGTGGTTATTAGGTAATTCGGTTGTTGATGAGGAGGTAGGAGATTGGGTATGTGAGATGTTAGTGCGAGATGAAGGTAGCAGGGGAAGAAGGAGGTTTGGATTAAGAGAGAGAGAAAGGGGAGGCAAGTTGAGGGAGAGAGGAGAGACCCGAGTGAATGAGAAATTGGAGATTTTAGCGGGAGGGGGTTGTGGTTCAAATACTAGCCATTAATGGTTAGAGAGAAAAGGTAGTCACTCAAATGAGCTTATTTTTTGGAAATCGAAAGCCTTAGTCTTGCCATCTATGGCGGAAACTTGATGAGAGGTTAGAGGGAGAGAGGATAGAGAGAGAGGGGAGAAAGGGATGAAAAAAGTGAAAAAAAAAATGCCAACATGGGAAAAAATAATATTTTAATTATTTCAATCTGACACGTTAGCAATTTGATAGAAAAATGGATAGAATCTATCCATAGGTATCGTTGGTGAAAGATTTAAAAAGTTTAGGTATTTTCTTATAACGAAATTTTGTTTAGGTATAATTCTGTTATATTGAAAAAGTTTAGGTACCATTAGTAAAATTAACCCGTTCAAAAGTCATATTTTACAAAACGGTGTCTTAACATAAGTAGAAGATATCATAACCCAACTTCTTAGCATAAATGTCATATATATATATATATATATTAGGCCAAAATAATAAAATCAAAGTAACACTCGAGAAGATTTATAGATTTATGACAGCAACGGGGGGCGCGTGCGGAGGAAGGAGGGGGGCGTGGTGGTATAGTGTCGTAACAAAGTTAGTTGACACACAAATGCACTTGATGCCACTCTAGTTAGAAATCTTGGTATAAGTAAAGTGAATGTCTCAAGAATTAAAATTTTTTATAAATTAAAAAAAATAGAGGAGAAAACACTAACTCATCACTTTTCACAAGTCCATAATTCATTAATTTAATTGCCAATATAGGCAGACCTCTTAATGTGCATGAAATAAAACTTTACATAATCTAAATAGAATAGAAAACTAAACAGTATCCTATAAACTACGAAACAAATATAAAATATCTAAATAATATCATAATAATGGAAATTACATAAAGTCCTAATAACATGTTATTAAATGATTTATTTGAAATATAAACACATATCCAAAACTTGGGAAATTATATAATATAACTAAATATAAAAATATACTGATAAACGAAAACTTTGTTGAAATTGGTGCATTTGATGATTTTGATGCCAAAATTAATTGAATTTTAATAACATGAAATTTTGCTCAGATCTTCATTTTGCTCCTTATGGACTCATTGTCATGCATGCATCACATCTTCATTTCATTGCTTGTTATTCTGTCGTAGTTCCCTCTTATAGACTCTCTATTAGGTTTCCATCAATGAATTAAGTACCTAACTACCATGTGTTTCTAGTAAGTACATTTATAAACATAATCCTAGTTTAAGAGTATTATCCATTTGGCTTAGATGATCACATAGAAACAACGTGCGTTTAATTTAGCCAAGTTTAAATATTAGTTTAGTTTAATTCTACCTAGCAAAAAACATAACATGTGGAATATTACATACTTCTACAATGTTGTAGACATGGAATTGATGCTGACTAATTAATAGATTAATATGCAATAAAAAAAGTTCATTATTTTATTAACAAGAGCTACCAATAAAGTCTTATTCTAAGTCAAATATGGGATTTAGATCATTTGTAGTTGCCTTATCTTAATTTTTTATCAATTTACCTTGTTGAAACGTAGCCACGCGTAATAATTGTTGAAATTGTGAGAAAAAAAAAAAAAGATGATGCCATAATGATACCATAAGGTATTTTAACATCTAGACAATTTTAATGATTGATTTATAAAATGAACAAAATTGAGAAATGACTGAGAGGATCCATATCCATCATATTAGGGTTAATACCATAAATGATATCTAAACTTTAAAAAAATATGCAATTAGGCATCTGAACTTCGAAATTGATCAATTTATTACTTGAAAAAACTTTTTGTGCACGCCAATAGTACCTCTATGATATTGGTTAGTATACACGGAAGGTTCTTTCAGATATTAAATTGATTAATTTCAAAGTTTAGGTTTAAATTGATCAATTTCAAAGTTCAAGTACCTAATTGCATATTTCATCAAAGTTCAGGTACTAATCACAACATTTACCCTATCATATCGTAGTTCATTCGTCATGCCTGATCATTCTTTTACTTAGTTATCTAGTATTGTATGTTGAACTTTAAAGGCACAAGAAGGAGTGGATCTATAAAGGGGAAGTAGGGTCAATTTTTCTTAATGAGGTAATGTCATGAATGATAACTGAATTTTTGTAAAATATATAATTAGGCAATTGAACTTTGAAATTGATTAATTTAAACACTAAAAGAACTTTTCGTGCATCAAATAGTATATTCGTCAAATTGATTAACACCATCATCCTACATAACATTTTTAACCAATACGACAGAGGTTTTATTGACATACATGAAAGGTTATTTTAAATACTAATAAATTGATCAATTTCAAAGTTTACGTACTACATTGATTAATTTTAAAATTCAGATATTTAATTGTATATTTTGCTAAGGTTTAGGTTCCATTCACAACATCTGCCCTTTCTTAAAAACTAAACAAATAGGTAAAAGTAAATTTTTTTTTGAACTTTTAGATAAAAGTAATTGATTAGTCAAATTTTATTGTTATTATCGACAATTGTTGTTTAATTCAATTAATTTTCATCAATTTTAGAAATCGGAAGATAAGTTCGGTTAATAGTTTATATACGTTTGGATGAACCCATTTTATCTAAGATAAATTATTTATTAATTTTATGTTTCTAAGTTTTATAATTAGCAAAATTACATTAAGAGGAATTAATGTGTGAGGTAAATTTAAATAAAGAATCAATATTTTGAGTAGTTTATAAAATGTACAATACTATATAAAGCAGTACAGATAAATGATCAATATTTTGAGTGTTTTAAAATAGGACTAAGAATTTTATTATTTATTACAAATGCGCTTTGACATGACTTTATCTAAATATGCCATGTCAGCATATTCTATGATAGCATAGTATTGGATCTCTTATATGTTACAATATGAACTGTTGTATTTATGACACGTGTCCATAGTTTGTTATAGTTTTGTTTCTTTTCTTATATATATGCGGTACAGTCTGTAACAAAGGTTAAGAGGAAATAAAATTACTTTACATATTTTTGTTTCCTCTGTTTTCACTCACAATTTACAGAAGATCAATTACTCAGCTTTCATCAATTTCTTCTTTTCAATTGCATCAGTTTCGTCAATTTCTTCATGGTATCAGAGCGGGTACCATCCATGCTTACTTTTGATTGCTTCAATTTTACTTAGATTCATCTTCTTCTTGTTCGTATTCTTGTTTTCGTTCTTAAATGGCGGATAAGTTTGCGAACAACTTTTTGTATCTTTCTAGATCCGATAATCCAGGTACTGTTATTACAAGTATTATTTTTGACGGATCCAATTTCTTGAGTTGGAGTAGATTGATAGGATTAGCATTGAGTGCAAAAGCAAAATTAGGTTTTGTTGAAGGTCCATTTAAGATACCTTCTGATGATTCGGATGATTATGAACAATGGATTCAATTGATTCGATGATTAGGTGTTGTATTTTAAATTCTATGTCTAAGGATTTGGCAGAGAGCTTTATGTATGCTCAATTTGCACGAGAGTTGTGGAGTGATGTATGTGAACGTTTTGGCATGACTAATGGTCCTTTGATATATCAATTGCAACACGAGGACTTCCCAGGAGGTCACCCATCCTAGTACTGCTCTCGCCCAAGCAAGCTTAACTTCGGAGTTATGATGAGATCCGGTGCATTTGTGCTGGTGTGATCGCACCCAGCACAATCTTTTGATCCTTTATTAGTGGATGTTTAAGCTTCCTTTGATTTGAGTCACTCGACTTCTTTACAATCTTTTGATCTTTTGCATATTGATTTGTGGGGGCCTTTCCATATGGCTTCTTTATCTGGTCATAAGTATTTTGTGACTATCGTAGATGATAAGAGTAAATGCACTTGGACTTTCTTAGTTCCACATAAATACCATGTTTCTCATATTTTAGAAAATTTCATTGCTTTTGTCCAAAATTAGTTTGGAGTTACCCCTAAAACCATTAGGACAGATAATGGAGGAGAATTTATTTCAAGGCAATATGAATATTTCAATGTATTTCAATCAGTTGAAGAAGCTTTGAATTTATATATCAATTGCAACATGAGATTATGAGTTTCCGTCAAGGCAATATGAATATTCCAATGTATTTCAATAAGTTGAAGAAGCTTTAGGATGAGATGTCCAATTTATGTGCTATACCTAATTGTACATGTGGAACTTTAACTGTGTTTCAAGATCTTGATAATAGGAGCAATTTGATTCAATTTTTAGCAGGGTTGAATGATTCATATGAGGCTATTAGGAACCAAATATCAACTATGGAACCTTTGCCGTTGGTTAACAAAGCTTATTATTTGGTTTATCAAGTTGAAAAGCAAAAAACAAATGATTGGATCCATGAGTATTACATCTGCTTTCACTGCAAAGAAAGTAGTAAAATCCTTTGGAAATGACAAAACATCCACTAATAAAAGAGATAGATCGAGGAGTAAACCTATTTGTATGCATTGTAAAAAGCCAGGGCATACCATTGATCAATGTTTTGAACTCATAGGATTTCCAGATTGGTATAAATCGAAGGATAAACGAGGTGGGCATAAATTTGCTGGTTTAATTGATTCTAGTCGCTCCATTAATGCTCCTCTTGGAGAGACTCCTTTAGATAACTCTTTATCCTCGGATTCAGATTTTTTGAATAGGATTTGTTCTGAGGTTGTGCGAATGTTGAAGGACAACACACAAGTGGCTAGATCTTCTCAAGCATCCATTAATTTTGCAGGTACTTTTGTTCTTTCTTCAACTGTCATAGATTCAAATTTAATTCAAGATAATAAAGTGAGATCTTGGATTGTAGATTCGGGTGCAACTGATCATATTACTCCTTTTGAACATTTGCTAATCCGAAAACACACTTTGCATTCACCTATACACGTCAAGTTACCAAATGGCCACATTAAACACGTATACACTATAGGAGACATTGAAATCTGTAATCATATAATTTTAACCAATGTTTTACTTATTCTAGAATTTCATTTCAATCTCCTATCAGTTCATCAATTGTTGACTCATTCACAATTGACAGCTACCTTTGATCATGGTCATTATTTGTTCCAAGACCAGAAATCTAAACAATATGTTGGACAAGCATGGAGCCAGCATGGATTGTATGTTTTGTTGTCTGATCCTCCTGGTGGTTTTGTTTCTTCTGGTTTTAATGTCATAAGAAATGTCAAAATAAATACTATTTTGTCTTTTGATCTTTTACATTGTAGACTTGGACATGCTTCTTTGTCAAAGTTAAAACATCTTTCTGGTGAACATGATTCTGCTATGAAAGATTTCTTTTGTCATACTTGTCACTTGGCTAAGTTTCACAAGCTTCCTTTTGACTTGAGTCACTTGAATTCTTTACAATCTTTTGATCTTTTGCATATTGATTTATGGGGGCCTTTCCATATGGCTTCTTTATCTGGTCATAAGTATTTTGTGACTATCGTAGATGGTAAGAGTAAATGCACTTGGACTTTCTTAGTTCCACATAAATACCATGTTTCTCATATTTTAGAAACTTTCATTGCTTATGTCCAAAATCAGTTTGGAGTTACCCCTAAAACCATTAGGACAGACAATGGAGGATAATTTATTTCTCAAACTTGTCATTTTTTGTTTAACAAATTTGGAATTATTCATCAAAAAATAGTACCATATAATCCTCAACAAAATGGTGTTGTTGAAAGGAAGCATAGGCATCTATTAGGTACTGCAAGAGCCCTTCGTATTCATGCGAATCTTCCAAAAAATTTTTAGGGAGAGTGTATCCTTGCAGCCACAGTGCTTATTAATCAAATGCCTACTTAATCTATTAATTGGAAATCACCCTATGAAATCCTTTTTCACAAAGTACCTTCTTATGATAGTTTGCGTGTCCTAGGGTGTCTTTGTTATGCTGGTACTGATAAACACCTACGGGACAAGTTTGATTTAAGAGGTAGAAAATGTATTTTCTTAAGGTGTCCACAAGGTCAAAAGGGATACTTTCTTTATGATCTTCCAACCCAACAAACCTTTGTTAGTCGAGATGTTATCTTTTATGAACACATTTTTGCTTTCCAAGAGTCTTCTGATGGCTCCAACATTACAACTACTCTTTTTCCTTCCCATTCTGTTGAATATTCTGTAGAACCTTCAAATACTTGTTCCCATATTGATGCACCTTTACATACTACTTTTGTCCCTTCAGATATTCCTATTGATATTGATGTTTCTAGTCCTTTACTTACTCACAAGTCTTCAAGAGTCACTAAACCACCGGGTTGGCTTGAAGATCTCATTCACATTGTTCATCAAACTGCTCTTATTGAACCAATACAGCTTCCCATGCTTAATTCTTTTACTGACCATAAAGTCACCAAACATCCACTTTTCCATATTCCTGCTTTACATCACTATCCTAAGGAATATATATGTTCAATAGCAAATGTTTTCTCTGTTTAAGAACCACGAAATTATCTTGAAGCTAAACAAGATTCTAGATGGGTCGAGGCAATGCAAAAAGAATAGTTAGCTTTAGAGGCAAATCATACTTGGGATATGGTTGATTTACCTCCGGGCAAGAAAGCTATTGAATTGAAATGGGTTTACAAGGTCAAATACAAAGCTGATGGGACCATTGAAAGATTTAAGGCTAGATTGGTAGCCAAGGGGTGTGATCAAATTGAGGGTATAGATTATATTCATACTTTTTCACTAGTTGCAAAGTTAACAACTGTGCGTTTACTTCTTGCTTTGGCAGCTTCAAAGCAATGGCATGTTCATCAATTAGATGTGAACAATGATTTTTTGCATGGATTTCTTGATGAGGAAATTTACATGACACCTCATGATGGCTATCTTTCATGTCGTTCGAATCAAGTTTGTAAGCTTGTTCGGTCTCTTTATGGCTTAAAGCAAGCCTCTCGTCAATGGAACAAAGAACTTACTAAATCATTATGTTCTCTTGGTTTTATTCAATCCAAAGCTGATTATTCTTTGTTCACTAAACATGTTGGTCCAGTTTTTGTGGCTGCTTTGGTATATGTTGATGATATTCTGTTGGTTGGAATGATATTGATCGGATTTCATGGGTTAAATCTGCTTTGCATCAAGCTTTCACAATTAAAGATTTGGGTGAAGTTAGATTCTTTTTGGGGTTAGAAATTTGTCGTGTGAATGATGGATTTTATATCAATCAACGCAAATTTTTGTTAGCTATCTTACAAGATCTTGGTTTAACAGCAGCTAAACCGATGAAATTACCATTCCCTATGAATTTGCAACTTGATAACACCACAGGGGAATTATTACATGATCCTACCTTGTATAGACGTTTGGTTGGTCGATTATTGTATGTGACAACGACTCGACCAGATATCACCTATGGCGTGCAGCAGTTAAGTTAATTTGTTCAGTCTCCATGAACTTCTCATTTGCAAGTTGCACTTCATCTTCTTCGGTATTTGAAAGGGACTGTAGATCATGGTTTATTCTATTCATTTTCTTCTCTTTCCTGCTTATATGGATTCATTGATGCGGATTGGGGTACTAGTAAAGTTGATCGAAAATCTTTATCCGGCTATTGTATCTTTCTTGGCTCTTCATTAATTTCTTGGAAAACAAAAAAATAACCTACCGTGTCTTCTTCTTCCGTGGAGGCAGAGTATCGGAGTATTGCGTTTACTATAAAAGAATTATTATGGTTGTCTTTTTTGTTGAAGGATCTTCAGGTTGACTTTCCCCTGCCTGTTTCTCTTTTCACGGATAGTCATTCGGCATGTTTGCTTCCTGCTAACCCCTGCTTCCATAGTCGGACAAAGCACATAGACTTAGATGTTCACTTTACAAGAGACTACATTGCATCAGGATTTTTACAGCTTCATCAATCTGTTTCATCCAATCAACTCGCAGATATTATGACCAAAATTCCTACTCTTACTCAGTTACAAGCTTTCATGGGCAAGATGGATTCTAGACAACATCCACCTGGAGGGGGGATGTTACAATATGAGCTGTTGTATTTACGACACGTGTCCATAGTTTGTTATAGTTTTGTTTCTTTTCTTATATATATGCGGTACGGTCTGTAACAAAGGTTAAGAGGAAATAAATTACTTTACATATTTTTGTTTCCTCTATTTTCACTCGCAATTTACAGAAGATCAATTACTATAGCTTTCATCAATTTCTTCTTTTCAATTGCATCAGCTTCGTCAATTTCTTCATTATATACATTATTTTGTATAATGTTAAACTTTTTTTCCCCCACAACTGATAATATTAAAAATTTTATTTGAAGTTACTCCAACTATTGATCTTCATATATGTAATTTTCACTTTTATAGTCATATGTCTACCATTTGTTATATTTTAGAATTTACTCTCAAATACCAAGGTAGAACTTTGAACAATATCTAGAAGATCATACTCAACTTTTCAAGAATATGATTTTAGAAGTTTTATTCTCACGATCTTGGAATTTTAATTTATTTTTTTAATATTAAAACTCTCTTTTTACTCTTAAGATAAAGTATAATATAATACTTATAAAATCGTTCAAACATTTCATATATTACTTTTACGCTTAATCGTCTCTTGAAGAAGCATTTTCCATAAATATGTCATGAAGATTTCCTTAGACAATTTATATCTAAATTCTGATTCAGATAACGCCGGCTGCGGCGGCCACAATCTGGGATGCTGCATCCAAGAAAGACAATATGCAGTCAGTATTTAACCATTTGACTTCTGTATAAAAATGTCAACTTCCTGTTTAAGAGCCAAATGTCTTAAGATCAACAAAGCATGACTTGCACCCTCAATAAATTTATATTTTGAAAAAGAAAAAAAAAAAGGAGCAATAAAAAATCCATTGACCAATTTTCACGTCTAGAGAAGAGTATTTTCTAGCGCCACATGGACTTATTTCAGAAATGTGACTTCATTACATCTAATTAATAGTTGACTTTGATAATTATGCACAAAAAAATAATATAGTTTCATTAAATTATTTAGCTAAGACGGCCTTAATTGGTCTTCAAGGGGCAAATTACGTGCTTGCTGTGTATCCTGTTATTCTTCTATTAATGCGCGTATGATGATTTATTTAAAAGTGGTATAAATAAATGTCATGATGATCTTAAAGTCAGATTGAGAATCTTATTTCAGCTTCTTCCGGATACCTTTCTACTTCTCTGTTGAAAATTATGGACAAATAAAATAAAAGACGCAAATATGAGTTGACTAAGAGTTCTTTCTTCTATTCTTAAGTCTAACATGCTTTATATTCCCCGGATGGCAATGAGAATAAATTCAGTAGGTATTACATGTTATGTGTAATATATACGAGATGTGTAACCATCAATAATTTTTTAATATGTGGGTATGTGGGTGGTGATTATTTTAAAAACTATTCGCTATATTATTCATTTGCTAGCTAGCATATGATTGATAGTTACATATCATGTGTATATCCACATGACGTATGTTAACCATTCAATATTTTTCTGTGGTTAATAGTATTCTTTCGATTTCATATGACATATGAAAGAAATGGTATTATAATAGGAATACATCATGTTAGTAGAAAGAGTCCAAAATCTTAGAGATAAAAGAAACATAACACTTGCTTTGCTGTTGATAAAAAATTAAAAATGGGTAAATTATAACAGTGTTCTTTCCTTATCACATGAAATAAGAAAGAAATGGTATATTATAGATGCATCATGTGTGTAGAAAGAATCCAAAATCTTAGATATAAAAGAAACATGACACATGCTTTGTTATGGTAAATATCTTCAAAAGTAACTGAAAAAGGGGTAAATATAAGGACAACCACTAAATGATAAAGATATCCTAGGTCTAAAAATGTAGTTGTATAGACTCCCTACATCGTTGTGTCAAACTTTTCATTGATTACCTTTTTTTTCTTTTTATTCAAGGTAAATGTCATATTTAATACTTAAATTTTATCAATTGTTATAATATTAATCATCCAAAATTTGAAAGTATCAATTTTGTATATATAAATTTTATCTATATTTTCAATAAATTAACCGATCATTGTGAATTTGACAATTGGTCAACTGAACTTTATCTATTTTCGCTATCAACTATCTTATTTGAGTACTATCAATGATTTTGAAAAGTTTATAGCTAATGATTTGCCACTTTAAATTTTTTGTAATTAATTATACAAACAAGCAAAGTTTGGATAAAAAGATGTAACATTTATCCATACATTAATCCATCCAACTTTGTATGGGATGTATAATTATGGATTACTATTATTGTTGCTGTTACATAGATATTGTATGTGTCTTACACTACGATGGATCTCAGGTGAATAACGTATAGATAACCCTCCAAGTGATAATCTCAAGGGAAGTGGTGGAGAAGAGGAAGGAGCAACACTTTCGAAATGCAACATTGCTTGTTTGTTATTTCGCTGTAATTATAATTTCATTACAATTTTTTTTCTTATAAATAGCTATTATGATGTTTACTTCATTGAATAACGATTCCACAATGAATCCCTATTATGCAAAACATCGAATAGTTAATCTTTATTTAAACCTATAAATCAATTTCATGCTGAAACTGCCTTTTTTTTTAAATACCACAATCTAAATAAAAAATTAATAAAAAAAATTATATTACAGTTCTATTCCATTTGTTCGTAATAGGAATTCCATTACAACCTTATTCATTTAGCGAAGTGAACGAGCGATGCATATTTTAACTTAGAAATCTCTATTGTTACAATATTTTCTGGAGGATGCCACTTTAATTTACCATTGAGAATACTCCAAAATATGGCTCACTTGCTGCGGCTTTAATTGTTAAATTAAGCCAACTTGATGGAAATCCCTAGAGACATGGAGATCTCACCCCCCTGATTTTTGGGACTCATAGTTTATTAAAATATATGGCCAAGGTATTCTATGTGGTGAAGATATTAACCTTGTCCCCTTTTTTTTTGGCCTTTTGTGTGCTATGTTATAGATGGGGTATAGACACTTTGACACAGCTAAGATTTATGGTTCGGAGGGAGCAGTTGAGAGTGCATTGAATGAGGCAATCCAAGGAAGGGCAGTGAATAGAGAAGAGTTATTTATCACTTCCAAATTGTGGATAGGGATCATCACGATCCAGTATCAGCTCTCAAGGAAACCTTAGAGTAACCACCACCATTGGGATTTTTGTCGATTTTAAAACTTGAATTCTATCAAGATTTAGAGTGATTTAAAAAGGTAATTAAACCCTTAAGCTCAATTTATTTACAAAAATATTTTCTTTTAATCTAAAATATTGACACTTAAATTGCTCAAACGAAGACTAAAAAACACATATAAGAAATGGGTTTTTGTCCACAAGGCGAAGATTTGGTTAACCGAATATATTCATTTAGATAATCAAATTCTAAATTAAAAAACAACGTGTGCACTTAATTTTATGTTTATAATTAAATATAAATTCCTAAATCTCAATAAGAAAAGGAAAACAAAGAAAAGAGTTTTCAGACCCTTATAAATAACTACTTTTTATTTTTTATTTTTTTTGTGATTCTATAAATAACTACTTTACCCTCGCAAAATAACAGTTAATTAAAAATAAGTGTAAATTGCTAATATATCTTCTATGTACTTATTTTATATACACTGTACCTTTAAGATTGAAATTTATACTCCTTTTTTTTTTTTTTTTGGTTTAGTGCCTATAAACTCTTACATGATGATTTCACCCTTGATTATATACATTCTTATTTATTTTTGGTATCATCTATTCCTTTTATCCAAGGATAAACTGTTTAAAAATAAGTTTTAGAAGTATATTTTTCAAAAATTTGGGTTCTATATCAATTTCAAAGATAAAATGTCTAAACATTCGTAAAATAAATATAAGCGATATATTATGACTTGTTCTAAAAATAAAAATAAAGCAGGGTTTTATTTGATGGCAAAATAGCTAAACACAATCAATAAACATTTTTTTTTAAAATAACAAAATTAGATGAATGACATTATAGTCTAATGACATTTTCTTTTGGTCCCTAATGAAATAGAAGGTATTAAGTTTGATTCATTTCTCTTTATTGTAAAAACAACAAAATTAAAGATTAACATATAAAATATAAGCAGTTGAATCTAAATTTTATAATCATCATAATCTCCTCGAGATAAACAAAATTTCCAATTACATTTATTATATTCTACCTTAATGATACCGTCATGGTCCTTAAAATTGAAGACATTTCCCCTAAGCAAACATGCAAGGACACTAAATAATAATTAATGAAGAAGATACGGATCCGTATAGTACCATGTTGGGATCTTGATGATCAGATTCGTACTGCACTCAGTTACATCAGTTGGGACTTCATGTTTTTTTAATGCTTTCTCAGATTCTGTGGCATATCTTTTGAGTTGGATTGAATCGGATACTAATGCAAGTACGGTAAATACAATCATTAGCAAAAGATTTTATCACTTAACACCCCACAGCAGTATATCTCAATCCTACATATTTTCCCACAAAATCTACAATGTGTGGTCCTTAATATGGATCCGGAAGATATGATTTTCGATTTGGATAAAAAATCATGTTGATTTCATCAAGGTTCTTTCTTGAAACTGTGATCATTTATGAGATATATTGTTGAAGTTCAGAAATTTTCTAGGACATGTGGAGATCCATGCGTAGCTGTCACAAATATTTAGTAGAATAATAAGGAATATCCGCATGAAGCAAGTACAGCCAATGCTTATTCCAACATAATGTTCCTTCACGAATGAAAAAAATAGAGAAATAAATAGATATGTTTCGATTTTGCAATTTTATATTTCCATCTTAACTATGATGTTCAGTCAAGTTGCTTAAACACCTTCATAATGTTGAGACTCGAACCATCGTTAAAGGAGTAACCACTACCGGTGGCCACACTCAATAATAAAAATAAAATGTGATATAGCATAGAGCTTGCCACCATTATTTGGCATCAACTATTATAGTCTACTCTTAACGCATCACATGTGAGTCCCACACCTTCATTTGACATCAATTACGGTCATCTTCACTTTCGTTGCTTGTTATTCCATCATAGTTTCCTCTTCTAAACTATTTGTCAAGCTTAAGCCTCCATCAATCGCTTAAGTACCTAACTACTATGTCTTCTTAGTAACTATAGTCACAAAAATAGTGTAAGTTCAATGATATTGTCCACTGGCTTAGATGAACTTGCACGATCAACTTGCATTTAATATAGCCAAATTTAAATGTTAGTTCAATTTGATTCTACCCAGCAAGAAATACAGTATAAGTAATACTACATGCTTGTACAACTTTGCAGACATGAAATTAATGCCAATTAGTCCATATTCCCACTAATTAACAAATAATCATGCAATTGAGAAATAAGAAGTTATTATTTTAATACCAAAAGCTACTTACAAAGTTTTATTCTAAGTTTGATATAAGATTTGGATCCTTTTCATTTGCCTGATCTCAGTTTACATCAATTAACCTCATTAGAACGCTGTCATATGTAATTAATTATTGAGATTGTAAGTAGAGCTTGGCATACGGATCGTGACCCACGGGCTGACCCGTTAACCCCTTAAAAAGCGGGTTGCGATAAAAAATTTTGGTCCGTTTAACCAGCGAGCTAAAGCAAGCAGGCCTGGGTAAGCCTGCTGCTAGGGGGAAAAAAAAAGAGAAGAAGTTTAAAACAAGAATAATGTAATAACATATTAGTGATTATTTATGTATGTTATAAAAAAAATAGATTGATACATGAATCACAAAATATTATAACATTTTTTAAAATATATATTTATTGATTTAAACATAATATGATATCTAATAAATCATTTTAAAAATTTGTTTTTATATAAAGTAATTAAAATAGCAATAAAATCAGTCGTTAATATATATAAAACCTTAAAATGTATAAATATTATAATTTTCACATACACTAACATTAAAAAATAAAAATTTAAATTAAAAAAATGGTCGGCCTGTTTAACCTGCTGGCCCATGCAGGCATGGCCCGTTTAACCCGCTGAAACGGCCCGACACCTACTTTGCCCACCTCTAATTATAAGGAAGAAAATGAGATTGTAATAATGCCATAAAGTATTTAAAAAATTATACAATATTAACTATTGATTTGTAAAATGAGAAAAATTGAGGGAATCCAAATCGTTTATTGTATTATAGCCTATTAGTTATGCCTAAGGGTACAAATGAATCAAGCTGATTCACAAATTATTTAAGTTTGGTTCAATATTTACTCAAATTTGATTCAAGAATAATCGAGTCAAGTTTGAGATCAAGCTACTCAAGTAGTTTATTAAGTCGGGCTTGAGCTTCATATGTTTAGCTCACCTAGCTTGCAAACATAATTGAGCTCTATCGTGCTCGAATAAAATATAAATATCAATCGTATTTAAATTCAGTTTAGGGTATTAATACTATTTAAATTAGAATTAAATTTTCTCTTCAATAAATCGATCCCAAACGACCTTAACTAAATTGAGTTTGAGCTTGTATCGTGTTACTTTGAGTTGAACTAGTGCTCAAAATCTTAAGCTCGATTATGCTAGAGATTTGAAAATTTGAGTCTAGTTCGAGTTCAAGGTTAGTATTGTACCATCTCAACTTGACTCATTTACAACTAATTATATCTGATCATTCTTTTACTTCGTTATTAGTACAGTAGGTTGAACTTAATTAAGGCCCAAGAAGAAGTAGACAAAGAGGGCGAAGTAGGCTCAATTTTATTTTAGAAGTAAACAAATCGATAGGATTAATTAACTAATTAAGTTTATTTATTAATTATTATGGATAATTTTATTTAATCTAATTCATTTTCATCATTTTTAGAAATGGGAAGACAACGTCAAGTGAACCAGCTTGATTCAATTTAACTAAATTGATTCTATCTAAGATAAATTATTTTTTTCCTTCTAATTTTAATTATGCCATAGGGAATTAATGTTTGGGGGATGAATTCAATTAAGCGATCAACATTTCAATTTGTCTAAAGAGAAATTAGCATTTTATGAAGTGATGCAAATAGAAAATTAACATTTTAAGTAGTTTAGAAATGACATCAACATTGTGGACTATGACTACCAAATGTGCAATAATGTTAGCATATTTTATAATAGTATAGTAATGGAACCATTATATATACCACTTTGTAATCTGCATAACATTAATTCATTTTTCAATCACTTAAAACATTAATCTCTTATTTGAACTTATTTCTAGATATTGATTAATACTTATTATATACTCAAATATATGCATATATATATATACAAACATATCATTTAAAATATAAAAGTGCGAAAATAAAGTGTCTATACCCACTTATGTAATTTTTACTTTTATCAACATATATCTATCAGTTGTTATACACTTTAGTATTTATCCACATGGAGTGGCAAATTTGAAGAATTCAGAGTATCATACTCAACCTCATGATCTTGGAATTGCATTGATCATATATTTAAATTATTTTTCATATTCAAAACTTTTTTCTTTTTATAAAGGTAAGGCACAATATCATAACTATAATGCCATTCGAAATTTTATTTTTACAATCGATTCTATCTTGAAGAAGGATTTTCCATGTGTTTATCATGAAGATATATATATATATATATATATATATATATATTGACAATATATATCTGAATTCCGATACAGATACGCCGGCTGTGGCGGCCTCAATTAGGGATGCTGCATCCAAGAAAGACATTGGAGTCAATATACAACCATTTGACTTTCTGTAAAAATGTCAACTTCCTGTTTAAGAGCCAAATGTCACAAAATCAACAAAGCAAGACTTGCCTCCAATAAATTATGTTTTGAAAAAAAAAAAAGTAATAAAAAATCCATTGACCAATTTGCACGTCTAAAGAAGAGTATTTTCTAGCGCCACATGGACTTATTTCTGAAATGTGACCTTCATTACATCAAATAAATAGTTGACTTTGAAGATTACCCATACAAAAATAATATAAATTCATTAAATAATTTAGTCAAGACGACCTTAACTTGTCTTCAAGAGGCAACTATACGTGCTTGTAGTGTATCTTATAATTCTTGTATTAATACACGCATGATGGTTTATTTAAAGTGGATTAATAAATATCATGATCACTATAAATATTTTTTTTCCTATTACAATAAAAGATGGATTCAAATCTAATTCATCAAACTTAAGAAATCAATAGTAATATCATTAGGTTATAAATCTATTCTCTTTAAATTCAAATCAAGACGCATATTTTTCGTTTTCTATTTTGAAAATTATTAATAGAGAAAACAGAAAACGTAAAAAAAAAAAAAAAAAAACCCAATCGACTAATAGAGTTTTTTCTTTCGTTCGTGAGTATCACATGCTTTAATATACCTTGATGTTAATAGTGCTCTTTTGTTTTCACATGACATATGAAAGAAATGGTTTATTACAGGTACATCATGCGTGACCAAAGATTTCAAAATCAACACATGCTTTGTTATAAGTAATTATCTTAAAAAAGTAATTGAAAAATGGGTAAATAAATGCCAATGGCCACTTAATAGATATATCCTAGGTTTTAAAATGTAACCGCGTACTCTTTATTATAGCTATGTCAGCCTCTTTATTATATTAGTTTTTTACAACTTTACATGAGATGTGAAAACAAGGATTATGACTAATTATATTATCTGAATGCTACATGTATGTCACGCTATAAAGGACCCCAGATGAGTAATGTATGGGTAATGCTTGAAGAAGAAGTGGTGAAGAGGAGGAAACGACAATTTTAGTGCAACAAATGCACTAATGATATTTGGGGGAAAAAAAAAAAAAAAATAGAGAAAGGGTAGGTGGAGGAATTTCAAATATTCGACTTTACTATTCTTGATAGGAGCCTATAAGCTAAGCCTTATTTGATCCTTGAGATCAATAGGACACTTAATATATCAAATTTAACCATCTATAGGATGCAACATCACATATTTTAAATTAGAAATGTCTATTATCAAAAAAGACCTTTCGGAGTATGCCACCATAATTTACCATTGAGAATATCCTAAGCTATAGTTTTGTTATTGTGGCTTTAATTGATAAACTAAGCCAACTCAATGGAAATCCCTAGAGACATGGGAGATCCCACCTTCATGATATGCAAATACCAAGAGCCTTTTTTTTAGTACTCACAAGTCATTAAAATATATGGACAAGGCATTCTATGTGGTGAAGTGTCCTCACAACGACAGTTGTCCTAAAGTTGACTTTCATAACTATATATATCCTAGTTTGCCAGGGGCGGTGCAACATGTGTCATTGTTTGTTGCCTTTTAATACATCATAAGAGTAGAGTAGACAAGAGAAAGAGAGAGATGAGGAGTGATAGACGTTTGAACAGTGGGATTACAATTCCAGTTCTTGGATTTGGTACTTATGCATATCCAAATGATAGAAAAACAACAGAAATGGCAATCCATACTCCTCCAGGTAAAAATTGATACACTGTATATATACTAAAACATCTATTGGATATTACGAAAATTCATCATTTATTTTGCTGTTTAATTATGCATACTGCACAACCCATTCTATAAAATCCTTTCATATATTTCTTAAGACACATTGAAAATTTTTCTGGGAGGTTCGAAATTGAATAGCATGCAAACCCAACTTTCCTGTATATCATCTTATAATGTTAGAAGTTGTTAAAACCGCATAATCCCTGTATTTTGTGATAAATGGATTGATGATCCATGCACCGGTTTAGACAATGTTTTATCATACATTCTCGTTCAATTTAAGGTGAAATTACAAGCTAACATTGTTTTTGTCTAACCATAAAAATATGGTGTCATGTTGTGTAGATGGGGTATAGACACTTTGACACGGCTAAGATTTATGGTTCGGAGGCAGCAGTTGGGAGTGCATTGAGTGAGGCAATCGAAGGAAAGGCAGTTAATAGAGAAGAATTATTTGTCACTTCCAAATTGTGGAGCAGTGATCATCACGATCCAGTATCAGCTCTCAAGGAAACTTTAGAGTAAGCACCATAATTAAATTTTTTGTCAATTTTAAAACTCCAATTCCATCAATTTTAAAGTGATTTAAAGAGGTACATGAGCTTCATCTTGACTCGATTAAACCCTTTAAATACAATTTATGTGAGAAAATATTTTTCTTTTAACCTAAATATCAATAACATATTTCACTTGTGTAAGAAATTGAGAATGGAATCCTTGGACTTGTACCTGGTGCATTGGCCAGTGAAGTTGAAGCCATGGGCACTAGAAGCAGTTCCAAAGGAAGATGAATTTGAAGAGCTAGACCTGGAAGGTACATGGAGAGGAATGGAGAGGTGTTTGGACATGGGGATGCAAATCCATTGGTGTTAGCAATTTCTCCAGCAAAAAGATTGAGGGTCTCTTGGATTTTGCTTCTACAAATCCTTCAGTAAATCAGGTACTATATTTGATTGCTCACAATCATATTCATAGATTGCATAACATATATAAATATACATCAAATTCTAGCTTTCATGAAATGAATGGAATAATATTTAAAATTTTTTCTATATTATTTATGCTATAGTTTCAGTGAATCATTTAAATACTATGCAATTATATAATTACGTTTGTACTAAACAATTGTTACTGGATTTACATTTTGCAGTAACATAACATAGATGACTAAAATGTGTTGCTTATTTTTTCTCCCCACTAAAATGTGTTACTTAGAATGCAAAAAAGACCTGATTAAATTTTGATACAATCATATAGGGCTCATTGTTGTTTTTTTTTTTTTTTTTAAAGAATAGCATGATTTATCAAAATAATAATAATAAAAAAGGATTAACCTAAAGAGTCATGTTATTATTCGTGATTTGAAATCAGTGAAACATGCTTAATACCTATCGGCAAGCTTCCCCCAACACCCCCCACTGCACAAAAACAAATATGAGTAAGCTCAATTTATGCATTATTAGACACTCATTGAAGGAACCTATAATAATTTATACTTAAAGTCAAACAAGTAGGCCACAGAAGGATTTCAGTATTATTGTTTATTAGAGTTTGTCATGTTGTTTAGGAATTTGATACTAAATTATTTCATGATAATTGTTTGAAAGTGTGTGGAGGTCAAGCTAATAATTAAATAAATTAAAGAATATGTCAAATTAGTGATGTCAACGTAAAATTAAGTTCTGATTATATACAATTAACCATTTCCCCTCTTTGAAATGAATTAAATATCAACCGTTACATAATAAAGCAATTTCTAAAGTCAAAGTAAGATTATATTCCATACTTTTAATTTAGAAAAAGAGGAAGAGGTCAACCAATTAGAGTAATTGCATATAAATTTGGTGGTAATTCAATGAATGAGAATCTGAGCAGTGTACCAAGTCCACAATGAAAGTCTGTTTTCAGGGTTTAAATCACTTTAAACTTGATGGAAATCCCTAGAGACATGGGAGATCTCACCCCTTGATTTTTAGTACTCACAGTTTATTAAAATATATGGCCAAGGTATTCTATGTGGTGAATTGTCCTCATAACAACAGTTGTCCTGAATTGACTTTTGCAGCTATATATATCCTAGTTTGCCAGGGGCGGTGCGCATGTGTTGTGGTTTGTTTGCCTTTTCAATACATCGTAAGAGCAGAGAAGAGAGAAATGAGGAGTGATAGAGTACGTTTGAACAGTGGGAATACGATTCCAGTACTTGGATTTGGTACTTATGCATATCCAAATGATAGAAAAACAACAGAAATGGCAATTCATGCGGCTCTTCAGGTAAAAACTAATATACCGTATACATATACACAAGAAAATATTTATTGGATATCACACACATCACGCATATTTTAACATATAATATGGCTCTTCTATAGATGTATATTTGTTTTTGTTACACAAGTCATGCATTTTAATGATCCAGTTCCCGCGTGCAACTCCCATTGTTCCATTCATAGGTTTTAGAACAAATTATCGTACTAGACAAATTAAGGTGAAGATATTAACCTTGTCCCCTTTTTTTTTTTTTGGCCTTTTGTGTGCTATGTTATAGATGGGGTATAGACACTTTGACACAGCTAAGATTTATGGTTCGGAGGCAGCGGTTGGGACTGCTCTGAATGAGGCAATCCAAGCAAGGGCAGTGAATAGAGAAGAATTATTTGTCACTTCCAAATTGTGGAGCAGTGATCATCACGATCCAGTATCAGCTCTCAAGGAAACATTAGAGTAAGCATCACCATTAGGATTTTTGTCGATTTTAAAACTTGAATTCTATCAATATTTAGAGTGATTTAAAAAGGTAATTAAACTCTTAAGCTCAATTTATTTACAAAAATATTTTTCTTTTAATCTAAATAATATCGACACTTAAATTGCTCAAACGAAGACTAAAAAACACATATAAGAAATGGGTTTTTGTCCACAAGGCGAAGACTTCTTTTACGATCTCACGCAGTTAGACCAAGTTAACTGTATCTGTTCGGTATTAGCATTTCTTTTCATTACTAAAATATTTTTTTTATATTTTAGGAAGAGCAGATCTCGTCTTTGAGCTAGAGGTCTAGGGTTTGGATATAGGATGACCTAGCTAGCTAAATAATCTTGACTTTTTTTTTCCTATAAACAAAAGCTACCCAGAATTATAGATTTATATATTTTGAATTGCGAATTTCCTAAAAAAATATCAATAGATATCATGAGCACAGATTGGCTTAATAAACAATAGTTGCATCTTTCCACACACATAAATACATGTGTTTTCTTTCGGTGTATAATTAGTTAATTTAAAAACTTTCTTAAATTTTTTATTTGAAGTTCTTAACAAGGACTCAAGAATACCCGATTGTGGAATTTAAGAATCAATAACAATATGCATGCCTAATTTGTGTAGGAAATTGAGAATGGAATACTTGGACTTGTACCTTGTGCATTGGCCAGTGAAGTTGAAGCCATGGGCACTAGAAGCAGTTCCAAAGGAAGATGAATTTGAAGAGCTAGACCTGGAAGGTACATGGAGAGGAATGGAGAGATGTTTGGACATGGGGTTATGCAAATCCATTGGTGTTAGCAATTTCTCTAGCAAAAAGATTGAGGGTCTCTTGGATTTTGCTTCTATACATCCTTCAGTAAATCAGGTACTATATATTGCTCACAATCATATTCATAGATTGCATAATATTCTCTCTCTATCTCCCTCTCTCTCTTTATTATAAAAGTCTGATCTTTCATGAAATGAATGGAATAAGTATATTAGAAATTTTCTATATTATTTATACAAAATTTTAATTAAAAAACCTCATTTTTTAAGTGATTCATTTTTAAATATTGTTTCAATCAATCATTTAAATTCTATATAATATTATTGTTCATTTGAATTTTTGAAATTGTTTAGGATTTTCATAATAAATTATTCATGATAATTGTTTTGAAAGTGTGTAGAGGTGAAGCTAATAGTTACTAAGTTAAGGAATATGTCAAACTACTGATGTCAACGTGAAATAAAGGTCTATATGCATAAAAATATTTCCCCTCTTTATGGATCAACCGTCACCTATTAAAGCAATTTTTAAAGTCAAAGTAAGATTATATTCCATGCTTTTATTTAGAAGAAAAAAAAAAAAAAAAGAGAGCTCAACGAATGAGAGTGGTTACTCATCAATTTGGTGGTAGTTCAATGAATGAGAATCCGAGCGGCGTACCAAGTCCAGAACAAAAGTCTGTTTCCAGGGAATGTGGAAAATAAAAAATTACTTATCTAAAAGCTAATTAATACCGAAGTTTTACATTTATTATTTAATAAAATAAATAAATGATACTTTATTTGATTGATATCACTATAGAGTTCATGTAGTTTTTAGAAAAACCCAATTTTCTTTCCTTTTTTGTTTGGGTCTCTCTTGTGATTCAAGTACTTGTAGAATAGCATCCTTTTAAAGCATTTTCTTTTCAGGTATGACTAGAGGAAAAAATTATATTCACAGGTCATCTATTTTGATGTAACAATGTGTTTTGATAAAATTGTTCATAATTTTAAAGTGCAAGAACATTTGGGTGTCTTACATAATTTAGAAAACATGTTATCAAAATAAATTAATAAAAAATGAGTTGGTATGACTATGTAGTGACATCAAACAAATAACAATATATTTTTGATAATTGTTACATGTATCGTTGATTATTTGATAATTGTAACATTCAAACGAATAACAATATATTTTTTTAATAAAAGAATACCCATGTGTTTTTAACATAATTGTTTACCACCTTATCATGCAACAAGACAGGGAGATGTGGCATCTACTGGTATTAGCATTAAATAAGTGGTTGACGAAATTACAGTTTTATAATTTTGATTAATACTGATATTTAAAAAGGTGGAAATGCACCCAATGTGGAGGCAAAGGAAACTGAGGGAGGTATGTGCAGAGAACAAGATCCATGTCAGTGCTTATTCACCCCTCGGTGGGCCAGGCAATGCTTGGGGTTCAACTGCTGTTGTTGAAAATCCCATTATTCAATCCATTGCTATTAAACATCATGCTACTCCTGCTCAGGTATATAATTTTATGTTAATGTTTCTGATTTATAAACTAAAATCAGCTTTTTCACTAGAAAAGTATTTAATAATGGTATTTACAATAAAATATTTTTATGATTTCTTCTCCAATCCAATCATTACATCCATCCATATCTCATTGAAATTTTAAATTTTAATCTTAAATTTTGAAGTCACTGAATATTAATAGCTAATCAAACTTTTTATTTGCCCTTTTATGATTGTGAAATGAATGGTGTAATTCATAATCGTTAATCAAATCTTATTAGTATAAGTAAGATAATAAATTCGACAAGAAAAAATTCTACTAAATATGATATTTAATAATTTCACACTTAAATTATAAAATTGAAAAAAGAAATAGTGAAATATTCAAAATACAGACTATGATTCCTTGTATTTTAGGATGATTTTATGCATATACTTTTAAAAATAGTAAAATGTTTGAGACACATCGCTTTTTTGAAAGAGAAAAGATATAATATTACACCATCAACCTTTCTTAGTGTGGCTACCAGTTTAATATTGCATGCCAATCCTATCCCCAACTTTCAATGCACCTTACTCTCTATTTTATGGCACCAATGCCACAACCCAAGTAAGGAAAGTGACCCAGAAAAAGGAAGATGATCTATGATTTGTTTAAAGGCAACATATGAGTTTTAAATCTCTAGTGTCATCAACATACACATGGCACATACAATATATAAATGACCATCCACCAGCTAAAATGGTAGGCTCGAGTAGCATTCACCCATATTACTGTCAAAGATATATTTATTAACTTAGTACGGTTTCCTTTCTTGTTTGTATGTCATCTTAGGTTGCTCTTCAATGGGGAATATCAAAAGGAGCAAGCGTGATAGTGAAGAGCTTCAACAAAAATAGAATGAAAGAGAACATGGGGGCATTTGATCTGAGATTGGATGACCTTGACCTCCTCGAGATTGATAATAAGTTGGAGGAAAGAAAAATTATGAGGGGAGAGTTTCTTGTTAATGCTACAACCAGTCCATACAAGACTATTCAAGATCTATGGGATGATGAGATCTGACCGACCATAACTACATGTTAATTAATTTAAATGGGAAGGTCAATGCTTACTCTTAAAGCATTGGTTAACAAAGAAATAAATCAATTACATTTTGGGATTAGCTACACTCTAAAAAGGGCAAAAAAAAAAAAAAAAAAAGATGTACAAAAATGTATAAAAAGCTCACCTTTTTTAGTTTTAACAAGAATCTTAGAAACTATAACATTTACCACTTCTTATGATAGATATATAAAACATGATGAATTTGATGCAAGTATCTTATTTTCAATTGTTATTGAGTTTAACATCTTATCTAATGCTATTGGTCACCATTACCTCTATAGCATGTAGAAACTCTTATCCAATGCTATCGGTCAACTTTACTTTAATAACAATTTGTTGCCACTATTTGTATGACCATAATTAAGTTGATTATATATGTATTAAATCAAAATACAAAAATCAAAGATAAAGTTAGTTTAAAGGAGAAAAATAATGTATGGTTTTACGTTTAAAACCCCAAAAGGAAAATTTCTATAAACAGGACTACAATCGATGCACTATGGTGTACAAGCATAAGTAAAAGTTCTCTATTAATCATGAGGCAACCGTACTTACAATCTAAGTCCTGCATAGTTTCTACACAATGACTTTTCTTTCACTAATGCATTGTAAAAGCACTTGCACAGAGTTACACAAGTGAAATTCTGAAGTAGTCTAACATAGAAAATAGCTTTGCAAGCAAATAGAAAACAAAAAACTTTTAGTACAAGGCTTCAATTAGCTATGTTGATTCACTTTGTTGAATGAATGAGAGTGCAATAGAATTGCGATTCTTAAAAAAATTGATTAGAGGTGCAATATGATTTTCATTTGTTAATTTTTTTTAAAATAAGAATATTTTTAATATATATATATCTCATCATTGAATTGTTATTTATAAGTTTGAGTAATAAATGACTATTTAATGTTTTTTTGTAATAGCGATTTTTTTTTATAAAATTACAAAGGAATAAATGAGTAATACTGTAATGAAATTGATATTATAATAAAGTAAAAACATACACTAAATCTCTTAAAGTTATGCATATTCATGCTATAAATTTGGCACCTGCATAATTTCAAGACTTACTCATGCTTAATCGTCTCCTATTTTCCTGAAAATTATATTTTTCTAGTTTCAAGGTAAGCAGTTCGTATGACTAATCGTTGGCACTTGTTACAATACAATATATATGTATTCTTGAATAAATAAAAGAATAAATAATATATATGTATTCTTGAATAAATAAAAATAAATAAACAAATAAATACATGTGTGAACATATTTATGACTATCGGTACTAAATATCTTTTCTCGAATAAATGAACATCTTTACTATGAAGGGAAACAAAAGATTTTGTGTAACTTCGAGGCAGTAGGATTTTGTAATATGTATCATTAAATGATCACGAGCCATTTGGAGAAATGAGCATGAAACTTGAATCTAACAAAATAAGGTGAGGGATTGTTTAATGTACTAGATAGAACAGGTTTCTAGGACTTCGATAACTCACAACTTTTGGTGCTCTTCAAAGAACGATAACCCCTAGTCAGGTAGTATAGCTAGTGCTTCAATCTCTATGAAGGTGTGGGACTTCTACTCCTTTTGGCGAAAATACATTCCATCTCGATTTGATTAACAGAAAATATTCATTTAGATCATCAAATTCTAAATTATAAAAACAACGTGTGCACATAATTTTATGTTTATAAATAAATATATAAATTCCTAAATCTCAATAAGAAAAGGAAAACAAAGAAAAGAGTTTTCAGACCCTTAAAATAACTACTTTTTATTTTTTTTTTTTTGTGATTCTATAAATAACTACTTTACCCTCGCAAAATAACAGTTAATTAAAAATAAGTGTAAATTGCTAATATATCTTCTATGTACTTATTTTATATACACTTTACCTTTAAGATTGAAATTTATACTCCTTTTTTTTTATTTTTTTTTGGTTTAGTGCCTATAAACTCTTACATGATGATTTCACCCTTGATTATATACATTTCTTATTTAGTTTTGGTATCATCTATTCCTTTTATCCAAGGATAAACTGTTTAAAAATAAGTTTTAGAAGTATATTTTTCAAAAATTTGGGTTCTATATCAATTTCAAAGATAAAATGTCTAAACATTCGTAAAATAAATATAAGCGATATATTGTGACTTGTTCTAAAAATAAAAATAAAGCAAGGTTTTATCTGATGGTAAAATAGCTAAACACAATCAATAAACATTTTTTTTTTAAATAACAAAATTAGATGAATGACATTATAGTCTAGTGGCATTTTCTTTTGATCTATGATGAAAGAGAAGGTATTAGGTTTGATTCATTTCTCTTTATTGTAATAACAAAGAAATTAAAGATTAACATATAAAATATAAGCAGTTGAATCTAAATTTTATAATCATCATAATCTCCTCAAGATAAACAAAATTTCCAATTACATTTATTATATTCTACCTTAATGATACCGTCATGGTCCTTAAAATTGAAGCCATTTCCCCTAAGCAAACATGCAAGGACACTAAATAATAATTAATGAAGAAGATACGGATCCGTATAGTACTTTGCTGGGATCTTGATGATCAGATTCGTACTGCACTCAGTTTGGACTTTATGTTTTTTTAATGCTTTCTCAGATTCTGTGGCATATCTTTTGAGTTGGATTGAATCGGATACTAATGCAAGTCCTAATCATTAGCAAAAGATTTTATCACTTAACACCCAACAGCAATATATCTCAATCCTACATATTTTCCCACAAAATCTACAATGTGTGGTCCTTAATATGGATCCGGAAGATATGATTTTCGATTTGGATAAAAAATCATGTTGATTTCATCAAGGTTCTTTCTTGAAACTATGATCATTTATGAGATATATTCTTGAAGTTCACAAATTTTCTAGGACATGTGGAGATCGATGCGTAGGTGTCACAAACATTTAGTAGAATATTAAGGAATATCCGCATGAAGCAAATACAGCCTATGCTTATTCCAACATAATGTTCCTTCACGAATGAAAAAAATAGAGAAATAAATAGATATGTTTCGATTTTGTAATTTTATATTTCCATCTTACCAATGATGTTCAATCAAGTTGCTTTAGAATATTAAACACCTTCATAATGTTGAGACTTGAACCATCGTCAAAGGAGTAACGGGTGGCCACACTCAGTAAGAAAAATAAAATGTGATAAAGCAAAGAGCTTGCCACCATTATTTGGGCATCAACTATTATAGTTTACTCTTAACGCATCACATGTGAGTCCCATACCTTCATTTAACATCAATTACGACTCATCTTCATTTTCATTGCTTGTTATTCCATCATAGTTCCCTCCTCTGAACTACTTGTCAAGCCTAAACATTCATTAATGCCTTAAGCACAAAACTACAATGTTTTTCTAATAACTATCATTCATTTCACCGTATAAAATACATGAAGAATGAAATTTTAATTAAAAAGGAATGTAATAGGTTTGTCATGATTATTGTATTGTTCACTTGGTATAAAAAGTAAAACAAGTAATTTTAGAGTAAATGATGAAATATCTATAATGTCCCCTATAGTAATTACAGAGAGAGGATAATTGTATTTTAAGATATGAGTGTTTATGACAAATTTGAAAAATAAACCATTGAATAACAATTCATGGAGGTGGAGAAATGAATTGCTATTTCGAACGAAGAGGGAATGAATAGTAATTCATGTCAACTAAACAGACTGTACATACTTATATAACGTTGCAGACATGAAATTAATGCCAATTAGTCCAAATTCCCACTAGTTAAGCAATAATTTTGCAATTGAGAAATAAGAATTTATTTTTTTTAATATCAAAAGCTACTTACAAAGTTTATTCTAAGTTTGATATAAGATTTGGATCCCTTCGATTTGCCTTATCTCAATTTTCATCAATTAACCTCATTAGAACACTGCAATATATAATTAATTATTGAGACTGTGAGAAAGAAAATGAGGTCATAAAGTATCTTAAAAAAAATTATACAATCTTAACTATTGATTTGTACAATGAGGAAAACCAAGAGAATCCAAATCGTTTGTTGTATTATAGCTTATTAGTCATGCTTAGGGGTGCAAATAAATCAAGTTGATTCACAAATTACTCTAATTCGACTCGATGTTTACTTGAATTTGATTCAAGAACAGTCGAGTCGAGTTTGAGATCAAGCTACTCGAATATTTCATCGAGCTAGACTCGAGCTTCATACGTTTAGCTCAATTAGCTCACAAACGTAATTGAGCTCTATTGAGCTCAGGTCGGGTATAAATATCAACTGTATTCAAATCAAGTTTGAAGTATTAATATTATTTAAATTAGATTTAAAAATTCTTTTTCAATAAATTGATCACAAATGAACTTAACTGAATTGAGTTTAAGCTTGTATAGTATTATTTCAAGCTAAACTAGTTCTTAAAACCCTAAACTTGATTAAGCTTGAGATTTGAAATTTCAAGTCGAGCTAGTGTTTGAGTTTAGCACTGTATTGTACTAGACTCATTTACAGTTTTAGTTATGTTCTAATCATTCTTTTACTTTTTTGTTAGTATAGTAGGTTGAACTTAATTAAGGCCCAAAAAGAACTAGACATACAGGTTAAAGTAGGCTCAATTTTGTTTTAGAACTAAATAGACCGATAAGATTAATTAATTAATTAAAGTTTATTATTTATTATTATGGATAAGTTTTATTTAATCTAATTAATTTTCATTGTTTTTAGAAAGGGGAAGACAAGGTCAAGTGAACCAATTTGATTCTATTTAACTAAACCGATTCTATCCAAGATAAATTAGTTTTTCTTCTAATTTTATAATTGGAAAATTTATACTAGAAGGAATAAATATTTGAGGGATAAATTCAATTAAGCAGTCAATGTTTCAGTTGGTCTAAAGAGGGATGAACAATATATGAATTCATGGAAATGGAAAATTAACCTTTTAAGTAGTTTAGAAATGAGATTAACATTGTAGACTGTGACAACCAAATATGCAATGTCAGCATATTTTATAATGGTATAGTAATGGAGCCATTATATACACCATTTTATATAACATTAACCCCATTTTTTAACCGAATAAAACGTTGAACTTATCTTTAAATATTGATTAATGTTTTATTTTTATTATATACTCAAATATGTGCATATATATACACATCTTTTAAAATCTAAAAGTGCAAAAATAAAGTTCTACACCCACTTATGTAATTATTACTTTTATAAACATATATCTATCATTTGTTATACACTTTAGTATTTATTCACATTTTGAACAATTTTTGGAGTACCATACTCAACCTCATAATCTTGGAATTGTATTGATCATATATGTTGGGGATATCCCGCATCAGTGGGAATTTTTCACATCGGTTGTGGAAGGAGTTGGGTGCTGCTTTATAAGTGTAAGAGAAAAGCCTCACCTAATGAGCTAGCTTTTAGGGTTGAGAAAGCCCAATAACACCCAATAGAAACTTTACACAACAAATTTTCTCTTGCTTTTATTATCAGTCTTTCGTTCTTTTCAAAAAATCCAACAATATATTTAAATTATTTTTCATATTCAAATCTTTTTTTTAAAAAGTAAAGTACAATATCATACCTATAAATTATAATGCCATTAGAGATTTTATTTTTACAATCGATTCTATCTTGAAGAAGGATTTTCCATGTTTTATCATCAAGAAATTTTTTTTTTTTGACGATTTATATCTGAATTCTGATACAGATACGCCGGCTGTGGCGGCCACAATTAGGGATGCTGCATCCAAGAAAGACATCGGAGTTAATAATATACAACCATTTGACTTCTCTATGAAATTGTCAACTTCCTGTTTAAGTGCCAAATGTCACAAAATCAACAAAGGAAGACTTGCCTCCAATAAATTATGTTTTGAAAAGAATAAAAAGTAATAAAAATCCATTGACCAATTTGCACGTCTAAAGAAGAGTATTTTCTAGCGCCACATGGACTTATTTCATAAATGTGACCTTCATTACATCTAATAAATAGTTGACTTTGAAGATTACCCATTAAAAAATAATATAAATTCATTAAATAATTTAGTTAAGACGACCTTAACTTGTCTTCAAGAGGCAACCATACGTGCTTGTAGTGTATCTTATAATTCTTGTATTAATGCACGCATGATTATTTATTTAAAGTGGGATTAATAAATATCATGAACACTATAAATTTAATTTTTCTTTTTTTTATTACAATAAAAGAGGGATTCAAATCTAATTCATTAAACTTAAGAAATCGATAGTAATATCATTAGGTTATAAGGCTATTCTCTTTAAATTCAAATCAAGATGAATACTTTTCTTTTTCTATATTAATAGAGAAAACAGAAAACGTAAAATAAAAACCAATTGACTAATAGAGTTTTTCCTTTCGTTCATGAGTATGACATGCTTTAATATACCCTGATGTTAATACTGCTCTTTTGTTTTCACATGACATATGAAAGAAATGGTTTATTACAGGTACATCATGCGTGACGAAAGAATCCAGAATCTTAGATGTAAAAGAAGCTCAACACATGCTTTGTTATAGAGCTGGGCAAGTGGGTTAAATGAACCAACCCGGCCCGGCCCATGCGGGCTGGTGGGTTAAACAGGCCAACAAATTTTAACCCACTTTAATAAACGGGCCAAAATTAATAACCCTAACCCAACCCACACGGGCTGGTGGGTTAAACGGGCCAGCCCATTAACTTATCCAAACAAAATTCCAGACTGTTGAGAAAAGATTCATTCGTAGTAAAACGAATAATAAATAAGTACCAATTAGATAATTTTTAATAAAATTAATTGATTTTACAAATAATTATATATCTAAGTCGTTCGTTTTGCTCCATGCATCAAAATAGGATTCCATTTTTGACTCAAATAGTCTGTAAATGAAAATCAGCATCTTTAAAACAATAACCAGAAAGTTTATGCCGTGCACCATGACTCCATGAGGCATTCCCTCTAAATGCATACAAAGGACGGCTTGGAAATGGAAACCAATAATTGGGATTTTCATAAAGATGGCCACCAATTTCGAAGAGGCCACACATTCTATCCTGATGTTGATCCTCCTGCAATGAAACTACATTCCAATCAAGATATCTAATAGCACTAAAAAAGTAAGCCAGGCTCCCATGTGTGAGAGTTTCTATGAATTACTGATCAGACCACCTTGTACAAACGGAAAAATCAAAGCATTCTGCAGTACTGATGTTTTATGAATAGATCCGACCATCCAGACTTTAATTCATTATAGATAAGTGAAAGTTGCAAGCTTATCACATTTAGCAAACATTGTTCGTGTTGACAAACGAACATGTTAAGAAAGCTTCAGTGCTATTCAAAGTTGCAACGTTTCTTAAGCCACATCATCATTACAACTAACCGAACAACATTAAGAAAGCTTAATTATTACTAACAGTGACTTCTTCAAAGGTTTCTCCTTTGGCTTTTAACAATATCAGACACGCACTGATCAAAAACTCATCAGGTTTCCAGTTTAAAAATCCAAGATGGACTCAACCTAAGATTCAGATAAGTCCACCTTCCCAAAAACATTTCTTCCCCCAAAAAACATGTCTTCCATCCATCAACCATCAATAACTACATTCGAATCCGCCCTTGACAATGCTACCTCAAGTCCTTTTGCACTTTCATCTACAAATCACCAAATACAAATAATGAAATAATGTATATAATTAGATGGAATTATTGAAAGGTAAACATTATAAATTAAGTACTTATAATATTAAAACAAGAAATTACCTTCCCATGCAAAGCCTTGTAACCAGTTACGTGTACATACTAAAGCTTCCACATTTTCAGGATGAAGAGAACTCCGGTACTTGGTAAGAATACGAGCACCAATACTAAACGCAGACTCAGATGCTACTGTAGTAATTGGAATACTAAGTATATCAGAAGCCATGATGCACAAATCTGGGTACCTTTGATGTTGAGTTTTCCAATATTCAAGCACATCCAACTCCGAATAGAAATTCATGTCCATTGCCGGTTCATCTAGGTAAAGATCTAAAGAAGATTTTCCAGTAGTCTCCACTTCAATTTGACAGTATTCCTACAATATTGAGGAAAAAAAAAAAGAGAGAGTTATCAATTTTGATCATTTAATAAGAAACATTACAATAAAAGAGAAATGAAAAAAAAAAAGAGTAATTATTGAACTTACATCAAGAGTAGCAATATCTATCCCCAAACTCTTTCCAAGGACCCCAAGTACTTTACTTCTGTCTACAACTGCACCTCCAAGTCTTGGTTCAACTTGAGAAGATCCAGCTTGAGAGCTACTAGAACTTCCTTTACCTATCTTGCTCTTATCATAGTCCTCAAAGAGTTTGTATAATTTGCTCTTAATTTTAGCCAACTTCTCCCCAGAAGTAAGTGGATCAATCTTATTAAAGCAAAACTTCAAGAATGTGAACTTCATTCGAGGATCAAGGACAGCACCAAGTGCAAGAATAATGCTATATTCCCTCCAATACTTGTCAAACTTTTCTTTCATTTTAATAGACATGTCCTTTAAAACCGAATCCTCACTCATTGTATTCTCATTCAATAAACACTCAATTCTCCACACTTGTAAAAAGTACAAGTTTGAAGTTGGGTAAGTTGAACCAGACATCAAATTGGTGATGGTGTAAAAAGGACTCAAAAACTTGCACAACTTATGTGCTCTTTCCCACTCCTCCTCTGATGGACAAAATCTATAATTTGAATCATTCAATTGAAAGCAGGAAAAAGCACGCTGATATTTTAGAGCACTATCAAGCATAAGATAAGTAGAATTCCATCTAGTAACCACATCTAAGCGTAGCCCAACACAAGTATCAACATTTCCAACTTGTTTAACACACTCCCAAAAATGTTTCATTCTACTATCTGACCCCTTGACATACTTCACACTCTCTCTTATCTTGTGTAATGCTGTGCTAGCTACTGTTAAGCCCTCCTTGACAATCAAATTAAGTATATGAGCACAACATCTAATATGGAAAAATTCACCATCACACAATAAAGTCCCATGTAATTTAAGCTGATCTTTCAGAAACTCTTGCATACGGTCATTAGCAGATGCATTATCCAAAGTAAGAGAGAATACCTTTTTATCTATACCCCAATCTTTCAAAAAGTCAAATATTTTCTTTGATAATTCAAAGCCTGAGTGAGGAGGGGGCATATAACAAAAAGAAAGAATTTTATTGTTAAGCTTCCATTTACCATCCACAAAATGAGCAGTTAAGCACATATAACCCTCCCCAGTGCAAGCAGTCCATAGATCAGAAGTCAAACAAACTCTACCAGGAATTCTCTCCAAGACATTCTTCAATTTATTCTTTTCTGCTAAGTATAGTTTCATAACATCAGATGCAACTGTTTTCCTAGATATGGGAACATACTCAGGATAGAAAACTTGTACAAATTCTGTAATCCTCCTATATTCAATAAATGAAAATGGCAGATCATGTTCAATGATTGCCATTGTCAAAACATCACGAGCATGTTTGTAATCCACTTTTCTAGACTTTAATTTTCCAGATTGATCAATGATCATATCACCTATATCTTGATACTTAGCGATCAAACGACACTTTTCTATATGTCGACTTAGAGTTGATGTCCCATATTTAGAACCACCCATAACATACTCTTTTCCACATCCATTGCACTTTGCTTTTCTTTACCATCCTTTCCTATGCCTATCTTTGTAAATGATTGCCAAACATGAGAAGTATTTTGTCTAGGTCTCTTACCTTTACAATCATCGTCATCCAAATCAATAGATGATCTTGTACTTGTTTTGGATGGCATGGTAATATCAACCTCACAAGCTTCTAAGTCATCACTTGATTGACACGCCGGTTAGTAGTGTCGTTGCTCATAATATTATCCATACTGCAAATAATGAAATAAACCATAAAAGTAAGAACAAACGATATAACAAATTAACAATAGTATGTTAAAAACAAGGAGGAAATCAGTAATCACAACCAACTCTTTTTTCCCTTATATTTTATTTTGAATTATTTTATTTAAATTAAATATATTTATCTATACCATTTATTTAAATTAATTATTTCTATAACTCAAACACTGTCACATGTTAACTATAAATGGAAATTGTTAATAAAAATTATAACTTGTAAATCTTTGAAATCATTGATGACTCAAATAAAAAAAAATAGTATTAGGACTCAAATAGAAAAATAAATAAAGATTAAGGATTAAAACCGTACTTTTCCATTTATTTGGAATTCAAGCTATGATCTATAGACCTAAATATATACATATATTTTTTTTGGGTATTACCAACAAAACTCATAATCATAAATCTATTCTGCCTTCAAATTGTCCTTTCTCGATTTGTAGATCTAGACAAAGAAATACAATTAGATCTGCATATATTTTATTTCAAGCAACATATATCAAGTGGGCATTAAATTTTCGTGAAGTATAAAAAGCAATCTTTACACTTAAAAAAAAAAAAAACTATCCTAACACATGCTTGTTGGCATTCATATGCATAAGGGAATAAGGGATTGCATCAGCTAGGCACGTGAATTGATTAAAACTCCTTTTCAGCTTGAGTACCCCGTTTACAAAGTAATGCAACAATTAGTCAATTACATTACCTGTCTTCTACTATGTCAAGATTCAAGAACAGAATTATAACGGATTGCATCAGCTAGGCACGTGAATTGATTAAACACATATTCTACAGTTAAAACATTAATGCAGCAAGCCTCTGTCCTCAAGATAAAGAATGCTAAACCAGCGAAAAAAGAACTCCTGATACCCATTATGAGTAGTAACCTAGGTTAACCTTAATTTTAAAACCATTTCAATACAGATCCTAAGATAAAAATTCTTCCTTAAATCATCCTCATTCTACCTATCTTTCAAGAGTTGTTACTTTCCTCCGCAGCTGGTCTTTATATCCATTATTCCTTAAATTTTCAACTATACAATATAAATCTTCATCAATTTCTAACCCAACATCAGATTTCAAATAATCTTTCAGAAATAAATACAATATGGGAACAAAACAAAATTTGAGAATCAATTATCATTCAACGATTAAGTCCATGCGATCCTTATAACCCAAGCCTAATTGTTATACTTAGTAAAACTCTTGGTCATATCCCCTTCTTTAACAAAACTAACACACTAAACAACGTGAATCGCACAATGGACTAAGTCCTACCTTAAACACGATGGAACTAAATAACAACGGAAGAATCACGCTGCAACCCCATAATTCCAACAGTTCCGTCAACCAATAACTCGTAGTAATTTCCGTTTAAAGCGTTTAGATACACTCATGCATTAGGACTCACCAAATTCCGAAAGAACTACATTCCACTATACTACGATTCGTACTACAAAATAATTATACCGTTGTTATAGTATCTGCTCAACAAGCTAATGGAAAATAAGGATTAGATCTGCCTCAACCGGATCTCCATTGATTATAGCTTGAAGACAAACCCTAAACCCTAATTCCCCTGCCAAAACCCTAGCCCCTACCCCCCATTTCAATTCCCAAAATCGGGACCCAGATAACCCAAATTTCGACAACACCAGCCTCCACTAATTCTGAGTCATTCATATGCATGAAATATTCAAAGCATTAATCTTAGAAAAGAATCAGGGAAGTGAAAGTGAAACACATACATGCGATGCGACATGCGAGGAGGAGAAGAGGAGGACTGAGGAAGTGCGTGACTTCTGTCTGTGGCCGATGGCGAATTCACGAATCACGATATGTGCGATGCGAGGACGCCGACGAGGGAGAGGAGGAGGACTGAGGAGTGAGGAAGTCTGGAATCTGGATTCTGGACCTTACTGGGTCGTCGTCTTCTCCACTGGGTTTCAACTTCAAACCTTAACACTTCCCTTACATTTACATACCCATCTCATAAAAATGGAAACTTTTCTTTGTAATCCCACTCCCAACTCATCAAAAACCTAACTTTACAATCCTAATTCCATCATCAAGCTTCTGGGTTTTCACGCTTTTGACCTACTAGGTAGTATTAGTATATATATATTTCTGGTTTTGGAAGTGTCTGTGGTCTCGTCGTCTCGAGTCTGGACTCTGGACGTCTTGTGGAGTTGTGGTTGTGGTCGTCTCTCGTCTGTGTGACTGTGTCTGTCTCTAGCCTCTAGGTTTAAATTTCCTTTGTTTTGTTTTTGTCCGATTTTTTTACTTGTGGTTGTGGTCGTTCTCGTCTGTGTGACTGTGTCTGTCTCTAGCCTCTAGGTTTAAATTTCCTTTGTTTTGTCCGATTTTTTTTTTGACCGAATCTAGGTTTAAATTTCAACTTTCAAATTTAAGTAGAAAAAAAAAAAAGGGCCAACCCGGCCCGTTGCGGGTTAACCCGTGGGTTAAACGGGCTGGGTTTTTTCAGCCCGCTTTTAAACGGGTTGAAAAAAATCAACCCTAACCCACTTTTAAAGTGGGTTAAACGGGCTGGCCCGCGGGCCATGACCCATTTGTCCAGCTCTACTTTGTTATAAGTAATTATCTTAAAAAAGTAATTGAAAATTGGGAAAATTAATGCCAATGCCTACTTAATAGGAGAGATATACCTAGGTTTTGAAATATTAATTATTTTAGTGATTCGATCACGGTTGAGTATAGTGTAAGCTGTTGGATAGTGATGAGACCATAGAATTCCTAGGTTTTAAAAATGTTATTGCATACTTAGTATTATAGCTATGCTAGCCTCTATTATATTAGCTTTTTACAACTTTACATGAGATGTGAAAACAAGGATTATGATTAATTATAATATGCGAATGCTACGTGTATGTCACGCTATAAAGAACCTAAGATGAGTAATGTATGGATAATCCTTGAAGAGAGAACTTGAAGAAGAAGTGGTGAAGAGGAGGAAACTGCAATTTTAGTGCATCAAAAGCACTAATGATATTTGGAGAAAAAAAATAAATAAAGAGAAGGTAGGTGAAGGATTTCAAATATTCGACTTTACTATTGTTGACAGGAATCTATAAGCTAAGCCTTGTTTGTACCTTGAGATCAATAAGGTACTTAATGTATCAAATTTAACCGTGTATAGAATATAGAATCGCATATTTTAAATTAGAAATGTATATTATCAAAAAAACCTTTTGGGAGGATGCCACCATAATTTACCATTGAGAATATCCTAAGCTATAGTTTAGTTATTGTATTGTATTGTATTGTGACTTTAATTCTTACATTAAGCCAACTCAATGGAAATCCCTAGAGACATGAGAGATCCCACCTTCATGATATGCAAACACCAAGAGCCTCTTTTTTAAGTACTCACAAGTCATTAAAATACATGGACAAGGAATTCTATGTGGTGAAGTGTCCTCACAACGACAGTTGTCCTAA
Source organism: Combretum micranthum (assembly GCA_024138025.1). Lineage (NCBI taxonomy): Eukaryota > Viridiplantae > Streptophyta > Magnoliopsida > Myrtales > Combretaceae > Combretum > Combretum micranthum. Next base: position 391,535 of record JAMXBD010000622.1, on the reverse strand, counting down.
AGTTGACTTTTTGAACTATATATATCCTAGTTTGCTAGGGGCGGTGCAACATGTGTCGTTGTTTGTTGCCTTTTTAATACATCATAAGAGTAGAGTAGACAAGAGAAAGAGAGAGATGAGGAGTGATAGAGTACGTTTGAACAGTGGGACTACAATTCCAGTACTTGGATTTGGTACTTATGCATATCCAAATGATAGAAATACAACAGAAATGGCAATCCATACTGCTCTCCAGGTAAAAATTAATACACCGTATATATACTAGAAAACATCTATTGGATATTACGAAAATTCATCATTTATTTTGCTGTTTAATTATGCATACTACACAACCCATTCTATAAACTCCTTTCATATAATTCTTAAGACACATTGAAAATTTTTCTGGGAGGTTCGAAATTGAACAGCATGCAAACCCAACTTTCCTGTATATCATCTTATAATGTTAGAAGTTGTTAAAACTGCATAATCCCTATATTTTATGTGATAAATGGATTGATGATCCATGCACCGGTTTAGACAATATTTTATCATACATTCTCGTTCAATTTAAGGTGAAATTACAAGCTAACATTGTTTTTGTCTAACCATAAGAATATGGTGTCATGTTGTGTAGATGGGGTATAGACACTTTGACACGGCTCAGATTTATGGTTCGGAGGCAGCAGGTGGGAGTGCATTGAGTGAGGCAATCCAAGGAAAGGCAGTTAATAGAGAAGAATTATTTGTCACTTCCAAATTGTGGAGCAGTGATCATCACGATACAGTATCAGCTCTCAAAGAAACTTTAGAGTAAGCACCATAATTAAATTTTTTGTCAATTTTAAAACTCGAATTCCATCAATTTTAAAGTGATTTAAAGAGGTACATGAGCTTCAACTTGACTCGATTAAACCCTTTAAATACAATTTATTTGAGAAAATATTTTTCTTTTAACCTAAAAATCAATGACAATATATGCTTCACTTGTGTAGGAAATTGAGAATGGAATCCTTGGACTTGTACCTGGTGCATTGGCCAGTGAAGTTGAAGCCATGGGCACTAGAAGCAGTTCCAAAGGAAGATGAATTTGAATAGCTAGACCTGGAAGGTACATGGAGAGGTGTTTGGACATGGGGTTATGCAAATCCATTGGTGTTAGCAATTTCTCCAGCAAAAAGATTGAGGGTCTCTTGGATTTTGCTTCTACAAATCCTTCAATAAATCAGGTACTATATTTGATTGCTCACAATCACATTCATAGATTGCATAACATATATAAATATACATCAAATTCTAGCTTTCATGAAATGAATGGAATAATATTTAAAATTTTTTCTATATTATTTATGCTATAGTTTCGGTGAATCATTTAAATACTATGCAATTATATAATTACGTTTGTACTAAATAATTCTTACTGGATTTACATTTTGCAGTAACATAACATAGATGACTAAAATGTGTTGCTTATTTTTTCTCCCGATTAAAATGTGTTACTTAAAATGCAAAAAAGACCTGATTAAATTTTGATACAATCATATAGGGCTCATTGTTGTTTTCTTTTTTTTTTTTTTTTTTTTTTTTTTTTTTTAAAGAATAGCATGATTTATCAAAATAATAATAATAAAAAAGGATTAACCTAAAGAGTCATGTTATTATTCGTGATTTGAAATCAGTGAAACATGCTTAATACCTATCGGCAAGCTTCCCCCAACACCCCCCACCGCACAAAAACAAATATGAATAAGCTCAATTAATGCATTATTAGACACTCATTGAAGGAACCTATAATAATTTATACTTACAAGTCAAACAAGTAGGCCACAGAAGGATTTCAGTATTATTGTTTATTAGAGTTTGTCATGTTGTTTAGGAATTTGATACTAAATTATTTCATGATAATTGTTTGAAAGTGTGTGGAGGTCAAGCTAATAATTAAATAAATTAAAGAATATGTCAAATTAGTGATGTCAACGTGAAATTAAGTTCTGCGTATATAAAATTAACCATTTCCTCCCTTTATAAAATGAATTAAATATCAACCGTTACATATTAAAGCAATTTCTAAAGTCAAAGTAAGATTATATTCCATACTTTTAATTTAGAAAAAGAGGAAGAGGTCAACCAATTAGAGTAATTGGTTATAAATTTGGTGGTAATTCAATGAATGAGAATCTGAGCAGTGTACCAAGTCCATAATAAAAGCCAGTTTTCCGGGTATGTGGAAAATTAAAAAAATAACTTCTCTAATAAATACTGATGTTTTATATTTCACAACAACAACAACAATATATGAAATTTTGTCTGATTGATTTTAACTATAGAATTAATATAGGTTATAGTAAGAAAAACCCAATTTTCTTTTTTTTTTTTCCTTTTCTTCTTCGGTTGTTGCTCATCATTCAAGTACTTGTATAATAGTTTACTTTCAAAACAGTTTTTCAGTATGTAAGGAAGAGAAAATTATATTCATGGGTCACTTATTTTGATGTAATTAAATTATAATATATATATATATATCTATAATTTGAAACCACAAATACCTTTGATGTCTTATATAATTTTTAGAGAGCGGGTTACCAAAATAAATTAATAAAAAATAGTCAGATATGATTATGTGGTGACGTGTCAGCTATTACTTGATAATTGTTATATTAAAAAATATTGAAAATATATATATTTAACATAGTTATTTACCATCTTATCATGGATGGTGAAAACTGACAAGGATGTGGCATTAAGTAGTTGGTTAATTTGGATTATCTGATTTTTATTTCTATTTATTTATATCTAATATGTATCTATATCTTGTTTGTATGTAATATATTTGATCTTTCTATAAGCAAAAACGTTTATTTTTTGTCTGTATCTGTTTTTTGACAAATACCTATTTAAAAACAACATAAATAAGATAACAAAATTACTACAAAAATATGAAACAAACAGACCCTAAAAGGATTACAGTTTTATAATGTGGACTATATTTGATTTTTGATAATATATAAAAAAGGTGGAAATGCATCCAATGTGGAGGCAAAGGAAACTGAGGAGGTATGTGCAGAGAACAAGATCCATGTCAGTGCTTATTCACCCCTTGGTGGCCCAGGCAATGCTTGGGGGTCAACTGCCGTTGTTGAAAATCCCATTATTCAGTCCATTGCTATCAAACATCATGCTACTCCTGCTCAGGTATATAATTTTATGTAAATGATTTTTTTTTATTTATAAATTAAAATCAGCTTTTTCATTAGAAAGGTATTTAATGGTATTTACAATAAAACATTTTTATGACTCTTCTTCTATCCAATCATTATATCCATCTAATATCTCATTGAGATTTTAAATTTTAAACTAAATTTTGAAGTTGCTGAATGTTAATATCCAATTAAACTTTTACATGAGCAAATTATTAATTTTATCATATTTAAAAAATGATGCCATAAATAATCATTAATCAAAGAATATTAGTATAGGTAAGATGGTAAATTTGACAAGCAAAATTCCCATTAAGTATGACACATTTAAAAAAGTTCACACTTAATCTATAGAATTAAAAAAAAAAAATTACAATACTCAGAGTTCAAGACTTAAAGCAATAAATCCATATATTTTAGGAAAATCCTATACTGATACTTTTAAAAATGATGAAATGTTTGGAAACACCACGGATTCGAAAAATATGACATCACTGAATGAGCTAGCTACCATTGTAATATTTTATTTCAATCCTATCCTCACTCTAATTTATAACAGCTATATCACAGCCCAAGAAAAGAAAGTGAACCCCCCCAAAAAAGGAGGATCATCTATGATTTGTTTAAAGGCAACATATGTGTGTTGTCATCAATATGCACATGGCACATGCAATATATAAATATACTTATCCACCATAGCTAAAATGATTAGATTTTGTAATTTTCTCTCACATAACTGTTAATGAAAGTATTATTAACATGGTACGGGTTCCTTTCTTGCTGTGTATGCCATCTTAGGTTGCTCTTCAATGGGGAATATCGAAAGGAGCAAGCGTGATAGTGAAGAGCTTCAACAAAAACAGAATGAAAGAGAACATGGGGGCATTTGATCTGAGATTGGATGACCTTGACCTTCTCGAGATTGACAATAAGTTGGAGGAAAGAAAAATTATGAGAGGAGAGTTTCTTGTTAATGCTACTACCAGTCCATACAAGACCCTTCAAGATCTATGGGATGATGAGATCTGATTGACCACAAGTATACATTTATTTTATTGGAAAGGTCAATGGGTGCTCTTAAAGCACTGGTTAACAAAAAAAGAAGAAAAAATTTACATTTTATGAATAGTTACACATTACAAAAGAAAAAAAAAAGGTATGAAAATGTATAAAATATTTACCCTTTAGTATTTTTAACAAGTATCTTTTGAAATATTGTAACAAATATTTTATGAAATAGATATAAAATGGGATGGATTTTATGCAAGCATTTTTTTTAATTACTTTTGCAATTTTGTATTTTATATTTAAAATTTCTTCATTACATATATATAAGTATATATAATTCACTAATTATGTATATTTAAACACAATTGACATCTCTTATATCAATATGGTACCGGTTCATACAGTAGGCTTGGTAGGAGTGGACTACTTGCTTAAAGATTAAGGGTTTAAAACTACTCAAGGAAGCTTGTTAAGCAAGAAGGTAACATTTAGTAATCCATTCATCAAATGGGAATTAGCCTTACACTTACAGCTCATTCAATTCATTGAATGAATAAAGATGTAATAAAATTTTCATTACCGATGGTGGAATAGAATAGTAATAGGATATTTATTTGTTATTCTCTTATTTAAATGGAGGTATATTGGGAAAAAATGATGATTTCAACATTGAATTAACATTCGTAAATTTGATTAAAGAATGACTATTCAATATTTTTTGTAATAAGAATTCCTTATGGAATCGCTATTATGATCAACTATACACTGTAATAGTTTTTTATAAGAAATAAGGTTGTAATGAGATTGCATCTACAAATGAGTAAGTGAGCAATTAAAACTATAAGTGCACCTTGTAGTTACACAAAATGGGGAAAAGAGATCTCATTTCATGGATATACCCCACACTAACATACTGAAATGGGAAAAAAATAAGTTATGAGGCATCGAACAAGGTATAATAAACAAGAAATGAAATGCACGTAAGGGTATTCAAACTTAGGTCTTCTTCATGCAATGCATGTTGTTTCATCAATCATTTTGCTTGTGAACTAGGTTTCCAAAAATTGATAAGTAGTGATTCCTCAATTTTACAAAATAAAAAATCATCGATTTTATAGCTTAATCATGGATTTTACGATCAACTCGTGAATTTTTTTTTTTATGTAAGGTAGGGTGTCACTAGACGATCTACACAAATCGATCAGTCTGTTCCCAAAAACATTATAAGTTGTGATTTCTCAATTTTCGCTAAGATTGTCAATTTGATAAATCATATCATAAATTTTGCGCTACCAAGTTCACTCTATGAAATTCCTTTTATTTTAAAAGGAAATCAATTGATGAAGTGTCATCAGGTGATTTTAGAGATAAATCATTTCGTTTAAGTCCTAAAATATTTGGGCACTGATTTCTCAATTTTCAGAAGAAAAATCACCAATTTTGATAATGAAATAGATTTTAGGCTTCTAGAATCAACCAACAAAATTCCCTTTTTCAAGGTACAATAGCTTGTGGAATGCTCAATGCAATTGCAACAACAAGTAATAATAATCTCTAACTTAATTCCAAAACCATGATCAAATTAGGCAAGTGTACCTATCAATATTGAAATATAGGATTAAGTGCGAGTATCGTCCCACAAGAATTAGTGAGTACTTAATAACTACCTTTCTCCTATCATTTAGCCTATAATTAAAGTAAGTCAATAAGTTTATGCATAACTATTAACTAATTGATAGTCACAAGTCAAGATTTATAAGATTAATCAAGTTGCAAGGACATTTAGATTTCAAATTGCTACTAGGAATTTATATGATTAAGCTAATGAATAATTCCAATTATTGTTGTTGATATTCTTGAATTGTAGGAATTTCTAATGTAATCTATTATCTCTATCAATATTATTGAAATTTAATCCCAAGTTGATTAAGTGAAATTTCTTTCCAAGTTTAAACCCCAAATACAACATTAACAATTTCATATTCCCATATTAGGTTTGACTCCAATTTCAGAGATTTTTTCATCCTATTCCTAAGATTGTATGCAACTTCCTCCAATTGTACGGATCTATTCACGTAAATAATATTTCAATTAATTTGCATGAAATCTAATAAAAAATCAATATTGCTCACAATCAATTCAAGATAAAATTCAAACAACACAATTAAATTCAAGAATTTAATTAATAAACTGGAAATAATACATACAAACCACATAGACATCCTAGGGTTTATCAAAACTAAAACCTCCATGGAAGCAATAAAAAGAATACAAGGAGTAAAAGAGAATAATAATTCAAACATAAACCCCGTGTTTTTACAACTTGATTTTAAGCACAAACTTGACCTATTCTAATAGAAAAATATGGAAGTAGTATTCTACAGTTCATTCCTTTGGCTGCCATGGGATCTTTCTCCTTATATAAATGTCTTCTAAACTTAGAAAAGGAAGTTTTCAACTCTTAAAATAAAAAGGTTGAAGTTTGGAAAATAGGATGGTCCAAATCTTTTAAATTAGCAAGCAGAAGCTTCAAAATAGGATAGAATATCTTCAAATAAGCAAGTGGTTAATCTCCATAAATATGGACGTTGACTCCCTTAAGCCTTTCCAAAAATATTTCAAGTTGCCTTTTTCTTCAAGTAAAAGCTCGAATTTTCCAAATTTGAGTTGCTAGTAGAAATTATAGGCATTAAGGACGCATGAGAGACATGGTCGTATGTCGAGCCGTATAACTTTCTATAAGTCATTAAATTCGAATACAATAACAAGCCATGTTAATCATGTACCATATCCAAGAGAAAAAAAAATGCACTTAATGCCCTTCTTATAAAACCATCTTTGGGGATGGGTTTGAGCACATAGTTAGTACATCAAAACACACAAAAGCAACTCGCTGTAAGCTTTATCGCCCAAAAAAGCTCAAATGGTTCTTAAATTTTAATTGTTCTTTGGAAAGCTTGTTTGTTGCATCTTCTTTCTTTTTATGACACCATTTCATTGAGGGGGATGTTAACTATTTATGTATTTTATCCTCTATAAATGTATTACATAAATTACTTGCATATGTGTTCTCCCTCGTTATTCATGTGTAGCCACTACACCTTTTTCTTCACAATTAGTTATTACATTATTTTTTAGTTCTTTTAACATCTCTAATGCTTTTGACTTTTCTTTTGAAGATGTTATCATATATCAATAGTCACTCACTAATGGATGTCTCTTTAGACCAAATACATCTTGATAGACCAATTTCAAGGCATAATGGACCTAATACTTGGATTTCCATGTATGGCAACTAATGTACTTTGCCATGCGATATTTGATATAGGCAATGTTAATGTGATAGCCAACAAGCTAACCCTCTCATACATAAGATCAGTTGTCGCATTTCTCTTAATTTTATCTATGTATGTTGCTTCAAAAATCATGATATAGACAAAGTCTATCACAGACAAAGTCTATCTCCTACATAAGGATGCAACTGGATAGGTCTTGTATGCTAACTATAGACACCCCATTTTTACTTAATCAAGCTTAATAGTATACAAATAAAAATATTTGTATATTTTAGTTAATGATAAAATAAAATATTATATCAAACACAAAATTCCATAATTTAAATACAATAAATGGCATAAAATTCAATTTTTATAAGCCCTAGAAAAATTATGAGTTTAATATAATTTTTATCATATACTAAATTTATGATTTATTTAATTAGTCTTAAGTCATAAGCTTTCTTTGTAAAAAAAAATTTTTTAAAAAGAGGGAAAAAAAGAAGAATGCTAACATCATCATTGATGACATCATCATCTTTTTCCTCAAGAAGACAGATATGGATCAAACCCGATGGAGCTACTTTGGCTCCAATTTTGACCCAATTCAAATTTTCATCAAATTAATGGCAAAATTGCAAACGAGGCATGGATGGCTTTCAATTGATACCAAATATGCAAGATTTCATGGAGTTTTCCTAGACCAAATTAGAGCTTGAAAATTAGGAAAAGTTGGCATTCCCTTTGAGGGGAAGCAAAAGGCCTAAGTCAGGGCTCGACTCGCGTAAGTTGTAGCTAGCGCAAATTCCCTACCTAGGAGAACAATACATGAGTAGTGTGCGATGCTCTCTCCCCTCGTGACGACCCTCCACCCACCCTGCTCGAGCACTATAGCATCCTCGACTATTGCACGAACTGAAGGGGAGAGAGCATTGCACGCTACTCAGGTAAGTTCTCCTAGGTAAGGAATTCACTTTAGCTGTAGCTTATGCGAGTTGAAACCTTAACCTAGGAACCAAAAGGAATATCATTTACTAATTGAGCTGCATTTCACTTTCTTAGACAATCACAATCCACGTCAAATTTGAGTATTTTAGGTAAGTTAGAAGATATAGGATGCTTCTAGTACGTATATAAGTATCAAGTTATCTAATTTAATTGGAAAATCACATTTTAATTTAACAAAACCCCAAATTTCATGCTCAAAATAGCTAAAGAACCCTAGTTTCCTAATTGATAAAATTGGCAAGCTCTGAGCGCAAGTTTGAAACCTTAGCAGTGTATATAGGACCTAAACATTATAATTCTCTACGAATTGCAATCATGTTACTCAAATTTCTAATGTTGTGTTCTTGTGTTTGAATTAGGAGTTCAAGGCTTTTGATCCGAATTAGTGTTTATATAAAGGAAATTGAAGAAATTGGATCATAGAGGAAGCTTTAGGATGTTGAGATCTACCTGGGGTAGGTTCAAAACACTCCTTCGACCACTAGGAGACCATCGATCAAGAAACCTGTGCCACCACTACCTCTCTCTCCTCCAAACACTACATTTTGGTGATCTTTGAACGAACGAAGCCTACCAAAGTTGTCGCTACCCTCCGAAACCCTAGTCCAACCACTCCCTACCAGTTGCGCCACCGCTAGATGCTGGCAACCCAACTCCACTGCCAACAGTACCTAAATCTGACCCGATCGAATTTCTTTTCCCTTCCTCGCATGACGCCAGCAGTCTCCAGGTATGTTTTCATTCTTTTAATAATAACAACAACAACAACAACAACAACAATAATATAGCATTGTAAATTATGATAATATTAAATGGGCGTCGTTCTTTTTTGAATATCCAAAACACATGTAACCAAGTGTGATGGCTTTTTAATATTTGTCTTACAATATGTTATCTTAAAAGTTCATGAACGGTTGTGCTATGACATTGTTGCCAGATTAAAACTCTTATTTCATGAATAATTGATATTATGATGTATATATATGTTCTATTAATGACGGCATGTTTCTTTCTAAAATTTGATTTTTTACCATGACATGGTGCTTTGTTAATATAAAAGTTTGATTTTTGCCATGACATATTCTACTGTGCCTTGTTAATATAAATTCTTGATTTTATCATGATATGTTAATATGAATGTTTTCAATTGAAAACCTTGACATGAAAATCTTGATTTGACTAAAAATTGTACATAACACCTCATTATATCATAATCTTTTTGCACACTTTGAATCTTGTGAATATTTAGTTACATGTTATATATGTTCATAATATCTTATTAAGGCAAAGTGTGAGATTTAATTATGCGCGTGAGTGTCTTGAGCAATGTGCAAAAATTGATATCTCTCATTCTAATTTGATCATGATGATACGATTGATTTGCTTGATATAATATGTGAATTTCTTGTTCAAAAACTTTGTCTCTTAAAAAACTCAATTTTCATAAATTGCTAAAACTTAATTTGATCATTTAGGGTTCACAATAAAAAAATCAATTTTTTTTTACAAAATTTAATAAAACTTAATGAAATTAAAGTGAAAAGAATTTCAAAAATTAAAATTAATCAACAAATTAAAATTTTCATAGAAGAACTACATGTTGTCTAATGAAGAATAGCAGGTGCATAGGCACCTAATAGATGATTATTAAAAGGTCAAAAATTATTTTTGTAAGTTTGATGTGAATTTCACTTAATTTACTACATGTAGTCATTAGTTGCCTATTTTATAAAATTTGACATATTTGACTTATCTTGCAATGCTTTATAAAATTGGTAAGTACTTCATGTAAATATCACATAGAGATATCACTTAGGATGTAATAAGGAACAAGTCATAATTGAAAAGTTAAAGGTGGTAACTAAGGGTTATAATAGGATAGCGCTAGGACTCATGAATTTGTGGTAATTGTTTTAAAAAACAATTTTTCGTGGATCAGTAGCAAAATTTGAATTAACTTACTAATGGTCCACATTTTTTTTCCTGACTTTAGTCTGGTGGTGACTCCAAATTTTTCAATATTCAAAATTTCCTTTAATTCTTAGTTAATGATTTATATTAAACGATTTATGGTTTAATATAAATCGGATTAAAGGAAATTAGACCGGAAATCAAAATCCAAGCTCGACAATATCCAACTTGCTAAAAACCTTATATAGTTTTGGGGCAAATTTAGGCATTATTTTAAAACCTTACAGGGTTTAGGATCGACTTTTGGATCTTATGTATGACCCGAAGGGAAGCCTGATCCAGTATAATTATTAAAAAAATTAAAAATCAATAATATATACATGGTTAGCAATTTCACTCTGTTTGTGGTCTCACGCCGCAATAATAATAATAATAAAAATAGGCACAATATGAGAACAAACTGAATAGTGAAACATTATCACTCTCTCTCTCTTGTCCATCATCCCTCATTTGTCTCCCTCTTTAAGCTACCGCACACCTCTCTCTCTTTCCCTCTCTCATCGTGATATTTTCTCATCATTTTGCATGCTTGAGTTATGAAATTGGGTTAAATGATGAGTTTGTTATGTTTATGAACCTTTCAAGATCTCATTACTTGGGGTTTTGACTTCCTAAGACCTATTCTAGAAAACACTGATAAGGTTTTAGGATATGGATGCTTGGCATTGTTGTTTATTGATAGATAATGATATTGAAGGTTTGGGATATAAGATTTAAAAATTTAGAGAAAACATGGTTTTGATTAGCATATATGATGGATGTATAATTTTAGTACTTTCATGAGGTTATTATGATTTTATCTTTAAAATCTAAAAGCATTATGAAATGAATATTGAGAATCCTAAACATGAAAACTTTTAAGTAAATAAACTTGTTATCAACTAAAAAAAGAATATGATGTCTCCAAGCACATGATAAATATGTTAAATATAATTTTTTTTTTAATTTTATACCATGTAAGCTACATCTTTTAATTTGTTCACCTCCCCCAATTAATGATGTTCTCTAGTTAGCTGATTTTTCAAAGGAAATCCACCTGTTTATGAAGAAATTGGATTTTCCCTACTCATTCTTTAGACTTTAGTTTTTTGTTTGATTCTCTTATAGAATTGTATGTTTTCCAATGTTGATGAGATTTAATATTGAATACATGTCTTCATCAACACCAAACTATGCTTGATAGTTATAAGCATATGACTTATTCAACAAATGATATTACTATGATATTGTTCCACTTGGATCATGGAATAGAAACCTGGATATTTTAGTGGCACTCAAAAAGTTATGAAATTGTATTAAGTATAATAGAATCCTTTCCATTTTAAGATGGCAAATTCAATGTTTTCTTTCGGAGATTTTAACTTTAGTCTTGTTGAAGGTAGGTGTATGTTTGTTTTACATAGAAATGTTTTCTAAAATTTATTACTTCAAAAGTATTTACTATTCACAAAATAGATGTTTTATCTGCTTTGCAAGTATTAGAAAAAGCATAATAAAATTGCCAAAAGGATTTACATTTGCAATTATTAATTATCTTATATGTAATATAGGGAACATAAGTATAGCTAAAATTGAGATGAACATGGATGGCAATACGGTGTTGAGGGAACTCCATGACTAACAGAAACCGAGAAGGAAGTGGCATCAAAAGACCAATAAAACATCATTTTTCAAGTAGAAAGTAATGCAAAAGAAACCAATAATCTTAATGTACATAAGTTAACTTCTAGTATATGGAATGAGATGGTAAAAAAATTATTAACAAGGAAGTTGTTGCTAAGTGCAAACACTACAAGAGACAATTGAAAGCAAATAGTACGAATGAAACTAAGCATTTGCGTAACTATTTAAAAAGGTGTTTGTAGAGGAAAAACAAAAAACAAAAAATAAAAAGACATGGTTTAATGTCTTTATCAATTGCAAGAAAAGATACTGATAGTAAAAGTGGTAAATGTTGGGAAACTGGTCATTTAATCAAGAAACTATAAGGCAAAAATTTGCAAAGGCAATTATTGTTCATGAATATCCTATTTCAATAGTAAAGTAAAAGCATTTTAGGCAGTTCATTCCAAGCATTAAGCCTCTTTTTCATCTAGTCCCACCATAATGAAAAAAGACATTATGAGCATCTATAATACAGAGAAGAGAAAGTTGAGTCCTATTGAAAGGACTTAATTCTTTGGGCAGCAATATATGTTAACATGTATTATTTATCTTTTAGTTTGTATTCACACGTGTTCATACATGTCATTTGTTTTATGCAAATATAGTATAAATACTCTTCTATAATTGTTTTAGAACATTAGTTAGTGAGATATAAATAATATCAATCATTTTTTGCTTTGTTTTTCCTCTCTAAAACTATTCTCTTCATAATATCCTCGCAGTCAATTTTCATTCACTTCTTCCATTACAGTTTGAATGAGAAAATTGAAAATTAGTTTCATTATTCTATTACTTACCTTGTCCACATGGTATCAAACCAGGTCTGATAATCAATTCATCATTTGTTTGTGTTGATTTCTCATGAAGTTTAGTTTCTGATAGAAATTGAAAATGTCGAGTGCATCAATTACTGGTGTTGATAATACATATGGTGATCCATATTATATATCTAGATCGGATAATCCAAGTGTTTTACTTACAAATTTAGTATTCAACGAAAAGAATTTTCATGCGTGGAGTTGTTCAATTCGCTTAGCCCTAGGTGCGAAAGCGAAATTAGAGTTTATTGATGGTAGTTATCAATTACCACAAGAAAATAATGCAGAATTTGAGAAATGGATTCAGAATGATTGCATGACAAGATGCTAGCTTTTAAATACAATGTCTAAAGAATTGGCTAATGCTTTTTTATACGCTACTTCTACAAAAGAATTATGAAATAATCTTATAGAGAGGTTTAGGATGAGCAATGGGCCATTGGTTTATGAATTACAATTTAAAATATTGCAAACATGAAACAAGGAGATTCTTCTATTACAGAGTACTTCAATAAGCTCAAGAGACTTGGAATAAGCTTAATACATTGTCAGAACATCCAACTTGTGAATGTGGAGCTTTTGAACAGTGTTATTGTAATTTGAAACAAAAATGGCAAGATTTAGAAGAAAGAAATCATTTGATGCAATTTATAATGGGTTTAAATGAAGAATTTGATCATGTTAAGAGTCAAATTTCGTCAACAGATCCTCTTCCTATTGTCAATAAAGCATATTACATAGTGTGCCAAATTGAGAAGCAAAAACAATTACATATATGGGAAATTCAGATCAGGTTAATGCTGCATACTTTGTGAAAGGAAATCCAAAAACTTCTGCAATTGACAGAACGTATAAGAAAGGGAATTTTTTTGTAATCTTTGCAAGAATTCGGGTCATACTATGGATAGATGTTTTGAATTGGTTGGGTATATGAATGGTTCAAGGGAAGCAAATAAGTTAAAAAGGCTCCAAACTTGACAGCACATATAGAATCATTTGATAATCCTTTGGATGATGTTACAGGAAATTCTCCATAGCTTGTTGAAATCTCAGATTTGGTTTCATGTGTTTTTCAAGAGGTTTTAAAGGCTTTATCTTTGAAAGATTGCACTGCCGGTGCTGCGGGTATGATCAATTTTGCAAGTAATACCCATAATCTTGCTTCAAATTTAGATATGGATATTGGTAAATTGATTATAGATACGGAAGCTATGGATCATATTACTCCTCATTCGTCCATATTGATCAATCAAACCATTCTTCGAACACCTTTAAAAATTCATTTACCGGATGGTAGAATTAAGACTGTTGACATTGTTGGAGATGTCAAACTCAATCCACATATTACCCTTACTTCCGCTCTTTTCGTACCAGAATTTCATTTTAATCTTCTATCTGTTAGTAGCTTATTAAAACAACATGCTTTAATAGTGCTTTTTCACTCTGACCATTGTATGTTTCAAGACCTAGACCCTAAAAAGATTATTCTTCATGCAAAGATGACATTGGGACTTTATGTACTTCAAGTTTTTAGCTTTAGTGGTGATTTTAATTCTTGCAATCAAATAGTTTCTATTGATTGTGATTGTGATCGGATTGAATTTGATCTTTTACATAGACGTTTAGGTCATATATCCCTGAATTCCTTGTCTCACTTGAAGCATATTTCCGATTGTAATAAACACAACTTCATTTGTGATGTGTGTTTATTTGCTAAATTTCATAGATCTCCTTTTGTTTCATGAAATTATAGAGCTTCTTCACCCTTTGAATTGATCTATTCGAATATTTGGGGTCCTTTTAACACACCAACTATTTCGGGTGAGAAATTTTCTTGACCATTGCGGATGATCATACACGTTGCTTATGGACTTTTCTTATGAAACACAAACACCAGACCATATACTTTATTTCTACCTATATTTCCTATCTTAAAAATCACTTCAATGTTGTTCCTAAATTTGTGAGAACTATTAATGGCAGGAATTTCTCTCTTCCACTTGCCAAAGTTTCTTTAGCACCTTAGGCATTGTTCACTGAGTATTATCTATACTCCCCAACAAAATGGATTGTTGAAACGAAACATCCATATTCTTGATATTACAAGAGCTCTTCAATTTCAAGCCAATTTACCGACATCCTTTTGGGGAGAATGTATCTTAGCTGCCACTCATTTAGTCAATAAAATGCCCCTCAAAATTCTTGGTTGGAAATCTCCTTTTGAAATGCTCTTTCATCATCCACCTAGTTATAATGATTTACGAGTCATTGGTTGTTTATGTTTTGGTGACTTTAACTCATACAAGAGATAAATTTGATCCATGAAGTAGTCATTGTGTGTTTCTTGGATATCCTTTTGGTCAAAAGGGGTACAAGCTCTAAGATTCAGATACACATCATGTCTTTGTTAGTCAAGATGTCCAATTCTATGAGAATATTTTTCCTTTTCATCAGTCTTCCATATCTTCATAATCTGATAAATCACACATTGTTTCTTATCCACATTTGTTTCCATCTCAATCATATAAACCTAATATTGATCCTTCACCTCGGTCATCAACATCTAATAATGAGTCTGTCCTTTCTGATGCTAACCAAACCAGACGATTTACAAGAATTAAAAAATCACCACAAAGGCTAAAAGATTTTGTACATATGGTTCAAGGTGATGTTTCCGTTTCTTCACCTACCAATACCACACGTTATCCTCTTTTTTCTCCATACACATTTCATTCTTACCCTAAGGATTATGTGGTCTTCTCTAATGTTCTTACAATTCGTGAGCCTTGTTCATATCATGAAGCAAAACACGACTCTAATTGGGTTGATGCGACGCAAAAAGAATTGTTAACTTTAGAGTCTAATCATACTTGGAAGGTTGCTAATTTACCCATAGGAAAGAAACCTATTGGTAGTAAATGGGTCTTTAAAGTTAAATACAAATCTGATGGGACTGTTGAGAGGTATAAAGCAAGACTGGTAGCACAGGGTTATAATCAAATTGAAGGAGTTGATTACGCATATACCTTTGCACCCATAGCTAAACTTTCCACTATGAGACTTATACTTGCCTTAGCTGCTATACGTGGTTGGATTGTTCATCACTTGGATATAAATAATGCTTTCCTTCATGGGTTTCTTGATGAAGAAATATATTTGTTACCTCTTGCTGGCTCCAATGTACCTCTTGGCAAAGTTTGCAAGTTGGTTCATTCTTTATATGGCCTTAAATAGGCCTCTCGACAATGGAACAAAGAGCATCAGTCTTGGATTTTCTCAGTCTCAACATGATCATTCCTTATTTACTAAAGTGACTTCTCATGGATTGTTGGTTGTCTTGGTTTATGTCGATGGCATTTTAGTTGCTGGTGATGATCTCACTAATATTAATGAGTTGAAACACTCTTTGGATTCTGGCTTTACCATTAAAGACTTAGGTACCATTTGATTTTTCTTGGGTTTTGAGGTTTGTCGTACTGATTCTGGTTTTTATATTAATCAATGTAAATTTGCACTTGATATTCTCACTGAGGCACGATTGACCGCGGCAAAACCTTTGAATATTCCTATTCTATCTAATGTTCATCTTGATGCTACTTTTGGAAATTTGTTGCCAAGTCCTTCTTTGTATCAACGTTTAGTTGGTCGCCTTTTATATTTGACTTTAACTCCCCTAGACTTGTCTTTTGTGGTTCAACAACTCAGTCAATTTCTAATCCTCGTGATCATCACTTGAAAGTTGCTTATCATGTGCTTCGTTATTTGAAGGGTTACATTACTCTCATGATTCTTCTTTGAATCTAGCTGCTTATTCTGATGCGGACTGGGGCACATCTCGCGTTGATCGAAAGTCTTTGACTGGTTTTCTTGTTTTCTTCTATTCCTCTCTTGTTTCATGGAAGGCAAAGAAACAACTCAATGTTTCTACATCATCAGCCGAAGCAGAGTATCGTAGCACTGCTTCAACTACAAAGGAATTGCTTTGGTTTTTTTTTTTTTTTTTTTTTACTCCAAGATTTGTGTGTTTCTTTCTCACCCCCTATTACACTTTTTACTAATAGTAGATCTGCTAAGCAAATTGCCGAGAATCCATGTTTTCATGCTTGCACCAAACATATTGAAGTTGACGTACATTTTACCAAAGATCATATTAATTCTGGTTTTCTTTCTCTCTCTCACATTTCTTCCGCTCATCAACTTGCATATTTTCTCACAAAACCTGTTGGAGTTTCTTCCTTAAATGATACTTCTGTCAAGTTGGGACTTCTGCCAAGTCCCACATGAGAGTGAGAGTGAGAGAGGGGGGGGGGGGGGGTTTGGGGTTGTTTAACATATGTATTATTTATCTTTTAGCTTGAATTCACACGTGTTCATGTGTGTCATTTGTTATTCGTAAATATAGTATAAATACTCTTCTGTAATTGTTTTAAAAAGTTAGTTAGTCAGATATAAATAATATCAATCATTTTTTTCTCTGTTTTTCCTCTATAACTATTCTCTTCATAATCTCTTCGCAGTCAATTTTCATTCATTTATCCCATTACAATTTGAACAAGTAAGTTGAAAATTAGTTTCATTGTTCAATTACTTACCTTGTCTACAACAAACATGTGGACATTGAATCAAGAAAGGGATACATGATCATTGCAACATATTTATCGATAGCAAATGGATGCTCTGGAGTCAACTATTGAAGTAAGTTTTTTTATTACCATATCTTTTATTTTTATATCATTGAAAGTAAAACTCTTTTTTTAACCATATTTACATTTTTTTCCAACTTTGTGTATGTTCTAACTTCACATACAAGCTATGTTCTTACTAATTACTTGTTCAACTCACTAATGAAATGGCGTTTGAATAGAAAATTATCTGCGATCATTATAAATAACTGCTTAGCAAATAATGCCATGATCAAACTTTAATGATGATGATGCAAAGAGATGAGTTGATTCTTTATGGAAAGAAATTCCAATGCACTGTTGTGCTTATATTTTAAATTTGATTGTAAAAGAGGGTGTAAATGTAATAGAGAGCATGATAATATCGCATTTTTATCGGCAACACCATCATGGGTGGAGAAATTTGGAGAGGCATGCAAATAGTTAGATGTGTCATACAATAAAATGCTTTGCCTAAATTGTAAAACACAATGAAATTTTACATATTATATACTTGTTACTACCATTGCATATAAGGAAGTTTTTTGTAGAGCCTAAAATATGGATAGAAACTATAGCTGTCTTCCATAGATAATGATTGGGATTTGGTAGAAGAAATTTGTAAGAAGTTAGCAGTTCCTTATGAAGTGACTAATCTTTTGTCTAGTTTACAATATCTAACTACGAATTACTATTTTGAAAAAGTGTGTGAAATTAGGAAATCCTCGATTGATTGGAATGGCTCTTTTGATTTGAATATAAGCACAATGACCAATAAAATGTTTGAGAAATATTAGGGTGATATGCATATAATCGTGGCTATTTGTACTATTTTGGATCCACGTGTCAATTTAAAAGTTGTGGACTTTGTATTTTCGATTGTTTATGGTGAGAGGGCTTCTACAAAGATAAAAAATATTAGGAGCACTTGTCATATAATAGTTTAGGAGTATTAGTTTATAACTAAATCCCGCCTTAGTAAGAGTATGAGTAGTTTTTCTTTAGTGCTTCTAGTAAGTGGTGATGTTGCTCTTTTTGATTTCATGAGAAAATTGAAATTGGTACAACAAACTGATAACCAAATAAAATCAGAGCCAAACCAGTACTTAGAAGTAGGGATGCAAGCGAGCAGGTTTTTATAAGGTACCCGACCCGCCCGACCCGATAAATACCCTATAGGGTTTGGGATAGGTTTTGGGATCAATAATAAAACCCTATAGGGTTTTGGGATGAGTTTTAGGACAAGCATAAAACCCGTTGGAAAACCCAAACCCGTTTAAATATATAAATATATATATATATGTTTAGCCTCAGTCTCTGAAATTAACCAACTGTGCTCCATTAATTGTGAAGCTATTTTTTTTTCTTTTATAGAATCATTTAGAAATAGTAAAAAACCCTTGGACAATAGATTAATACTCTATGGTCTTTACTTTCAGTCTTGGTCTTGGCTCACTCTTTTCAAATTTAAGCCTTTCACTCCCGTTGTCGTACTGTTTCATTCTATGATTTTCTTCCCATGAAAATGATTGGGATTTTAAAAATGATTGCATGAGTAATGATAAGAGTTTTTTTTTCTTGGCCTATAAAGTGGGAACGGATTGGAAATAAAAAAATATGAAAAAAAATTTATAATGACGTTTTTAAATATTCTATTGTATAATGATACTAATTTTATATTGGGTTTCGGGTTCAAGTTCGGGTACCCTATAGGGTCTGTCTAGCGGGTTTTAGGTTCATGGACAAAAACCCTATAGAATTTGGGACAGGTTTTGGGAATTCTATTAGGTATTGAGTTCGGGTTCGGGTTTTAATATGCCTATCCCGAACCCGTCCCGATTGCATTCCTACTTGAAGTGCTTATGTTGCCTTAGAGTAATGATTTTGATATCCTTACATGGTGAAAATTGAATAGAATCAAGTACTCCACATTTCAATCACTAGCTAGGAATATGTTAATTGTTCTCATGTCCACAGTTGATTCTAAATTCGCATTTAGTACGAGTAGACATGTCACGTATCAGTCACCTCAATTCAAACACAATAGAGGCATTGAAGTGTATCTAGAGTTGATTATCAGTGGAAAAATAGGTAAATAATTTGATTGCATTATACCAATTGATGAAAAAGGTTCTTTATTTTCTATATCTTCCATTGTATTTCATATGACCTTTTTTTTTTCCTTTCCATTTTTTGGGTTTCAACATAATTAAGATAGAGAATGATATGAAAATTTTCATATTGAGAATTTAGGACAAGTAAATATGGTAAGTTTTATAAAGTTTTTTTTTTTTTTCCCTATTACTTGATCGGTTTGTGAAACATTTTTAATTTAGTTATAGTGATAACCAATGGTACATAAAAAGTATTCGTGAATGCCACATAATCTTAGTAACAAAATATGATAATATGAATTTCAATGGCAAATAATAGGTGTGTCATCGTAATTGATTGCAAATGAATAATACTAGACCTGGCAATTTTTGGTTATTTTGAGGCATCCTTGAAGTCTAAATGGGCGAAGCTGTAAATATCGAGAAGATTAAAGTAGGGACTTGAAGTTTAAATGGGTTAAGCTGTCAATATTGAGAAGATTAAAGTAGTAACTTGCAAAAGTGAGTCTTTATTTGTCACCCTTAATGAGTAATTACTGTGTTTTTATGTGGGAATATTTTTAGTTATTACCCAACACTTTAGTTGGTGTTAATTTTGGAAAGTTTCAAGGTGCCCTTTTTTTTTTTTTTCCCTTCCTCCCTTTTTCTATCCATAGAAGCATTATACGCAAGAGAAATTTCAAGAATGTGTAGAATACAATATTTAGACATCTTATTTGCTCAAATTAGTACTTGATCATGTTGAGATCTTTCTGTTTTAGTTATCTAATAGAATTAGCTGCTCATCTTGTTTACTCAAGTTGCTTAATTTACCATGTTTGGAATAGAGAATGGTGAAGGGATGAATTTTACATGTGAGAAATTGCAAGAAATATATGCAAGGTTTTGTGTCTCAAATATTTGTTTCCAGCTTCTTTGGCAAGATATTCAGACCAAGGGATGCTGTTCAAATAGAATATTGCGATAACAAGGAGCATGATCAAATCGTGACATAGATACTCCGCATACGACCACAAATGCATAATAGTGCTCAATGTTTTTAAAGGTGTAGTTTATCATATAAAATAATTTATACATATTATACAATACATGCATCTTATGCCGTACACAAAAGGAAAGAAATTCAATATATGCAACCAGGCAAGTCATGTTAGGAATATGATTTGCTATATAATTGGAAGAAAGAGGAAAAAAAAAGAAAAAATGGATTTTTTCCCTAGTATTTAAGAGACTATATAAACAATCAAGGCAAGTTTGGGTTTTATATGGTCCATCCCAAACCAACTCTCAATTCATCCCTACTTTCATCCCCCATGAACAATGTTTTGGTTATCTTTATGATGACAACAGACCCTAATGCCATTGGTTCGAAGCACCACAAAGTTACCTGTTGCAATCAACAATATTACTAACATGAAATTTCTCTTATTTCCAAGTATGTGGTAAGCATTTCAAAGTCAAACTAGATCAAGGGTGAATGGGAGTGCTATTATAATTCTGACAACATAAACTAACAAGATATGTCCTTTGTATTCTGCTAGTTTTCGTAACTTGACCACCAGTAACAATCTAAAACCTTATCTATCAAGATATTATCCATTTCAGTGAAATGTTGCACGGTTTTGTTCTTGACGTCCACCACTTTTTAAGAGATCACTCCTCCTAAGAGTGCTCTCCATTGAGAGAGCTTAACTTTAGAATTTTACTAAACTTCAAACCATTACACTAAAAGGCATATCAATAATCAGAGTTCCTCCACCTTATATTTGAGAGGTATTACATACTCTCTCACTTACTGAATTGACATTCTCATAAGTTTCCTTACACAATTCTAAAACCATACCAAGCAAGAAGGATTGGTGAAACAAACCAAGTCAAATATCCAATTCTCACTCTACTTAAGTGATATATGCACTACCGCAAGAGTCAAGTCTTCAACTATTGTGTCTATACCGAAGTTGTATTTATATGATTTTTTTTCCTTTTTTATTTTTTTTGAAAATCTTGAGGCTAGTGCTGTATTTAATACACACTAGCATGTCTTATCAACAATGGTCCATAGCAAATAAAGCCCTTTCAGCATTAATTTATCATTTTTGAAGTGCAACAGCAACCTCCTTCAATGGTGTGGTGTGGTGTGGTGTGGTGTGGTCAATCCAACCAATAATCTTCCATAAATCTTGGCTTTGTAGACAAGACCCCATACATGTCTTCATGTACACACTGCACTACTAGCCTCCTTTCACCTATACCTATCTTCACTCCCTTGTATGAACACCGACCTTTTCGCTTCTAATTCTCTCAAGCCCTCAAGACTGTTTTTGTTTTGTTGCACCAAATGGAGAGATGACAACCATAGTAACTTTTACAAGCCACGAATTTTACTTATTTTAAATTTTTCATCTTAAACTAACAGAAATTTGCTACCTCCCCTACAAATTCTATCCACCGAAAGAAATCAAAAGATTATTCTAATTAGGATATTCTAACGACAGAAAAAA
The DNA here is from genome assembly GCA_024138025.1 of Combretum micranthum. Taxonomy (NCBI): domain Eukaryota; kingdom Viridiplantae; phylum Streptophyta; class Magnoliopsida; order Myrtales; family Combretaceae; genus Combretum; species Combretum micranthum. Next base: position 369,338 of record JAMXBD010000622.1, on the reverse strand, counting down.
TGTGGTTGAATCGTCGTAGCTGCAAATCAGGAAGCTCGTTCTTTCCCATCTAAGGTCTTTTCATTCTCATCAATATTATTAGCAGAGCATTTCACGATCCTGCCAACTGTTGGTTTAATTATTTCATGGCCTTACATTGCTGCACGTGATGTTTTGGTGCATTCCACATGTCTCTGTCCAACCCTTTTCTTCTTTTCTCGTGCATTTGTATCTGTACTTGTAGCTATCCAGCCTCAAAGGATGGAACTCTATTTTAGTATTTCTCTAGGAAAAGAAAGACATCTCCGGAAAACATTTTGCATTAGGGGAGGAGACACTGATTTGCTTGGACTCCACCTATTCTTAAGGCATAGGATGTACTATCTATCGAAATGCAACCACAGTTAAAAGTTACAAGAGAAAGTTGAGATCACAAGCTAGAAACCAGCAAAAAGCATATGTTATATTTACGAATATAGACAAGGGTCAGGGATGAATTACTTAGCTCCAAATGACACCCTAGTGGAGGCCTCAAGAAAATGGCCCAGTCAGTAGAGGTGCATGGTGCATAAGGAGATGTATCAACCAATAGATTTGTAAGACCCCTTCAAAAAAAATGTATGGATCCAGGATCACTGAGATCTTACAGCCATATGCGTAGTGTACCGTGGATAGAGTGCATGGAAGAAGATTTCATAAATGTAAATATGGATCTTGTACCACTAATAAGTTAATAGCTATATAGCTCATAGGAAGGTAATAAACGCACGACAGCGCAAAGGACTTGCATGCATCTGATGGGCCTTAGATTTTTCTTCATATATCCCTTTCATATGGAATAACAAAATTAGACACAAATTGGTGTACATAAACAGGAAACACTGCAACGGCTGCTTAATCTACCCCTCATTGACTGAACCAAAGCCTTCCTACCACAAGGAAATAAGGCAGAAGTGATGTTAGCCACTTACATTGGAAGGGTGATTCGATCCGAGAAGATGAGTCTGATTTTATGGAGGAGGGACTTGACATTTGATTACATCAATGAGGAGATCTTGATGGGTAATGAGGAAATGGTAACTAGCTTTGCAAGCAGTTGTCATAAGTAAGCTCCCCAAGGTTCATAAGTTATTAACTTTTTGTTGAGATGGTTTTCCCAATCCTAAAAGTGTTTCAACTGGTTTACGGAGAGCCCAAGTCCTTTTCACCAGATCCTGTCCTATAAAAGGAGACGTCAGAAACCAAGAAATTATTACAAAAATTTGCAAATACATACATACATATATACAAATTATGGGGATAGAGCAAACTAAACTAATTTCCTATAAATAGGAAGAAATGCCAAATGTATGAACAATTATCTGCAACTCGATTCAACTTATCCTCTGGCTGTGCAATCTAGTATCCATCCTTGACATTTTGAGACAAATGCATTCACTCTACCATGTCTTACAAGCAGTTTTGTAATGAGAGATTGATTAAAGAACATTTCCATACTAATTTATTTAAACAAAACTGCCAAGCACTGAATACTAGAGAATGTTCGAGGCGTCTATACCTCTAGCATGCTCAAGCAGATGTCTTCTTTATTGTCTAACTTTCCTCAGCCTTCTTTCCATTTTTGCTGGATGCTAATGATACATTCTGCTCAATGCACTGAATATCAAGAGCAAAAAGTTACTAGAGAAGATTAATAATTGGAAAAATAAAATAAAATAAAATAAATAAATCTAGCGTCCGCACTTAGATTCATCACTCCTCGAAGGTTTAACAACCTTGAAAGCGATCTACACCTCAAAATATGACAAAAAATAACCCATAAGTCATTTTTAGATACCTATAAGCCAGATTGCTTTCTATATTAAACTAATTCCCTTCTAGTGCAATTACAACCTTCAGACACTTGATTAGGACTAAGCATTGCAACATCCAAATTTTGTGTTCAACCATACCCACACTTCAGACAGATTCCAAGATGGGTATTAAAACTTAAAATAAGGTACATGTCATTTCCAACTCCAACCCTTTATGCCATGGCTTCTAGAGTACTAGATAATCTTTAAACCATAAATATAACACTCAAATGCCCATGTCGAGCATATAGACAGGAACTTGCAGAAGAAATAATCATAAAAGCATATATCCTAAATAGAAGAACTAATTATGAAAACTTCTTTAAAAGAGAAAAAGAAAGATGCCATGATGGTAAATAAACTACAGGACATCATGATAGGATAAGATTGAACAAAGATATACATGTTACAGGCAGCATTTCCTTGGGGGGGCATGGCAAGCTGATGTCAGACCTTCAACAAAGACTACACTTAGCTCATGGATGTGAAGAAGTTTATCAAATGCCAACTGCATGGACAATTTGAAGAGGTCTAGTGTGTTTTTATATTGCTTCGTACAGGGAGGATATCTACTGTTTTAATTCATTTTCTTATAATAAAAAAAAAAAAAAAGAAAAGAAAAATGGTAGCTCTGCAATTCACAAGTGAAGCTAAGCAGCATGCTATAATTGAAGGATGGAGGTTCTCATACCTGTAAAAGATAGCCGTGCAGCCAATCTAATGTTTGTGGGAATGCTGTTGCTGATATATTGACAACTCTCATATTCTATTCGGAAAAAATAAAAAACGAAACAAATGCACAGAATTAGAATGTTGAACATAAGTCTTTCGTGCAAAACTGTGGCAACAGCACTATAACAGATTCGAAAACGTGAGAAATGAAAATTTTAGAGCAAGAATTACATCACACTTGATCCATGTTACGTGTGAGGGCCAGGTGAATTTAGCAGAAGAAAGCATGTCTTCTCGCTATAGTGACAACCCAGTGTGTGCCAATAGACAGAACACAGGTAAATTATCCAAAACAAGAGAGTTAATGACTAGCATTCTCATTCATGCTTCTAATTCTATTATGCATCCTAGAAAGAGTAACGGGTTTAGCAACCAAGATTATATGCCATGGCCAGATGAATTTGGGAAGAGAAGGCAGATGCTGTGTCAAGGGTGGCAACAAGGGTGCCACTTGACAGAACACACGTAAACTTAACGAAACAAGAGAGATCCAATGACTGGATCTTATCATCCTACTTGGTGGCTCGCCAGACAAAGCTTTTGAACCCGTAAAATCCATCATCTTTCATTTAAATGCATTCATACATCATCTTTTCTCCCGCCCAACTGGATGAGTATAACAGCGTTTTTAACTACATCATTCTCCTATCTTGTTGAACATCAGAAAAAAAAGTTACCCTTAATTGCAATTCTAGAATGAAACATGATGCAAGTTGTCAAATATGCTAAGCATGTTCATTGAGATTGAAAGTACCAGTTTTCTCACTAATTTGAAAAGCAAGGACTTCTTTCTCAGAAGAATATGAGTGCTTGTTCAATGACAAAGTCTCAATATGAACTTCTTTTCATAAATGCCGCACCCTGCATCTCTACTACCAAGTTTCTCCCCTCATAGATGAATTAAGATTATTGAATTTTCCAATAGTAACATTACCAAAAGTAGGAGCCTAAAGTATCTTTGATACTGATCTTTCTAGGTACCCTATTACATTATAAGTGCTAGTGTCATGGTCCGAGTGTCCGTGACACTACCACCAAAATGCACCCGTTTATTCTTTGAAAGAAACAAATGCTGAAGGCAGGGAGGATCTACTTTTAATGCTAGTCATGAGTCATATACTGTCTGTCAGTTAGGGAACATACATGAAACAATGCCACACTAGGAATTCTATATGACACTACTGCTTATTGGGTTTCAACAATAAATAAAGTAGATAATATATCTATTAAGGTTGATTTAAAAGTTAAACTTATAGACATGATGTGGGTATTATATTTAACACATGACACTCCTCTCACATGTGAGCTGGGATTTTGACTAAGGCCCATCAAGTGAACAATTTAATTTTAATGGCATTGAATGAGTGCTTAGGGATTTAAACTTACGCTCTCCTCCTCTGATACCATGTTAAAATTAATATCACAACTATCTAATCTAAAAATTTAAGCTTGTAGATATGGTGTGAATATTATATTTTATACATAACAATATCTAATTTATTACAGTTAACGCATCATAGTTGTCAAAATCTAAATTTTACTATTTACCAGAATGTATAGAATCTGTAAAATTATAGAAAATCGTACAAAATTTGTAAAATCATAAACGAGTAAAATTGTATACCTAAATCCATATTTCTATCTTAATTTTGCACGTAAACAATATTCCATCTACTTTAACTAAGAAAAAACATATAGAATTATAAACTCGTAGAATCGTATATTTGATCCGTAATTTTAACAAGTATGAATACAGCATAGTAGTTAACTTCTTTGTTGCGGGTAATTACCATACCTGCGACTCAAATGAGCAAAGATATTCTTGAATCATCTTTAAGTTGTTTATCAGCCTATCCCTTTCCTGCAAAAAATCAAAAGATAAAACAAATAAATGAATAGATTAAAAAAGGAAAGGAAAAAAGAGAGAGAGAGAGATCTGAGTTTAATAAGGTTTTCCCTTTTTCTTTTTTAAGGTGTACAAATGTGAGCGTGCGCGTATATCATTCAAAAGTGATAGACAAAGCAACTAAACAAAGGAGATAAATGGTACGAAAAGAAAAAATCATGTAAATATGCAACCAAAATACCACTGGTAGACGACACCAAAAATAAATAAAGACAATAATAAACCAACTTCACTAGAAACTAATCCCATCAGCATGATGCACAAAAGTAAACAAAATGTGGTTGTCTGCTAAAGTTGACCAATTTAAAAATTTGATATGAAGCCAGCAGAAATGCAAGATTGGTTTCTGAAAATGCCCAATATATTAGATACCACCCACAAATAGAGCTAATAATCATGTCTTGATGAACATCAGTAAACTTAAGACTATGACAGTAACTTCCACCAACAACAACAAATTTTTTCATCACCAATAGGCCAAATCAACTCAATCATTCGTTCAAGGTCCTACATGAGTCAGCAGCAACCAATCAATTTAGTGCAAGTTCAGCCAGGCCTCAAATTTCCCCTTTTGCAAGCATGAAATTGCTTGTGCTTCTAAATCATATTTTACACAGACCCACAACTGGAATAGCAATAAAAAATTATATAAGAATGACATTAGTAACTTTTACAGACTACAGCACAACTTCTCATATACACAACAGGACTGATCTGCATCGCATCTAGTAGAAAAACAGAGAAGCAGAGTTAACAACACCACCCAATTGCACATTTAACTTTTCCTCCTTAACCTCTACATTAAACATGCTACCAGCAGTCCATCAGTCATCTACCATGACAGACGTTATGCACTTTTATATACTACCTTCTCCAAAAAGAAACTAATTGATAGTGCAAGTAACAGTAACCGAACGACAACAGAGCAATTGTGCTTATAAGAAAGGCATTTGCAGTCTTGTAAACAATGCACTCCACTCCTAAGGTCTAAACTAAACTAAGATTGTCAACCATACCTGAACAGGACATTTATCGCCAAATGCATGTGTCAATATCCATTCCTCCAGCAAAGCCTGCAGATGGAAACATTCAAATGGAAACAAAATAGATAAATAAATCAGCAACCTCAAAACATCAATAATGATGTACAATTTAAGAAGGGAACACTCTTTTCAAATGAGCAGCCCACCTTGTGATCAAATTCAGCCATCTTTAAAACTAAAGGTACAATTATAGGTTCACCACCAGACTTTTCTTTTTTGACAGCACTACTTCCATCATCCCCTGAGTCTTTAGCAGGAACACCTACAAAGTCCAAACTTGAATATAAGAAGCTTATTAGTAGAAACATTACTCCACGAAAATGCCATCTGGACAGGATTGACTGAGTAGTGAATCCTGTAGTAATCACAATATTAGAGCTCATTCACTCTATGAAAATCAATAACTACACTCCCAAACAATGAGGTAACTAAAGGAGAGAGGCAAGACCTAGTTGGTTGAATGCTTTATCTGCAATGCTAAGGCTTTCCATAGAATCTGAAACTTTGGTCATTTGGTCAGCATGTATCCCACCCTTTGAAGTAGAATTCCTGGGGGGCAACTCCCATTCTCTTGATGATTTCCATCGTTGTCATGATTATTTTCTATGACTGTTCCACTAACTTTATTTGACATTGCAGGTACCTCACTAGCCTCTCCACTTTTTTCTGGCATGTTATTAGCAGGCAACTTCCTTTCATCATCCATTAAGTATATGCTTGGATCCAGGTGTATACCCTGTTGGTTTAAATACCAAGAAGCAAGAAATCAAGTTAGGAAGACTAAGAAATCTACTAAAGCAAACAATAAAAGGTATTGTTAAGTTGTAAGTATAAAACCACAAGCTTATCAACAAGTTAAAACATTTAGATAAGTTGTTTGTGGTTCCTTCAATATTTAATATATTTTTTTTTCAAGAAAGAGACTTGAGTTCGAATACACGCGATGATTAGTTCTAGGCAATGGGATTCAATGGATGCTCCAGCTTTTGTGTAAGAGATGGTATAAAAGTATTGCTTGACCAAAAACCTTATCATAGATTTAACTTTTTGGATAAGTAAATACAAGGTTCACACAGACAACACCTGAATAAATAATATCAAGAAGTGAGACATACTTAGACCAAGGGCAAAATATTTACAAAATAGATCCAGAGCGAATTATAGCAAGAGAAGGAAATGGTGGATCTCTAAATTCCCAAGTCTTCCATGCCACGTGCAACCTTAGAAAATGAAGCATTTCATAGATGCGTTCTCTTTCAGCCATGAAAACTGGATAGCCAAACCAGAGGTTCAAAATACATTTAACTGATCGGCAGGAGTATCCAGCCAGCAGCAGTGAAGATACAAGCAAAAGGTTGAACAAACAAATTTGAGGAACAACCTATGACAAACAAATTACTAGAGTACGTTTCAAAAAACTTACTTCAATAATAATGGGTTTCCCATCTTTCATTGCTTTCTTCAGGTCCCCCGCAAGACCTGGAAACACAATAGAGCAGGCATTAAAGAACAGAATGCAGACACTAATGTCCAAAGAAATTACAAAGCAAACCTGTTCAGCACTCAGCTTCTAGAAATTATTAATGTTACTTCCTACTGTAATCTTGATAACAAACAGACAAACACCTTTTCGGACCACTCTGCATTCTCGGCAAAATTCTGTAATCAGCTCCTCCGAGGAATTAAAATTTCGAGCCCACACAGGAGTGGAAGACAGTGGTGCACTGTGTTAAATATAAAGATATAAACCAGCAAATCAGATATAATAAGAAAACACGAGTGCTAAAAAGAAATATCAAGTAGATGAACAACATAATTCTATGGCTAGAAGGTACCATCTTTGTAATTAAGTCCATATAAGTACTCTTTGACCTCCCCTCCCCAACAAGGGAAGTAAAACAGTATAAAACCAATGCCTTGCAGCTTTGCGTTGATTCTTTTGGAAACTTATATAGAACTATCATTTTTGGTTCATTTAACACATCCCATTCACAAATATTGTAGCCAACACTATAATAAAAGGGTAGGATAGAAATGTCAGGTACTATAATTGATCTTTTAAAAGGACAATCCACCGGCAGCAAATATTTGATACTCACTCACATGTTTAGAGCATCTTAAGGCCCCATTTGTTTCAGAAAATATATTTTTCAGATACAATTTCCCTAATATTGTTAGTTTATTAGGATAATTGTCTTCTAAATAGGAAATATTTCCTTTATAGGGGTACACAGTTTCCCATTGAAGGAAAAGTGATAGTATTTTGCACAAAAACAATCTACACTTTTCGAAACAGAAGGCCATTTCCTAAATTAGCATCTATAGTCTTCTAGCTTTGAGAAGTTGATTTCTATTTGGTATTTCATGAGAACAAACTTACAAATTACAGTAAAAAAGGAAAGAAAAAGAGGGGAAAAAAACCTTTAGTGAAAGGAAAAAATTATATAGAAACGTGATAAAGAGGTTGTAAGCAAAAGCATAAAAAATCCATCTCCTTTTTATAGTTCTATTTTTATATAAAGGGATTGGCATTTTGTATTTAATGTAATATACCGAAAAAATTTATATAGGGTAACTGCAAACACAATTTCATGTTAAAAACTGTAAAAGTCATTTCAGTGCATCTTTACAAACAAAACCGGCAAGCACTTCAAAACATGTTACTTCCATGAAATTATTTTTAATGGAAGTCATTTTCCTTAAAACAAAAGGGACCTAAATATGAGTTCAGTAGATATTAGATATTCTAGAGTGAATCATGACTGCACTCCATCAAATAAATATTCTTCTACTGACCATACAAGGCATCTATCGAAAATACCAACAATATTAAAATAGAAAAAGGGGTTCTATCAACCCTGCTCATACATTACTAAGTTAAGCATCACCCCTGGATCAAAATAATTAATAAAGTGGAATCTATCAAAAGTAGGATCCAGTAATAGAAAAGACACATTATAATAGTTTGAGGGTTAAAAAATGTAATAGGAAGAAGTATTTGATAAGATATCGTGTAAATAGGTTGCTCGTTTAAAATGGAGATTTCAATTATTTTACCCTAAACTGATTGAATCAATTTTAAGCACTTGAATTCATAAAATACCATCAAAAGGCAGGACCATGATTAATGCAAACAGAATTCAAAAAATAGACAACATTCTATGCCATTTTTATTTTTTTAATTCGTCAATTAATCCATAGACCCGTTCATAAACTATGTTTGTGGACTGGGCAGTGCAAATCAATGACATACTCTGTTGATGTGCGCAACAGTTCGTAGACCATATCTGTCTGCATCAGAAAAAGCATGTCTCAGAGCATTGCATGACACAATTTTGCTATAATTATCAAGGAAAAGAATTATCACCTGTAAGACGTTTGGCAAATTAAATCGCTGTGCAAGTTGAGTAGCAATGGTAGATTTACCAACACAGGCTGTTCCACACACGAGGATTACCAAAGGCACTCTTTGATGGTGAAATCTGAAGAACAATAAAAATGCTACCAACATAAGGACACAAACCTAATCTTAACTCCTCACGATCCTAAAGCCAAACATAGAGGTCTAATGTGCTCTGCTAATGCATGACATACCTTAGGGTATAGCTATCCTAATTAGTAGATGAAATATGGTAATTAACAGAGTTGAGGATAGCCATTTTACTACCTATTTCCAACAGAATCAATGTTGGTAGCATACAAGGAAAAAAAGCACAATTTCTTCTTCTGATATACAGGGAGGGGTGCTGCTATGAAGACCTTCCACAAGCATGCATAAAATCTGTAATAGCAGTGTCTAATATGTAACAAAAACAACAACTGTTCACAAGTGGAATGTATGATATTAATGAGTGGTGTTATGGAGCAAATGTTGATGAAATCAGGCTAAATGGTCTACTCTGTACGTGGTCCACAAATAGCAATGGAAGACTATATTTAAGAAGGACAGGGCACTGGTGAATGATCAATGGATCACAAAGTTCTTCTAGTGTCCATGCTGAGGAGTCAGGGTCCTCTACTTTCTACTAGTGGCAAAACTTCTTCTAGCAGAAAGAAGGTAAAAAAATTCTTCAACTGAAGAACACTTTTACATAGTGCATCAATCTTTTTTCTTTTCTTTTCTTTTTTCATATATGTGTGTGTGTGTGTGTGTGTGTGTGTGTGTGTGTGTGTGTTTCTTAATGAATTTTGCAGCTTAGAGCATTCATTGCATTAGTGATCCTATCAAAGCAACAGATCTAAGGAAGGCTTATTGTGGAAATGAAATTTCTATGATGGGGAAACTTGAAACTAGAGTAAACCACTCAAATGAGTCTTGTTTAGGCAAATAATCAGTCAAAATTGGAATTTTGCAGTAAATAGCCTTGTTAGAAAACATATTTGGCCGTGCTGGGATGTGGTAGTGTTGAAGGAGCATAAACAGTTCATTCATTGCATTTTACAAATCAAAGATTGAATGCAACATTACTAGCCACTCTGGTTTATGCTTGAAACTCAGATCTTGAAAGGATGGATTTTGAGGGCCAGCTCTAGAGCATATCTTCTTCACAAGTTGATCGAACTTGGATTGTGTTGGGCCACTTCAATAAGACCAGATTTATTGATGAAAGCATTGGGGGTAACATAAGGCTCAATCAGGCTACCTATGATTTCAAGAATTTTTTTGATAATGTCGAGTCAGATGACCTATACTCTTGGTCCAACGAAAGGAAAAAAACTCCGATCTCAAAGACGTTGGACCGAGCTCTTGTCAATCAAAATTAGGTTCTCGTGTTCCCAAACTCACAAGTAAATTTTCTTATTTTTTGCTTTCAGATCATTCCTTGTGTTTGGTCTATGGGGATTTTTCTTGTTACCACTGAAGGTCCCCCTGCAAGTTTTTTAATTTTTGGACAGAGGCAGATGGTTTTTCTTAAATTGGTGGCCAAGACATGGGCTATCACTGTGTAGGGGTCTAGATTTCGCCAAGTGGGGCACAAACTTAAGTTGCTTATGCTAGAGCTTAAAAAGCTGAACTCCAAAGAATTCTCTAACATCTCATTTAAGGTATCTCATGCCAAATCACACTTAAGTAGCTTAATCAGCCATTGGCCAAGGAAATAACTCTCTAATACAAGATAAGCACGAAGCTTTTAAGAAGTATTACTTGCTAAGAAATGCTGAGGAATGCTTTTTCAAGCAAAAATCTATGATCAAATGGCTTAAGCTTGGAGACAAAATCACATCCTTTTCCCACAAAGCCCTTATACAACGCCATAATCACAGCTCCATTCATACATTGACTAGAGGTGATACATCGGTTGCTTTCAGAGATCAGGGTATGCATCTTGAGATACAACTCTTCTTCTCTAAGCTGTTTGGTGACCCAGGAGAAGCACTTGGGCAATCTAGAGTGGAAAACCTGATTACTAAGACTTTAACATTATGTTTGGTTCAATGGAATGGAATCAGTATTTCATCTTTATTCCCGCGGAATATCTATTCCTTTGCTTGATTTACAAAACAGCCTATCAAAAGTGGTTTATTCTATATGATGCGAAATAGATAAAGAATCCCCATTACTTTCCTTTACTGAAGAAATGGCTATCTTAACTAAAAAATATGTTTTGTTCCGAAAATATTCTTAACTATAAAATAAAGAATTGTTATTCATTTTCAGCTTAACCCATTCCAGTGAACCAAACATACTAAAAATGAGCAGCAAATTGAGATTTTAGAGTCCAACTTATCTGATTCAGAAATAAAAGCTGGTCTTTTCTCCCAATCAAATGGGAGAGCACGGGGCCAAGATGGGTTTCCTGTGAAATTCTTCAAAGTTGCTTGGTCATTACTAGTTCAGATAGTACTGCAGCAATCCAGGATTTCTTCCAGTCCGGATTCCTACCATAAATAGCACTATTATTTTAGTTCCTAAAGAGTCTAATGCCTCCACATTATCATATTACAGTCCTGTTTCTTGTTGCAGTATGATCTATAAGGCCATCTCTAAAGTGCTAGCTTTGCAACTTAAAAAAGTGTTGGCTTCTCTAGTTGGGAAAGAGCAATCAGCTTTTATTTGATGCCCAAGAACTTGTCAATGGTTATCATCTCTATTGATGTCCCCCCAAGATGTGCTATAAAGTAGATATTATGATTGCTTACAACTCTTTGAATTGGAGTTTCCTTGAAACAGTGCTCAGGTGTATAGGTTTCCCTATTCATTTTCGAAATCTCCTGGTGCAATGTTCCTCAAATCCAATATTTTCTTTCATAGTGAACGGTGAACTAGTGGGGTTTGTTCCAAACCACAAGGACTTCACCAAGGTGATCCTATATCACCATATCTTTTTGTGATTATTGTAAAGGTTCCATCTTGTGTTCTTTGAAGGATGTTTTCAAACCCCAATTTCTCATTTCACAGGAGGTGTAAGTGAAGAGAATTTCTCACCTATGCTATGTGGACGATCTCATGATTTTTTGCAAGGGAGTTGTCCTTAAGAGGAGTTTCAAGAGCTTTCTGGGCTCAAAGGCAATAGTGCTGAAAGCAGGGTTTTCTTCTAAAATAATGACACATCAATTGGAGTTTTCTTGGTCAACTCTGCATTTCCCTTCAACTTCTCCCTCAATTCATGAGTTGGTTTATGTGATTCATCATATCTCCTAAATTCTCAAGTAGCTTTAATGGTTAACTTGTGGAATTTTTCCCAAGCTTTAGAGGTCCTAAACAAGGAATGCCACTATCTCCTTACCTCTTCATCTTGGTCATGGAAGGCCATTTCTTGCTTACTAAAAGATGAAGCATTAGATAAGAGACTCAAATTTCACTAGGGTTGTAAAAATAAGAAGTTAACCCATTTATGCTTCAGCAATAATTTTTTCATTCGTGTTAAAAGAGAATTAAAACCCATCTCCTTCATTAAAGAAGCTCTTGTAGAGTTTGGAAGTCTATTAGGATTGAAGACCAAGACGTCCAAGAGTAAAATCTTTCCTTAGTGGGATGAATGATAACAATCACAACAGATAATTCAGCTCTCGGGGTTTTCTTAGGAAGATTCTCCCTATCATATACCTTGGACTAATGATTATTTCAAAACTCCATAAGACCACTTGCATGGACTTGAAGATCCACTGGGAAGAAAGCGCCCTCAGCCTGGAAGCTCGGAACTTACTAGTGAAAGTATGTACAGGAAAGTATATGCCTCTTCCAGGCCTCTAGACACTAGTTTACTGCTATTGTAATGTCCTTGTAAGAGTTTTCGCACATTTACCCCTTGCCCCTTGGTTCCTAGTGTATGGACAAATGCTTTTAAGCTAGTTCCTCCATTATAGTCAACCTTTTTTAATATACTTGTATAATGGACTATATTTTTTGTAAATTTTCCTTATCAATAAGTTTATGAACTTATCCCAAAAAATAAATAAAAATAAAAAGACCACTAACCAAGCTGGTGAATGTAAATATTATTATTATTATTCTCAGCCTCGATCCTTCATTTTTTGTGTTTCAGAACTCAGATAAGTCACACAGATTTGGCAAGGTAAAGAAATTCAATGTGTAAGTAATAGCTTCTACAGTATGCAAGAGCAACTATACATTGGATCTAAAGCAGCCAGCACTTAATTGCAAGTGAGAAATGGCAGGACCACAGAAAATGCAAGCATTGAATAAATAAAATTCCGGAAGACCAGTGAAACTAGCTACCTGGTCATCATTTTGTACCGGTTAATATATTCTTCCCCATAGCCTCGCCGCTCCATGAGCTGCAAAGGTGCAGTGAGAATGCAACTGGCTCAAAGTTGTAGTACAAAAAGAACAACTGAGACAATGCATGTGAAAACATCTAAGGAATTCCTTTCTAAGTACAGTTTTAAAAAAAAAAAAAACAGCGAATTTCTTATCAGCTTTTCCTACCAGAGATATCGCATGTGTCTGCAGTTCTCGCTGAGACAATATTTTCATTCATAATGTCAATAGAAATAAGATTGTTCATTGGCTAGTGTAATCATTATCCTGCTAAAGTGCTAATCTGTTTTACTTCATGCTTCAAATTTGATGAACTTAACTAATGCCATATGGAAACAGCATTTTCATCAGCATGTTCAAACCAACTTCAGTATATAACTAGATAAAGAAGAAGATGATGCTATTGAGCTACTTAAAATCAACTTTCACGTATTTGATTTAAACATAAGTGAACTTGATACCTTAAAGAGATTGGCTTCCAGGTCTGACTGCGAGCTGGAAAATAATAGCAAAATAAGCACGGTCACTAATTCATAACTACTAAAACCTAAAAAAATCTGCAAAAGAGTGTACAAGATGTGCATATGCATGAGAGTTTAGAGTGGAACATACACATCCAGAAGGCTGTTGTCTATGAGCAGCTTCTTAAGTTCAAGAGCAATTTTAACAGCAACATGATTGGGGATCTGTGAAATCAAAAAATAAATAAATAAATAAATAAAACCATAATCAATATATGATTGTCCTCATTGTTCTAAATAATTCAACTCATCTTCAATCTCATATCACACAATCAATAATCTTTATTTACATCAGAAAAGATATGAAATGCATCGAATCACTCGAACGAAAACATCATTAAGACAGGCTAAGAAAAAACTTGTCCACAGTCCAGAAGTATTCACTTTCTTATAAGTATAAGCTATCAATTCATTTAACGAAAGAATTTTTCTACGACTGAAAATGCAGTGTAGATTGATGGATGGAAATCATTTTTCCATCAAATGACAAAAATAATCTCTGAAAAGGTAAGGACCATTTTGTAAGTCATGATTGATTTTACCACAAATGAACATTCCTTCATAGCGCTAGCTATCATACCATCACCCTCCATTTGCTCCAACCCCAACAAACAGCTAATTTTTGCATGGGAGATCATACACATGCGAACGAATTGTAACGAAATACAGTTTCGAGCAAGTAAATTACTGCCATTTGTCCTACTGTGTCAATCAAACAAACATTCGGACACATTTTCTTGGCTTCGAACAGAGTCGGATTTTCCATGTACAATTACAAATAATAAATAAAAGAATAAGCTGAAACAGTTTTCTGCCAAGCAAATGCAACCTAAATTAAAGATCAAACAATGGAGTGAGATTGAATCAAACCTTAGTGACAGTCAACATTCTACTGAGAAGGAATCGCGAGAGGACATAATAGTGATCGCAGTTATCTCCTAACCAAACCTTCACCTGCACAAAACCCAAAAAAGGGAAAATTTCTTAAATATCGTATATCGATTAAACCTAATTAGAATAAACTGAATCAATTTCGAAGATAATTTTTTAGACCTTGACGAAATCGTACTTAGATGAAGCGTTCCGAGAAGACGATGATAATTTAATAGTAGGAAAAGAGGAAGAAGAAGAAGAGTCTCCTCCTCCTCCACCACCACCACCACCAATACTAGCGCCGCAAACGCCGGCACCGCCGCCGGTGGAGGATCGATCACTGCCGGCATCGTCTGGTTCATCACCACTCCCGCTGTTACTGTGGCTCGATATGAATAACACTGATCTCTTCTCTTTGTCTTTCATAATTTAAAATTTTTGTGGAAGATGAGAGGATTAGAGGAGGGTGCTGTGTGGTTTGTAAAGTTTCTTGGTTTGGTGGGTCTGGACTTTTAGATTTTGAGTTCAGGTTTAATGAGTTTACTTAACGTGTCCGTCTGCTGCTCATGGATTGGATGGAGCCAAGTCAGGAGTGAGACAGTTTTGATATATTTTCGGGTAAACCCAAGTTATGGATCAATATTCGATTTGATATGTTATGAATAATTTTTTATATCTATCCTTATAAATTTTTTAACATTATTTATTTTATTTATTAATTTATAAAACACAACATATAATTAAATTTTGACTATTCATAAATTAATATAGACACCTCCAATGATTGGTCTAATCCAGTTTTGGACCCGTTACGGTCCATAGATTCTTGCCGGGTCTATAGGCTAGATTCGTGGACCCAAAGAGTCCAATTAGTTCCTATTTTAAAAAATAAAAAATTATTTTTTAGTATATATGTAAAAACAAAAACAAAATCAAAATATAAAGTGAAGAATAGTTGAAAAAACAAATAGCATTTAATTTAAAGTATTTTTCTTGTGAATATAAATTATCATCTCTTTATAAGTATTTAAAGTGTTGTTGATAAACGATAGGCTTAGAGTGTTACTATTATCGGATGATGGGATTGACGATTAGGTTTGGCAAAACGAGACATGTGGGAATGAAAATTTGCTTTCTTATCATATTGATCAATTAGACTTCTATCTAGATCGGATTTTAATCGAAACCCGACTTGTACCAGCTACGATGAGTCCTCCATTGGACTTACCCCGCCAATCCAGTTCACTACCGAGTTGAGGAGCCATCGGCTTGGTGGGTCCAACCTAAGTTGGAACCAATGACCCACCAGAACCGGTGGGTCCATACGGTTTTGACTCAAAAAAAAAAAAAAAAACCTACAACATTTGAATTATCACAGTCCATGCATCTTATCAACATGTAATGATGGTGCTTCGAGTAATTGTGCAAAAGCAAAGCAAAGACCAAAGACAGAATGAAAATAGTCGAAAGAAAAAAATTCCAAACCCACAATTGCTAATACCTACAATCCAATGGGAAATGGAGTAAATGCATAACCCTTAAAAGCCATTGGCATGTGAACGTCCAGCTTTATTCCAAATTTGAATTGCAAAATGGACAATGTGATTGTAACATAATTCGCAGATGTTCAAAATTTCAAAATTTGAAATTTCATCTTCAGCGCATGGGTAATTTGTCAAGCAACAAGCCTACATAAATACAAATGTAATGTCATAATATTTTCAGATATGCAAACATAAAAAAAAAAAAAAAACTTTCGTGTTTACATTCCCATAACCAGCATAAAGTTAATCCAAGCTTGTGTTTGATATTTTTACATCTCTCTTATTATATTTCATGTGGCACTTGTCGAAACTATTTGCAAAAAGTTCATTGTAATATGTGGTTCATATTTTTCTTGCAATTCCATACTTGTTTATTATTAATTTTTTTTTTTTTTTGCATTTCCCAATATGGCATCATTCTTTCAATGTAGCTTCTCAAGAAAAAATAAAGATAAAGGGATGGCTTTAACCTCAACATTGGATTTCAACGGCAACACCATGTCACAAATGAAAATCTCAAGTTCTTCGATTTTGATGACCATTTTAGTACGAACGAAGTGCAATAGGATAGATATCCCATTGTCCCACTTGGCTTTGAGTATATAACTCCAATTTATCATCTCATTAGTGAGGAGACAAGAACTGGATGATATGGAGAATATAATGGAAGGAGCGGCCGAAGAGGACCTCAAGGCCGATGGCGAGGAGGTAGACGAACTAATTCCTTGACCAAATTCAAGCAAGCCACCACATCCTCTTAAATCATCTATCTTTACGGTACATTTCAAGAAATTTAAAGGTCTTGATGGTAAAATCCAAGGGTATTGCGACTATTATACAACAAGTTACGCATGAAAGACTGGTGAGGGATATGAGAGCTTCACCAAACACCTGCGAAACAAACATCCTAGTGAGTGTGGCATTGAATCAAGTCAACAATTGTCGCATAATAGCAGCAGCTCCAAAAAGGATGCAAGGTTCTTTTAATTTAATATCGAAAAGTATAAGGACGTTTTGCAAAAATGATTGGAGGCATGCGCCTCGGTATCGTATTTAGTCAACATTCAGACTTCAGATATTTAGTGGAAGACATACTTAACCCATAAGCACACTTATATGGTACAATAGCAATGCATCAACACATTATACAACTTTACAAGGATGCTAAGCTAGAACTGAAAGGTATTTTCAACAACATTGATACATGTGTTTCCATTTGTTCAGACATTTGGATCTACAGATGGAGCAAAAATTCATGCATGGGTATCACCTGCCACTGGATAGATGATCAATGGATACTTAATAAACATCTCATTGCATTAAGAAAAATTGATGTCACACACACTACACAAAACATATCTTCTACAATAAGCTAGATTCTTGTATACTATTTCTTAACCAAAAAAATATTTTCAATTGGCTTTGATAATGCATTTATAAATACTGCAAGTGTGTGTGACCTTCAAAACCTTAGTCATCCCATATTAGGTGGTACTTCTTTTCATATTAGGTGCATATGTCACATTCTTAATTTACATATAAAATGTGGAATGGACCCACTAAAGTTAAGATATTCACCTATTAAATTGAGCCTTGATTACATAATTTATCATCATCAGTAAATAAAACATGGAGAAATTTCTATCTTCAATAAGGAATGAAGCCTAGAAATTTTCCAAAAGATGTAGTGCACAGATGGAACTCAACTTACCAAATTATTATGAGTATGATCGACTATAAAGAGTTGTTATGCAAATTTGCTCTTCTGCACATGCCAAACATGTTATCACATCCTAACGACTAGGTTACATATTATAATTTGCCTTTTGTATTAAAAGTTTTTTGTGATTATGCGAAGACATTTTCTCATATGCATCCCTAACTATTCACCTTTTTCTGCTAGAAGCACTTAATATTGTGATCACTTTAGTGAGGTTCCAATACAATGGACTTTTTCAATTAAGTATGCAGGACATGACACACAAGTGGCTTTCCTACTATCGTCACATCCCAATGATATATAATAGTGCATTAATATTAGACCCATGTCACGAGTTCGAAGGACTTGGTGGACTCCTTGAGGAGTATTACAAGTATGTTGATACCTTGTTAGAAGATTTAGATATGTACTCTGTTAATTATACATCTGTTATACGTGAGACAAAATCAATTTTAATTAAATCGTTCAATAGTTCAATAATATGTATAAAGGACAGGGATTAGTCACCGAACCACCACCTCCATTCGAACCACCGATCGTGGATGACGTTGCCCTAGGAGATTTGTTTATACTCACGCAATCACATGCACGAAAAAAGTGTAAAAGTGGAAGCAACAATACAAAATGCAACAAAATTAATAGATACCCTAACACGAAATTTGAGTTCGGCGATAACACTAGTGTTAAGGACTTTGACAATTTGGAACTATGGAAATGTCACAAAAAAATTCCCAATTCTATCCTACATGGTGATACAAGTGCTTGTTGGCACCAACCTCCACAACTACGGCAGAACAGGTATTTAGTTTTGCAAGTAATATGTTAGATGACCACAATGCACGTATGATTCAGGTAACGGTTGAAGCGGTAGCTTGGGTTGATGACTAGAGTAAGGCATAAAGGCAACTACAAGAGATCGCTATGATAACTAGCAAGGAATATGAGTACTTCAACGATTACAACTCATCAGGAAGAAGCACCACAGCAGCCACTTCCGACCTAACCCAAGGTCAGTAGTTCTTATAATTTAGTTCGAATACAAATATAGCATGTATGCTAGAACAAACAATTTTCAAAAAATGGAAAATTGAAAATGGTGTTTTCAAAATGCATAGATCAATATACAATTTTTCAAAATTATATGGACCGAAATCATTTTTCTAAAATTGTACTACAAAATTATTAATCATTTATAGTCGATATCACATTTTGACAATTAAAATTTACAAACACACTAAATATTTTATAAAAATAAAAAAAACATGAATTACAATGATTTGATTCTAAAATTTAAATACGTAGTCACCTCTGAAGTGACTGAAAAATATAAAATGAATTGTATTTTGCTTTTTGTCTTCCAATTACATGTACCTGAGATAAGCTATAATGTCCCTTCACACCGCTAAAACACTAACCGTATTACTACATAACATAAATTGTCTATTTCATTTTTTCAAATGTGTTTATTATTCTTTATCTTAAATGTTGAAATGTTTATTTCTTAAAAATAAATATTATAATTAATGTAATGGATGGAGAATAAAAAGAAAATTCTTTTAAGGAGAAGGATCCTGGTGGACCTGCCCTGTAAACCCGCGGGTCCTTGGGTCTTACCCGCCCCGCCACATTTTGGATCCTTATTTATGGACCTGGATCTAGGGTTCGGGTCACGGGTTGGACTCTAATCCATGCCGGCCCGAGAAGATATTTAGATTAATCTATAAAGGAAAAACTTAGACAAGTATCGTTACCGGATGATGGGTGTAAAGACCCGACCCTCTAAATCGAGATTCAGAGTATCGAATCCCCAACCACATATAATGTTTTCACATTATATGTAAGGTTGTCCTAAAATTAACAATTTATGAAAATTGTTTGATCAAATCTACTAAAACTTTATAAAGAATTTTTAACAAAACAAGATTGCTAATAAAAGCAATCTATACATATATTTACATCATATGTACAATGTTTAGTGTCAATACAAGACACTACAAAATTATAAGTTTTATTAAAGCAAAAAGAACTCTAGGAGATCTTAAGGTCTTTACATCTTAGGCTTAGCTATCAAGCCTTCTATACAAAGACTTTTCCTTTAACAAAAGCTCATAGAAAAATTCAGGGTGTTCGAGTCCTATTCGTCCCACTCATCCATGAATTTCTCAAAGTCTGACCCGTAACCCAAATCATCATAAAACTCGTCTCCATTGCCTGCAAAGCAGCAAAGTGAGCCAAAGGCTCGGTACACAATAACAAAATGCAAGAACAAGTTATCAAGCCAAACTTAAATCAAATGGAATGCATCAATAGACAATTATTATCTTATTAAGTTTTCTTTTACAAAACAGCAGAAGGGTATTCAAACCCCGGATCATGCTCTGGGAATTTAGGGATCCTGAGTAACAGCAACTGCTCAAGGGGTTGATATAAGCAGTCCGGATATTTATATCTCCTATATCTGTTTCATAAAGAAAATAGCTTCATTTAGGGTTCAAAAGTCGTTGCCCGACTCTATTTAAACTCAGTCTATAGCATGAGCCTAGTTCACAAGTTCCCATAAACTTTGAACTAAACCATGGTATTTCCCCATAAGTTTAAGTAAACGTTACTCGGATACTATTCCCCCTATCGACTACTCACTTAACCAAAAAGAGCTATTGCATCATAGCGTACCATTGCATCATGACTTGGGTAAGCGTCTAACTAACATGTCATTGCATCATGACAGGTTTGCTGCTCCTCGGACCAGATTAAACAGCGTAATAGACATCTAGTTCATCAAAACATCAAGCCGAATCGAATTATCAAATTAGAATACCTAGTCTTAACAAACATCAATCAAGCTATTGCGTACCCGAACCCGATAGTATATCACTATAATCACTCGGTGAGGAACTAACCGAAGAACCTTTAACTGAAATAGGAATATCAGAACAATCAATAATTGAATATAGATTTCACATCCATATATATATATATATCACAATCCTAGATTAATTATACAAGGGGATTCAATAAGCTTTGCATAAAGTTTTAATATCTAATTCATGCATAAAACATGTTTATCTAGCTTATATATTCATTAAGAGATCATATATGAAGTAAAGATTGAAGATTTAAGAAGTTTGAATTTGAAAAACTCAGGGGATACGCAGCCTTCCAATGCTGGCAAAATTTAAATGAACGCCGGCAGCGTGGGAAATATACGTCGACGGCGTTTAAAATTTTGATTCTGTTCCACTTTAACACCGCCCATACCGCGGTGGCTTTGAAGCTCTAATGGCCGGCGTACATTTCGAAAAACAAACGCTGGCAAAATTTTCTTGCAAAAGCCGGCAATGTTCAAAACGGTTTTAAAAAAATCGATTCTGTTCACTTCCAACACCGCCTCTACGCCGGCGGCGTTGCAATACCAGATGCCGGCGTACGTTCAAAACAGACCTATTCAAATAGAACTCATTTCCCCATATTTTTCACATTGTAAATTTCTAACCTATAACACTTTTAATCCTTCTTCAAGTTCATTTTTTAGCTTCATATACTAACTATATCTACACTAATCAATCCTAGCAACTTAGAATATTAAATCAACACACTAAATCACTTCAAATCCCATTTCCACTCCTCAACTTCAACTACTCAAATTATCCTTATTCTTTCCCAACACTCCATATAACTACCTCAACACATAAACAAATTCACACAATAACAAAACACAATCCAACCTAATTTCAATACATGAACAAAACAACTTATATGACATTAAACTCATTCTATCCAAGATCTTACATAGATACTATAAGAAAGGAAAATAAAACAAAAGCTATACTTATATTAACTCACATGAATAAGCCTTGTCTTGGAGAGAGTTTTAATTCAAGAAGCTTGGTGTTATTCTTTGATTTGGGGCTTAGAACTTGAAGTGAAAGAAAAAGAGAAAAGGAAAGAAAGAAAATGGAAATTCGTATGAAATGAGAGGGCTACCAAAAGAGAGCTTAATTAAGCAAAGTTTGACTTTTAAGGCATATTAAACTTTAGGTTGAATTTGGGTTAATTTGGGGCTCATTTAAGTGTAATTTAGGCATGAATATTGGGCTTAATTAAGGAAATTTTATGTCAACTCTTTCTTAAGCAAATCAAAAGTTGATTTTATAAATTTAAACATAACTTAACATATTAATGTATAAAAGACACAAATATTAATTATACTATACACACATTAATATATATAGAATAATGACATTGATTTCATTACATATGCAAAATAACACATATGAAATGTTCAAATTATACTAACTTAGACACATTTAAACTATTACTAACTCATCTACTCAAATATTAATATTACCAAACATAACTCTCATAAATCAACATGCTCATTTAGTTCAATAATTAAGATAAATAAAACATATACATGGAAGTTAAATAGAATTTAAATTTAGATCATTTCAATGGGATTGACGACCAGGTCGATGGGAACATGAAGTTGATGCCATTTTTCGACTAAATCAACTGGTTTTTACATAATGCACCTCCCTTCTTAGGTAAAGAGCATTCAAATAGGAAGTGGATATGGAAAACCTATACCTATCCTAAAATTTAGGTCTTCCTTTGACGCATTTTAGTAGTATAGGCTGCTACTAAGGATAATCTTATTCGTTGAGGCTTTAATGTGGATGGTAATAGCGATTTTTTGTGGATAGCCCGAAAGTGACAACCATCTCTTATAGCTATGTGGGGAAACTCACAAAGCATAATGTGCACTAAGAATTCAATAGCATCTTTCTCCTAACCATAATTTGGACTTATGTCTATGACAAAAACAAAAATTGACGTGGAAGAAGAATTTACTAGAGGAACAGCTCTGCCAACCCCAAGTAACTTTTGCTTTTGTCTTCTGGATGCTCTGGGCGAAAGAAAGAAAAGGCTAATTGAAGGAAAAGTCAATCCAAAGTGGCTGATCATGTACGTTAAGTTAGTCATGAATTTTGGGCACATTTTCGAGTCTGAAGAAAAAAGAGTCCTATATTTAATGAGCTGGAATGGCTTCCCCTACCATAGAATTGGATCAAAGTGAATTGTGATGCACCTTTCAAATATCCCATGGAAGAATTTGCCATTGCATTATTGTTAGGAACGATTTTTATAATCCTTAATTTTTACATAACCTGATTATAATAATTATTAAAAATATAATATAGAATCATAAAGAACTATAATGAAAAGTCGCAAAACTCACTTCAAATTTTTCACTATTTAAAAAAATTATTAAAGTGCAAATAAATCTAATTATAGTTAGTAAGAATTAATATTCTTACTAATATTTCGAAATGCAAAATGTAACTTCTAGCACCTTAAGTAATCAATGATCCATGATAAATTGATCATTACTGTAAACTTCAAAATCCTTTTTACCGTAAGTTTAGTAATGACAAAATAAATTCTATATTAATTAAATATTTGAATTATACTAATGTTTTAATTAGAAAAATTACGAGACTAAAATTGTGATTTAACCCCGTAACCCCAAAAGTTTTTATAACTAGTAAAATAAACAGAGTAGCAAATGCAAAACATATATTAAAGTTATGACCCAATAAAAATCCTAGAACGAACCTATGAGTAATAGTGAACTCATTTATAGCTTAAAAACCTAAACAAAAAATTGTTTGATCCTAATTGATACCAAAGACAAGATTCTACATCTCGAGTCAATAACTCAATATATAATTAAAAGTAGTCGTAAATTTCAAAACCGATAAAAGACAGTCCATTTAGAAAACCTATTGATTGTAAAATAATAACTAAAAGATGAATCGCTAGGGTTATAAATATGCAATGAGAATGAAAACAGATCCATAACTAATAAGTTAGACTTTAAATAAAGATTTGGATTGCACCGATGTTCTAGTTAGGAAATTCTGAGCCTACAGGAACTAAAATCCTAATTTAGTCTAGTGGGCCCAGAAAACCTTAATCACATATGATAAAACTAAAAAATTATTTAATCACGTGAACTTTAAATTCAAGATTTGAACTCATAAATAATCTAACAGATTTGTAGGAGCTTTAGATAAATTTTTAGAGATAAAACCCTTACATAACTGATATATAAATACACGTATTACTTAGTATTGTTGAGTTATCTTTATTAATTAAAATAAATAAGTATTAAACTACATAAAACAAAATAACATACAGTGGAAATGCAGCTTAAAATCCGAATGCTATTTCTTGGATGAAAATCACATCCTTAGCTCTTCAAATTGCACCAATATTACAATTAAAAGTCAAGATGAAAAAGGACACGTGAGCTAATGAGAGATCTCCAAGTAAGTTAAGCATTGAAAGAATAGGATAACCAACCTTAAACCACTTGTTAAGTGATGCAATTTGCTTTCTAAATTTATATTGTTGCACAGCCATGTAGAGGACAACAAATTCAAGTTGCTAAAAATTTTTGTACCGTATATAGCTTTGTAATATAGAGCTCACCAAGTTTAAAAATTTACTCCACAAACTCCAACAACAACCCCTCAAATAGACACATAATCAGTTGAATATTGACTTGAAAATTTGCTAAATCAACACAAACACAAACGACACTTACAGCTTCAAAAATTGCAGCAAAAGGATGTAAATTATAGCCTACATCTCAACCGAACAATTAGCCCTACTTGTACAAGAAATACCCCACATATACACCTATAAATAAGCATCATTAACTAACAAACCAGCAAATTAATATTCCCTTTCATTTGACCCAAAAATTAAAGAAAAATCGACTCCCATTCTCACCCAACTTTACCTTGAATTGCAGTTGAAGTAAAGACAATATGTTCCAAGAATTCAACTTGCTTGCACCATGTATAGCTATAGGAATTATAAGAATAGAATAAGTAAAAAATTCTTAACTAAATTGACAAACTAACCAATTAGCAATTTGTGCAAATTCTTTCCTTAAATTTTCATAGTAACAGCTGCTATAGAGGAGACAAACAACCCAAAATTCGTAGCCCCAGTCTCCACCGAACATGGCCTAAGTAACATAGGAATTTTGAGCCCATAAAGGTATAATATTTGACCAAATAAGCTCCAATAAAAACTTATCGAACTTTAGAGCAACTAAAAATTTGGATGAAAACAGCCCTACAACTTCCAATTTGCGTCCCCAAACAACCCACTTTTATCCCCTTTCAATCGTTGTTTGATACATATAAATAAATAGTTATTAGCTAACAAACAAACACATTATTACCCTTCATTTGACCCGAAAATGTGCAGCAAATCCAAGCTGAAACACCTCCTTCAATCTCTCAAAAGTTGTAGCAACTAAAACAAAGCAAACAACCTTATTCTCCTCATTTTCTCTACCATGGAAGGTATATTTTCAATAAGAAAAATACTATGAACAAACTAAAACAACAACCAAGCTCCATCTACTCAATAGATGTCACCGTGACAAATTTAAAGGGGAAAAAACTCCTCTAGCTAAGGCAAACAAAATTCTAAAGTCTAATACAAAAGGTAAGAGAGTTTCAATTGAAATAATTGAATCTTAGATCATTTGAAACTCACATCATGTTTTCTAATGCTAGGATCAATTCTTGTCAAGGAGAAGTGTTTAATATTCTCTTTCATATCCGATTAAGGTGACTTATATCCTAACTTTTATTTCTTATTACATTCATGCATTGATATTGGGATGGATTAAGTTGTTTAAAGAAGCTCATGTGTTTAGATGAGTAGTTGCTTATTTGATGAATTCAACAAGATGAGATGTCATGGTGTTGATAATTATTGGCTATTTAAGATTATGGAAACATCAACTTAAGAATATAGAACATAAGCTTTAGAAAATTCGATTTTAAAGAAGAAAGAATCGAACCAAGTTTGCTAAATACACCAAGGAAGGCGTAAATAGATTAATAAATTGTATTAATAAGTCATCATAAGCCAAAAATAACCCCACCAATGGAAAATACTGAAAAATCCTATGAAATCGACTACTCATTCGTTAAAAACGGATAAGAAACAAATTATATATCACAAAAACAAAATTTCACTTTTATTGTCAGATTTTCCGTGAAATTACAAACTGTTCCTATGATTTTCGCCACCTTAGATATATTATTTACTGACAACACCATCAATGGATTATACTAAAAAAATTCCTATGAAAACTACTATTAATTCATCAAAAAACGGACTAGAAATGAGTTAGATATTATAAAAACAAATTTTAGTTAATGATATCATGTTTTCACCCAAAAATTACAGACATGTTTTATAAATTTGAATATCTTACATGTTTCTTTTTCTTGAAAACAATACCACAAATAGAAAGTACTCAAAGAGTACTATCAAATCGACTATTTATACATTAAAATCGGATTTAAAAAGAATGAGATATCGTAAAAGCAAAAACTCACTAAGAGCTGTCATAAACTTACACACACAACCACTCGGTGAGCACTTAAGGACACACGCTATAAGTGCTCTATGCATGCCCCATGATCGCTCCATGTCACTCTAGAAGCGCTTCACATCTACTCCATAAGCGCTCTGAAAACATCTCTTGATCACACACTTAACCACACCCAAAGCACGCTCGTGCTTAACAAGTTGAGTGCAAAACAAGGCACTCTGTATGTGCTCGATGAGCGCTCACGACCGCTCCATGACCTTCCCATAGCCGCTCCAGAGGCGCTCTAAGCACCCTTGTACTAGCCCCCTGAGCACTCAGTTTACACTCCTAAAGTTTCTTAACATGCTTGATGATATATATACCTATTATATATATATATGTACATATATATCCTTATGAACAAATGTATGTATAAAACTAGATTTATTCTATTTCTTTATCCTATTTTATTTATTTTTCATGACACTATACATGTTACGGTCTTAAAAAAATAATAATAATAAAATTTAAGTATAATAAACATTTGATATATTATAAACTCTATGAACCTACGGTTGTGTTAGAAAAATAAAATAATAATTAAGTGATGGAATATAACCTTATAAATAATAGAAGTTTAATGTACATAGATAGATAGTGTTGACAAACAAAGAAATAATAAATAAAAATATATTATCAAATGATGTAGGACTTAATTAAAGGAAGAGGAAAGCGCCTTAAACAAAAAAATGGATATCAATTAAGATCAAGACAAGTAAAATGAAAATAAATAATAAATAGTAAGTATCAACTACCTTAAGATAAACAAATTAAAAGACACGGTCAAAATCATTACGTGAATAACAACATAATAATGAATATCTGTTGTCTCATTTCATAGGAAAAATAAAACAATTCTTGGACTTCCAATAGCATATTACGACAATTTAGTAACGACGACAGGTGAGTAACTTTGCCATTATCACACTATTTATGATTGTAGTTTAGCTACATTTGTAATAATATATTAAACTGAGAAGCATGTGGGATTAGGTATACTCCATGATACTTCATGTATGTTTGATAGCCAAAATATCATAATGTAAGTGATAATCCTATTGTATGATAATTACTGTAATAAACATGTTGATGTTTGTATGCGAATTATATAATCACCTTAAATATGACTAAAAACTATTGGTACCATAAATGAAAATGGACATGCATTGCATAATTTGCATATACTGTATTATAAGGAGTGGTGACCCCACTACGTATTAGCATTTCGGTTCTCTAGTAATGTTTGGTTTTTCTAGGCAGAAAGCTATTAGTTTTACACAAGATTACCTTTATTCTATTCGATTCCATGGGTGTCCGCCCTGAGGGGTACCCTAGACATGGTAGTCCACCGTACACAATACTAAAGCCTAGAATGACTGCCTCGGTCATACAAAGGCTTACGTATCATGTACAAGGCGTACATCACAACCAAGGAAACGCATCAGAGTAGCATAATTTATATTGATAATAATTAAGTAACGAGGAAAGAGAATACTTATCATAAAACATAAACATATTAAATACAATTCTTAAGGGCAGATCCCTCTATTGTCTTCAAATAAATATCTTAGAATCAACAGAACACTAACATATGATTCATTACATATAAAGAACCTTACAAAATTACTTCATCTTATGTTTCCATTTCCTTCATAGAAGCTTTAACATCCTTCCATGACTTCCTTAATGTCATGATCCTAAATTTAAGCCGCTGGTATACCTGTTTCATCAAAATCTATACGTATAAGCTACAACTAGCTTCGTGAGATATTCCTTTTCATTCGCACCATGTTTTCAAACAAGTTCATTTAAATTTTCACACATATGCTATGCATACACTTCAACAATCACGTGATTACATAAATATATATAGTTATCCGGAAACCATATATAGAACAGATTTACCCCTCCGTATCGAAGGTTAGGGAATTGGTGATGAAGATCCTCGATTTCTACTGTTAGTCCCTAGGTCCCCATCTAAAGCATTCGGTTGGCTCGGCTCCGAACCTAGAGTCGCATTCCCTGAGCGATTTGGATTTCTAGGAAGGAACATGGCCCGTGTTACAGCACGATAACACCTAATCCAACTTTACACCTAGGAGTAGCAGCCTTCCGAAAGAGATGTGACTCGATGGATGCTATGCGTAAGTGTTTTATTTTTCATAAGCCAAACCTTATTATGGATTATTAGGGGGCGATCAATCAATTTAGCAAATAAACAATCATACAAGTAAGTAAACAAAAACACTTAAACAAGCAGTTTAAGTTGTGATATTTTAATTCTCATTTAACGCATAAACAAAGAATCACATATATGCATATCCTTGAGTTCTCATACTTATTCATTTTTTTTTTTTCTTAGTATGCTAATGCCACTACTTTACAAGTATAAGCAAGGTAACGAAATTAAGAGGAATAACTCACTCGTTCATTTCACGATCTTCTTAGTAGTAGTAATCCTCATGAAGGGTAATCTCGTATCCTTCGTCACCTAAATAAAAGAAATACCCAGGATGAGTATTTCGTAGAAATTCTACTTAAACTTTTTAATTCTATTTCACTATATTCGTCAAATTCGTATAGAATGAAATTCCAATTTAAAATGGTCATAACTTACTCATTTTAACTCGGAATTTCGCATATAATATACCGTTTTCTATCTATTCGAAAAGATCTATTCATTTCTAAGGTTATCCTTATCATATAAGGTCATTTGGGTTCCAAAAATGTTGGGTACAGATTTAAAACGAATATTTCTAGATTTTTGTAAAACCATTTTCTAACTCAACCTCATTCAAAAATCCCTTAGTAAATGTGTAATATATATATAATTGATATATCCTTTGAGTATATAGATAAACTCACTCCATATGCAAAAATTCTAATGGTAGTGTCTCAACAATTTACTTCATAAAACAATTATTTTTAAAGTGTTAAAACTTAACTTTGATAAATTTCTTTTCAAGTATTTTGAAGAAACTTTATATCTTCATAGGTTATTATAAATGAGTATATTCTTATTTTATTTTCTTCATTCCTTTTTCTAAAACAAGTAAAATTTTCTTTAACCTTAATCTTTCATAAATTTTTCTTCTATTGATAAAAGATCAAAGTTATCAAAATTGTATTAATTTGTTAAAAACCTTTTTATAAATTTGTATTTGGAATGGTTTTAGAAAATGAGTCTTGTCTTCTTATATTTATTATCTAAAATATAAGTTTTTGTTTTCTAAAAACTTGTTCTTTTATTTCCTTTGAAAAGAGTCCTCTTTATTGATAAGATCTTTGTTTTTAATCTTATCTTATTTATATTCTTTGAAAATAAGTTTCTTCTTTAAAACTTGAAAATCATTATTTTCCTAAGTGGGTTATAACTTTATGGTTTGAATTCATCTTAACTTTTGAAAACTAGTTTATATCTTAGTTTTGTTATGGAGTTAAAAAGAGTTTATTCTTACGCTTTTTGTGAAAACTTTGAATATTAACAAATTATTTTACTAAAACTTAGGTTGCCATAATGTACAAAGAAAGTATTCATTTCTTATGTTTCTTTGGTAAAGTTATCTTTGTTATTTGAGAAAAACTTAAAAAACTTGTATTACTCTATTTCTATGTTGTTGATAATAACTTCATTAATTTGTGACAAGTCACATAATAGAAAATTTAGTTTTAAGTTCCTTTAATAAAGTAAAATTCTACTTTTTAAATTAGTTGAGACAATATCATTATGTAGATGCAAGTATTATGAGCATGTAAAATAATAAGAACATGAGAAAATACTAAAAACAAATAATAATAAGCAAGATAATAAAAATATTAAGTATCTTGGAACCTTAACTTCATCAAGGTATCCCAGTCAAGTATTGGGAGCCTTAACTTCATCAAGACATCACGGGACTAAAAATAGACTAGTCCCAAAAAGAATAAAGAAAAGATTGTTTTAACTTGATATGACAAGTCTAAGACTAGAAAGACTAGTTTAAAGAAATAGCATAAATAAATTGCAAGGCATGAAATAAATAAATTGCAAAGCATGAAATTAAATAAATAATAATGGAGCTTATATGCTCTAAAGATTATACATAAATATATTTAGTTAGATATGACTAATAAAATCAACATAACAACATAATAAAATAGGAAGTTCATGTGCAAGAACAAAACATGAACATGTTGTTGCTTTTACTACTCATATGAGTTTCAAACAACACCATAGTCATGTTAAGTTACATGACATAGATAACTAAATGGTTGGAAGAAATTTTTACCTAAAGTGTTTATGTGGTATGAAGATGGTAGTGAATGTATGGTTATGTAGTTATTGAGAAATAGTAGTTGTATTGTATAGAGAGAAAATTTGTGAGTATTTGGTGAAAGAGAGTTTTGGTAGAGGAAAAGTTTATGGAGAGTGTTTGCATAGAGAATTTGAGAGAGTTTTGGTAGTGAAATGAGTTGTGTGAAAGAATGAATGAAAGGGTATTTATAGAAATTTGGAGTGAAAATTAGATGTAATTAAATTAATTAAAAAAAGAAAATAAATGAGGAGTGAGGAGAGAGAGAAGTGGACAGAAACATGAAGAAGAGAGAGAATTTTGATAAAAAATAATTTTAGAAGAAAAGTGTAAGAGAAGTTTAATAATATGTGATATGGAATTTTTATGGGAAAAGAAAATTGTAAGAAATAGGTATGTAGGTGTAAGAATAGGTAGTAAGAAAAAGTAGAGATAGAGAAATAGTAATGAATAGTAGAAAAGTACTATGAATGGTAAACTAAATAATTAAAGTACCGATAGTAATAAAAATACGCGTAATAATACGATATCTGTAATTTTTAGCTAACGAAAAATTCTAAAACTGATTTTTTTTTAAAACCTTATATTTTTATGAGGCTATTGGTATTTACTGAATATTTTTACCATCCGGTGTACCAGGCATGGTTTTTGAAAACTGATCCCGTTCGGATCCGAAGGACAATAGAAATTAGCGAACATGATATTTTTAAGCTTTCCTATATTATTATGAACTATTATCAACAATTATTTTCATTTCGTTGTTTAGGGTTTAAGAGCACGGGATTGACGAATCTTAAACACTAGGGTTTGTTTGTAAGCTTTGTTGACTTTTACGGTTTTGGTTTAACTTCGGTTTTGTTGAGTTATTGTAAGATTATATAAATTTGGAGTTTTGACCGTATTATATTTTTAGTTCGATATCTATGGTTTATCTTATTTTATTTGTGATTTTTAATAGTTTACAGTTCTCGGATCGTTTAATCCGAGTTTAGGGTTATGAGTTGACTCAGTTTAACTTTTGGTGAAAATTGAAATTTCTGATTCTAAAATTCACCGAAGGATTTAAGCTCTTAGCATTTCGTTGTCGAGCGTTATTTGGATATATTGTCTTGATTTGCATGTTAGGAATCGAATAGGTGATTTGATTGATGTACGGATGTTGACTCAACTGATAGTTGGATTTTCTATTTTTTTTTAAGGTTCTCTTTTTCTCGGATTAAGAAATCTCGTTTTTGATCTTATTTAGAATTAAATTTTCACTTGGCTTGTTTTTTAGGGTTTCGATTCCGATGTTTGACTCTTAGGATTATTTTCTAAGAATTATGAAATTTTCAGGGGTTTACAATGAGAACTAAACTAGCACTAAAGAAATGCCGCTCGTGGTATCAATATGAAAGGGCTAATATTTAGTGGAGTTTCTTTGTTTTGAGAATAAAAGTGAAAATTTTAAAACTAATCTGTGAGTGTATGGTACCCATTCTTCTTTGGTTCTCTTATTCTCCTAGGCATGGTATATCACTCATCATGGTTTCCTTCCAACTCCGATGAGAAGGCATAAATATATATCTTGTTTGGATTTCAGGTTATCTAAGCTTGTACTTGTATATAGATGATTGATGCATTGTATATGTTTGCTAATTAAACTTGGTTGTTATTACTTGATGTATAGTCTGGTTAGGTTATCTCACTGAGCCGTGGTTTCGCTCACCCCCAATAATTTTCGTGCAGGAGTAATACTAGCTGGGATTGAGCTAAGAATATGTGAAGAGTTTTTCTCCATCAAACTTTATTGAAATTAGAGATGTAGGTTATGATGAACTTATAATGCAAATTAGATAAATTGCATAAACGATTGAGATTTTATATTTTGTACATTGAGACCCAATTTTATTATTTGGTAGGGGATACGATTCGCTACGATCTTGGCAGACTAAGGATAATCGGATTCCTTAAATGAATTTACATAAAGATTTTTATATATAAATATGATTAAATTTCATAGAGTAAACAAAAAAGATAGAGTCTTGTAATTTCTAACTTACAAGATGGTTAAATATTACTAATGCACATGTGGTATGATAGCTTTAGGGCAATCCTACTAGGCCCCTATATTGAGGCATGACAATTTTGGCTACTACTTAAAGACACGATAAAGACTTTCATGGTAGAATCTCCTCTAATTGCTAAATTATGGGCTATACACTAGGGCATGAATGGATGATTGACCATAATGTTTCTTATGGTGTTATTGAATTTGATGCAAAAATAGTTGTTGATTAGATTTTGAACTCACTTGTAGAAAGGTTTACTCTTAATGTTATCTTAATGTGTAGGCACATGATGCAAATACACTAGCACTCCAATCAGATGATAATTCTGAAGTAGATGAAAAGAGATGCTAATTGGACAACACATGAAATAGCGGATATTGACTGGAAATATAAGATCAACGAAGACTTCTCAGACATTTCTACTGCAAATTTCGTTAATTTTCTTTTTGTTAGAATGAAAAATTGTTTTAGTTCCGTTACTTTTGTTACTAATGGTAATCAGCTGGAAGTCTTTTTTGTTTTTTGTGCTTCCTCTTGGGAGTTTAACTCCGTTGAACCTGCCTTGTGCTTTGTAGGATTACAAAATGTATCTTAATTTACCCTTACTCCTATTATTGTTGGTTTGTTTTATTTTGTTTGTTTTTATTTTATAAAGTTTTTGGTTTTACCAGGAAAAAAAAACGTTGTTGATAACAACATTTAATAAATATAATTTAAAAAACATATCTTGTGCTTTATATAAAGCTCTCTAAGAGAGCAATCTCAATTCTAAACAATGCATACTTCATTTTCTTTTGCAAACTTTACTCTTTTAAAGAGTTACTTTAGTTCTACATTACTAATATTTTAACTCAAAAAAGGTGTGCTTAGGTATAAATAATTGCACGTATTTGATAGTTTTAAATGAAGATGGGCTAAAGAGTAGTATGTTTTTAGATTCAATTTATATTTTAAGTTTGATGTTTTATTTTAAATTAAAAAAATTGTTTGCTTAATTTTTTTTAAGAGAACAATGGCAAAAAGAAAAACAGACGAGCTCAAATCATGTCGATCTGACCAGGACCTAGTGAGTCCATGGGTTGGACCCACCCTTGCCACCTACAAGGAGCAATTCCAAGTCCTTATTTTAGTGAACCAAGCCCTGGAGATGTCTAGTTTGATTCTTTTAGATAAGAAAGCGGAGCAAATATGTTAGTATGATAGTTAAAAATAGCCATCAAAATTTTGATTGGGTATGAAATTAATTATTCAAACTTCAAATACCAAATTGAACTTTTGTCTAAAATCTAATACTAAATTTAACATTTTTCCTAATTTTTTTTTAAGATTTGAACCCAATACAAGTTGGAATTATACACAAATAAATATTTCCCCTCCTCGAATGATGTCTTATTATTGTAATAACACGACTATGTAGTGAAGCTAATGAAAATTATAAGTTTGTTTTATTTGTATAAATTTATGAGATTGGACTAAAGAAAAATCCTAAACTCTTATTTGATTATCGTCATAAACTTTAGTACGGGACAACATGCTTGGAGAGTAATTTGCTTTAAAAAAACTATGTGAGGATAGGACAAATCATGTCCTTACTACATAACTCAGATCATTTATAATATTATTGTGATTGTGTCTACCAAATAATTGATAACATAAAAAAAAAAAAAAATCATTGTCCACCATACATATTAAACACAGTATAAGTGATTAGTGAATTGTGCTACCTAATAAATCTTATACAATATTATCCAGTACAGTATAAGGCTTTAGTATTGAACAACATGGTATTAGATAAATTTGAAGAAAAATAAATTATGTAAAGGATGAGACAAATCTTTTCCTTTCTGCACATTTCAAATCTTTGTGCATTGTGTTTACCAAACAATAGATAACATAAAAAATCGCTGTCCAATATCATATATATCAGACATAGTACAAATGATTAGTGAATTGTGCTATCCAATAAATCTTGTATCGTCCAGATTCTTTTTTTCCCAATTCTTATAACTAAAGGCTAGCTATTTTATGGACCTATTTGAATTGTCGGATTTTTTTCTGTATCAGATCTGTATTGGTAACTTTTTTGTATCGAATCAATAACTGTTTAGTATTGGTTCGGTTTGGTCAGTCTATTAGTAAAACTATTAGTTTTTCATTGGTATTATTTTTGTATTGGTTTAGTTTTGGTTCGGTTTGAAAACGAAAACTGAACCAACTATCTAGTGAATTAAAAGTGTTACCACTTACGACTTCTTCACTTCACTATATAGAATGCGGGGAGGATAGAATTCTAATTCGACGGTAATGTAATAGGGCTGTAATGACTATTATAATGTTCACTTGGTATCAAAAGTAAAAGAAGTAATTATTGGAGTAAAAAGTAAAATATCTACAATATCCTTTATATTTATTAGAAAGAGAGGATAATTGTATAGGTGATATTTTCAAAATAAGGATACTTATGACAAAGTTTAAAAATACACCATTGAATTGCAATTCATGAGTGGGGGCACATGGATTATTATTCATTATTTTATGTAATAGAAATTCATTGTGATTTATTATTCCCCTCAATTGAACAATGTAATAGCAGCTTTACATTGAATGAGGAGTAAATGAATAACAAACTGTTAATTCGCAAAGATA
Source organism: Combretum micranthum (assembly GCA_024138025.1). Classification (NCBI taxonomy): domain Eukaryota; kingdom Viridiplantae; phylum Streptophyta; class Magnoliopsida; order Myrtales; family Combretaceae; genus Combretum; species Combretum micranthum. The sequence goes on along the minus strand of JAMXBD010000622.1, from coordinate 333,988 downwards.
CAACTAGCATTAGTTATCCCACAACCCTACAAGGACATTATACAACTAGAATATTACTACCACATGACGATGGCTGGGGCTCTAAAAACGACTCAGGATACAACAGATGACATCTGCCAGGGGACAAAACATAGAGATTCAAACAAGGATACTCAAATAGGCCTTAGTGGTTGTCCCCTTCCTAGTGAGGATAAGTCCCCATAACATACGAAAAGTTGTTAATATAGAATACGACAAAAATTTTTAGGAGGAGATCAACTCTGACTCCCTGGAGGATGATGATGCTAAAACAGATGTATCAGAAATAGAAGAGGTGGAAAATGGTAATGGACACATTTGCTTTACCAAGGAGGAAAGGAAAAAGTTATATGATCCTTAAAAGGGAGCTATCATTATTAAATCCTCTAGGCCAAATTTAGGGTATGTTAGACTCCTTGAGAGATTGAAGGTGCTATGGCGTGATGTAGGAGAGTTTAAAATAATTAGTGCAAGTATAGATTTCTATATTGTTTCATTTCTCAGGGCAGAGGACTAGAACGGGCTCATCTGCAATAGACCTTAGTTCATTAATGGTTTCTATCTTGCCATTCGGAAATGGACGACACGTTTCATCTTGTCCAAACAAGATATTGAATCGGTAGTAATTTGGGCAAGAATCAATGGATTACCATAAGAATACTACCTGTCTTAAGCTCTCGAGAAAATTAGGGCCATGCTTAGAAAAGCCCTCCGTTTTGATACATACACTATTGGAATGGAACATAGATGTTTTAATTGCATTTTGTGTGCAAGTTTATTATGATACTCCTTTGGTTCACTTTGTGTGTTGTAGATAATATGGAACTTAGTGTTCAATACAAAGGAATTCCTTTACTATGTGAATTACGTGGATGTATTGCCCATATCAAAAGTACTTGCCTAAATAATGTTGAGGAATCCTTGGAGGCTAGAGTTTTTGATACTACTGATGTTGGTGTAAGTAACATGGCTAATACGTCTTCGCATCTGACACATCTGGACCCTTCTTCTAATGAGATAAAATCAATTAAAGGGGTAATCGGATCTGATTCATCTTATGGTGATTAGATCAAAGTTGAGGGAAAAAAGGGTCACACTCACATCAAATGTTGAGACCCGTAGGAGTCAAAAAGACACCCAACAAAAACAAATGGAAGTGTAAAGGACTCTTCCCCTCAAGAACTGATAAAAATGAGGAAAAGAATCACAATACCCCAAGAAACTCATCATATGTGCAAGTGCTTGAATCCTTGACAGCCAATGAAAAATTGGAAAAATACAAAAAGTTAATGCAATGGTCAATTGTTGATGAGAACTAGCACTTAGAAAAATGCTTTTGTACTGGATTTCTAATAACAGTGAAGGTGTTGCACAAAAACTCGTCACACCTTCAGTGATGGTGAACTCTATAGCTTGGCTAATTTTTTTAACAAACACCTCAACAAGAATGCACATGGAAATAATAAAGGAGGCTCCTTCAAATGTCTTGACTAATCCTTAGAATGACCCATCCCCAAGCAAGAGTCATATTAGACAATCTAGCCAAAAATGATCATAACGAGAGAATTCACCACTATAGTCCTCTCAGCTAGAAAGAGGGATCAAAGGGACATATATAGTCCACTGTTTATACTCGTAGCTTAGGGTATGAACATTCGCGAACTAGCTCATGCAATGTGCAGTTGGGATTTAGTAGTAAGAGTACTCCCTATATGACCAATTTTCAGCCTACTCCTAGTCAAGGAAACTCATCAATGGATGTTCTCCCTAGAGGAACAAATGCCACTACTGGTGATCATAGAAACTGGGCCCTATGTGTTCAGAATGGAAATCCTATGGCTCCAAGGTGTTGAGGTGGGCCTCCCTTCCTGGTATCAAATCCCTATTTCAAATTAAAACTTTGTGATGGTAGATATTGATTTAAATAACCTGGGGAAATCCAAGAGGTCCCCTTTAAGATTCTCTCATGGAATACATGAGGTTCGTCATTAAATCGGCGCATGGCCTGTCTAGCTAGTATGCTCAATACGTATAATCCTAATCTTCTTGTATTGTTGGAAACTACGATGCATGAAGCTTCTGCCAAAACTCTTGATAACGTCTAGGTTTTTCATAGAATGTTTTGTGTAGATTTGTAGGGTACAGTAGGGGTATTTTTGTTCTCTGTAATGATCAAGGTATCATCGTGCAGAATCTCTCTATATCCAGCCAAGAGATGCATTTCCATATTCAAATACATAACTCTGACTTATTCCTTTTTGTTTTTGCTATTTATGCTAGTCCTAGGTTTCAGGAATGCTATTTACTCTAAGAGACTCTTGAAAAAGCATTTGACGTCATCAATAGACCTTGGTTAATTATTGGGGATTTTAACAAGATTATCTCTACAAATGAAAAGTGGGGGTGGGGCTTTCATTCGAAATAGAGCCCAACTCTTACGGGATTATATGAATAATTGTGGTATGGTAGACATCGGTTTTGTTATGCCTCCATTCACCTGGTCCAATATGAAAATTTCCCTAGTGTTTCACCTTAGTCATTCTCAGTCAGATCATAGACCCATTTTGTTTAATTCCTTTCCTAAGCACGTGGATGTGAAGCTATGGCCTTTTAGATTTCAAAATATGTGGTTGGAGCACCCTTTCTTTGAGAATGTTCTCCGCAATTCCTGGATTTTGGGTAGACATCCATATGCAAATCTAAGCTCTACTACCTAAAATCTGACAAGGTGGAATCGTGGGGTTTTTGGTATAATCCAGCATAGGAAGATATTATGAATAGCTTAAGGATCTTAGATTAGAGGCCTGATTTGGAAAGTGATAAAGAACAATGGAATAAGATTTGCTTCTCAAAACAAGAACTAAATGAAGTTCTTCAATGAGAATAAATGCTATGGGTGGCCAAAGCACCAAATAAGTGGATACTAGATAGGAATAGAAATACGAAATATTTCCATGCCACAACTTTACATTGTAGAGCTAAGAATAGAATCATTAGCCTAATGGATGAACAAGAGAATTGGAAAACTAACAAATGGTGATAAAACAAATGTTTTGTCAGTTCTATGATCAACTTTTCTCAATAGATAAAGTACAAGTGTGATTGGAAAAACTACCAATGGTTTATGGATCCCATCTTTCAGAGGACCAAAAATTGACACTAGTGTTGGACGTGCGATCCTCTGATATCTGGAATGCTTTAAAATCCATTGTGAGGAAAAGAAAAGCTCCAGGATGGGATCGCTTTAATGCTACATTTTATTAGAACTACGGGAATATTGTTGGTTTTGATATATGTGAACTAATTCGTGATTTCTAATTGAATGGGGAAGTTGGTCATCAGGTAAATAAAACTTTCTTTGTACTTATTCTAAAAATATGGGTGCATGTAAGGTTCGGGATTTTAGACCTATTAAGTCTCTACACAACAGTTTATAAAATTCTATATAAAATCTTGGTCCTTCAACTTCGCTCCTTCTTAAATGGGATAATCTGTCCAACCCTCGCAAGCTTTATTCCGAGAAGGGAGGTTGTTGACAATATCCTGCTCTTACAAGAGATCATGGTTAGAATATCTAAAAAACGTGAAAAAGAAAGGCTTAGATGGTGTGGAAATTGGATTTGGAGAGGGCTTATGATAGAATGGAGTAAGATTTTATCATCAAAGTACTCTCAGATTTTAATTTACTTGACTACTGGATTAAAATGATTGCATCATGTGTTAGTTTCGTGACATACCAACTCATTATCAATGTTGAAACTATTGAACCTTTCACTGGTTCTAGAGGATTGCATCAAGGGGATCTTATCTCCCCTTATCTTTTTATTTGGGCTCTTGAGTGGTTAAGCAGAGCTATTATTATGACGGCTGACTTAAGACTGGAAACTAATTAAGTTAAGGAATTCGAATCTTAAGCTTCACCACCTATGTTTTGCGAATGATATCATCCTCAGAGAAGAGGCCACCCAAGTTAATACCGAAATTATAGGAATTCATGACTTTATTTGGTACACTTTCGGGCCAAGAAATCAACCAGAATAAGTCACAAATAATGTTTTCCAACAACATCGATGCCAATGTGAGAAATCTTATCTTGACTAATGTTGGACTGAAGGAGGATTCAAAAATTGGGAAATATTTGGTTGTAACTGTCACAAGTAAATAGACCATGAATTCAATAGATGCAACCTTCTTGGTGGAGAAAATCCAAGATAAGCTCTTTGGTTAGAAAGCGAACTTGCTAAGTATAGCAGGGCAAAAGGATTTGTTAGAATTAGTGATTCGTGGTATCTTGAACTACTATCTTCAATCTATGTGGATCCCCCAAAAAACTTATCACCAAATTGAACAACTTATGTGAAACTTTTTGTGGGGATTCAAGGATGACCACATGGATTACGTTTGTGATGATCTCTTGTATACTAGGAGTAGAAGGGGGGATTATTGTAAATATTTTTTTATTTACTTATTTTAATTTTGGTGTTGTCTCCTCACCAATTTTAATGTCTCCTCCTGCCAGAACCACAAAAGCTAATAAAGCTCTTTATGGGGGTGTGAGTACTCTTCTGGATAGAAGCTCTTACTCACTGGTTGACTGCCCACAGTCAATGATATCCCAGTTTACACAAACCCCCACACACACTTTACTGTTGCCTGTACATGAGATTAATAAAGTGTAATTCATTTTCAGATCGATTCTTGCCCGCGTCCCTTTTTACTTGTTGCTAGTTACTTACTGTTGCCTACGTTTGTTGCTTACAGATATTGATATTGATCGCTAATTGATTATTGCTGCGTTAGGCTTGCTTACTACTACTCGGGTAGGACAGTAAGCGCCGCACGGTCTCATTGTGCTAGCGAAAAGTCTAGGACCGTGACAGTTGGTATCAGAGCTTAGGTTATTCCAGTGGGAACAACCATGACGCGACAAGAAGAGTTTGCTCGAAGCTTAGAAGCTTTGAATGTGCAGGTTACGGATATTTCTCGGCGTCTTGAAGCTTTACTGCCGCTTAATCAGAGGATGACTGATGTAGAGACATCAAGTCAAGAAAACACCGCGAGGGTTGGTGTGATGGCTGAAGAATTCAGGGGTGCAATTGCCACTCTTCGGGAAGAATCTCAGGTAGCTGTTGATGGGCTGAGAAACGGGTTGATGAGATATGCTACTGTAGAGACAGTAGAGGAGTTGAGGCAGCAAATCGCATTGCTGACGCGAGCTGTTGCAAATGCTCCCGCCCATGCTCATGCTCAAGCTCCTGGTAATCAACCTAAAGTGCCTGAGCCAAAATCATTCACTGGCGTGAGAGATGCCAAAATGTTGGAGAACTTCATCTTCGACATGGAACATATTTCCTAGCTATGGGACATAATGATGAGGGCACAAAGGTCTCCATAGCTACTATGTTCCTAATTGGTGATGCCAAGCTGTGGTGGCGCACCAAATATGAGCAGATCCAGAACGGTACGGCACATGTAGATACATGGGCACAGTTGAGGACTGAGTTGCGAACTCAATTCTTCCCTGAGAATGTTGAGTACAATGCCAGGAAGAAGCTACGTGAGCTTCGCCATGGCGATGACATCCGGCAGTATGTCAGAGATTTTTCGGCACTTATGCTTGATATCAAGAGTATGAGTGAAGATGATAAGCTGTTCTATTTCCTGGAGGGATTGAAGCCATATGCCAGGAATGAGTTGCAGAGGCAACGGGTTGAGAATTTGACTCAAGCGCAAACAGCCGCTGAGCGCTTGACAGACTACACCAATGATTCCAGAGGGAAGGGTGCATCGTCGGGACACGATGGTGGAAAGTCTGGCAAGTCGGGCAAAGCCAAAAGTGGGGGAGCCTCAAGTTCTAACAATCAAGGTAATGGAGGGGGCCAGAAGAAATTCAATGGTTCTCGACAGACGGGGAAAAATGGTGCTTCAAGCAGTGGCAAGAAGCCACCACTTGCTTGTTTCCTGTGTAACGGACCTCACAGGGTAGCAGAATGTCCAACTAAGGCTGCACTCAATGCTCTAACGAAGAAGGCAGAGGGTGTTTGTCCGAATGAGGAATCTGAGGAAGATTGTGAAGAGCAGCCTAGGATGGGAGCTCTACACATGTTGTCAGCCGTTGGAAAAGCCTCCACAGAGCCAGCAAAACCAAGACTGACAACGAACTGATGTTTGTTCAGTTGCACATCAACGGCAAGATTGCCAGTGCAATGATTGATTCGGGAGCCACACACAATTTCATTGATGTGCCCGAAGCTCAGAGATTGGGGCTAGTGTTATCTGATGATTCTAGCCAAATTAAAGCTGTAAACTCTAAGGCCTGTCCGGTTCAAGGAGTTGCAAAGAGTGTGAAGGTGAAGGTTGGAGATTGGAGCGGGAATCTCAACTTCACTGCTGTCCCTTTAGATGACTTCAGAATAGTCCTGGGGATAGAATTTCTGAGGAATGCTCGAGTTGCTTCCTTTCCAGCAGCTGATTGCCTAATGTTTATGGGCGAGAAGCCATGTTGTGTGCCCGTTCAGAGGAGGAAAGCTGGTAGTGGGAGTAGCAGAGATAAGAGCATTGGGGCAATGATGCTTTCAGCGCTCCAATTGAAGCGAGGGCTCCAACACCAAGAGCCAACATTCCTTGCTGTCTTGACAGAGAAGGAGGATGGAAGGAATGCTGAGATTCCAGAGGTAATTCAGAGTGTCCTGAAGGAGTATGGTTCCATTATGCCTGACAAGCTCCCGAAGGAGTTACCTCCAAGAAGGTCAGTGGATCATGAGATTGAGTTGATCCCAGGGGCCAAACCACCTGCCAAGGCTCCATATAGAATGTCGCCTCCAGAACTAACAGAATTGAGAAAGCAACTTGATGAGTTGTTAGAGGCGGGTTTCATTCGTCCATCGAAAGCACCATACGGGGCTCCTGTCTTATTTCAGAGGAAGCATGATGGGAGTTTGAGATTGTGTATTGATTATCGGGCTCTCAACAAACTTACAGTGAGAAATCATTATCCCATTCCTCTTATTGCTGATTTGTTTGATCAACTGAGTGGTGCCAAATACTTCACAAATTAGATCTTCGCTCAGGCTATCATCAAGTCCGCATTGCTGAGGGAGATGAGCCCAAAACTACTTGTGTAACTCGTTATGGGGCTTACGAGTTCCTGGTGATGCCATTTGGTCTCACTAATGCTCCTGCAACTTTTTGTACTTTAATGAACAATGTCTTTCGGGACTATCTGGATAAATTTGTTGTTGTCTATCTAGACGACATCGTTGTGTATAGCAGGACATTGGAGGACCATGTGAAACACTTGCAGATGGTATTTCAGAAGTTGAGGGAAAACCATTTGTATGTGAAGCGTGAGAAATGTGCTTTTGCCCAGAAGTGCATCAACTTTCTTGGGCATGTGATCGAAGAAGGGCACATCAGGATGGATGCCAAGGTAGATGCTATTCGAGAGTGGCCTGTTCCAAGAAGTGTCACTGAGCTACGCTCGTTTCTTGGACTTGCCAATTATTACCGGCGGTTTGTAGAGGGGTATTCCAGGAGGGTTGCTCCCCTTACAGATCTTTTGAAGAAGGACCGAGGATGGTCTTGGAATGAGGAGTGTCAGGCTGCCTTCGATGAGTTGAAGCGGGTTGTGACAGAGGAGCCGGTCCTTGCCCTACCTGACATCTCCAAACCTTTTGAAGTCCACACGGATGCCTCTGATATCGCCTTAGGTGGAGTGCTGATCCAGGAGGGCCATCCAGTGGCATATGAGAGTAGGAAGCTAAACCCCACTGAGCGCAGATACTCAGCACAGGAGAAGGAGCTGTTAGCTATTGTGCACTGCCTCAGAACGTGGAAGCATTACTTGTTGGGGTCGAAGTTCCTTGTGAGAACTGATAATTCTGCTGCCAGCCATATTCTTACTCAACCGAAACTGTCAGCCAAGCAGGCGAGATGGCAGGAATTCCTTGCAGAGTTTGATATGGAGATTGTGTATCGCAGTGGGCGTACAAATCAGGTGGCAGATGCTTTGAGTAGAAGAGTAGATTTGGCCTATTTGGCCGAGATAGCCCAACAGTCTGCCAGTCAAATTGCTGGTACTATCCGAGAGCAGATTAAAGAACACTTGGGCCAAGACCTGTTGGCCAAGAACTTGAAGAAGTTGATTGAGGAGGGCAAGACTCGCAGATTTTGGGTTGAAGGGGAGTTGATCTACACCAAAGGTCGACGCCTGTATGTTCCCAAGGTGGGGAACTTGAGGAGGGCGCTCATGAGGGAGTGCCATGATACATTGTGGGCTGGACATCCCGGTTGGCAGAGGATGATGAGCTTGTTGAAGCAGGGTTATTATTGGCCGGATATGAAGGAAGATGTGATGAACTACACCAGAACGTGTTTAACTTGTCAGCAGGACAAGATCGAGAGGCAGAAACCTGCAGGGTTGTTGGAACCTCTTCCGGTGCCTTCTCGTCCATGGGAGAGTGTCTCCATGGATTTCATCACTTGCTTACCTAAAGTAGGTGATCTCTCATCCATCTTTGTTGTTGTAGACAGGTTTTCGAAGTATGCCACCTTCATTCCAACCACGAAGAGTTCGAATGCTACAGAGACTGCCCAGCTTTTCTTCAAGCATGTTGTGAAGTTTTGGGTGTGCCTCAAAACATTGTGAGTGATCGGGATGCCAGATTCACAGGGAAGTTCTGGACCGAATTGTTCAGCATTTTAGGGTCCGAACTCAGTATGTCCTCCAGCCATCCTCAGAGTGACGGACAGACAGAGCGGTTCAATGGGATGCTGGAGGAGTATTTGCGGCACTTTGTTGCTGCCAACCAGACGAATTGGGTGGATTTGCTGGATATTGCCCAGTTCTGTTTCAACATCCAGCGGAGCTCTTCCTCCAACAAGAGCCCTATGGAAATTGTTATGGGTCAGCAACCACTGTTACCCCACACAGTGGCAGCGCCGTATACAGGGAAATGCCCAAAAGCTTATATGTTTGCAAAGGATTGGAAGCAGAAATCTGAAGTTGCCAAGGTCTATCTTGAAAGAGCTTCCAGACGTATGAAGAAATGGGCAGATGAGAAGAGAAACCCAGAGAATTCAATGTTGGAGATCAAGTCCTCATCAGGCTATTTCCAGACCAGATTAGACCACTGAAGCATAAGACAAAAGACTTAGCAGAAGTATGTTGGTCCAGTTCCCATCATCGCCAAGATTGGAAAAGCGCCTACAAAGTGGAGCCTCCTAAAGGATTGAAGTTTCATCCTGTCTTTCATGTAAGTGTTTTGAAGCCATATTACTTGACATGGAAGACCCAAAGCGTAATGAGTCAAAGCGGCCGAATGTCAAGTTCAACTTCAATGTCGGAGAAGCCGTCAAAGACATCCTTACTGAACGAAGTGTCAAAGATCCAACCACTGGAGCAGTACGTACTGAATACTTAGTGAAGTGGAAAGATCGCAAAGAAGAAGACAACAGCTGGGAGATAGAAGAAGATCTTATGCTCATGCTGAGAGGAAAGCAGCGAAAGCAAGGAAGACTCAAGCCTTAGGATCAACCTCCAGCAACTTGTCGAGGACGTCAATAGATTAAGTAGAGGTGGGGGAGGGTGTGACGATCTCTTGTATATAGGAGTGGAAGGGGGATTATTGTAAAATTTTTTTTTATTTACTTATTTTAATTTTGGTGTTGCCTCCTCATCAATTTTAATGTCTCCTCTTGCCAGAACCACAAAAGCTAATAAAGCTCTTTGTGGGGGTGTGAGTACTCTTCTGGATAGAAGCTCTTACTCACCGGTTGACTGCCCACAGTCAATGATATCCCAGTTTACAAACCCCCACACACACTTTACTGTTGCCTGTACATGAGATTAATAAAGTGTGATTCATTTTCAGATCGATTCTTGCCCGCGTCCCTTTTTACTTGTTGCTAGTTACTTACTGTTGCCTACGTTTGTTGCTTACAGATATTGATATTGATCGCTAATTGATTATTGCTGCGTTAGGCTTGCTTACTACTATTCGGGTAGGACAGTAAGCGCCGCACGGTCTCATTGTGCTAGCACGGTCTCATTGTGCTAGCGAAAAGTCTAGGACCGTGACAACGTTGGTATTAGTTGGTCTAAGGTGAAACAACTTAAAGAGTTCGGTGGGATTGGTATCTAGTATGTCAAGAAAAGAAACCAAGCATGTTTTATGAAGCTGGCATGGAAATTACGGAAGAAAACAGTCCTTTGTGCTAAATTATTAAAACGGAAGAAAAGAGCCCCCAACTAGATTATCTTGAAAGGAGCCTCGCTATGTCCCAAGTTATTTCCTTTAATGATCCGGTTGATAAGCTTTGTATCTAGGGACGTAGGAATGGTACAGCCATTAAATTACAGACTGATAGATGGCCTCGGGATGGGACAGTCGGAAGCATGCTCCGTTTCAGGATTAGTTTAGCTACGTCCTATTTGAAATGGAATTGAATGCTTAATAGTATTAGAGAAGATACTTGTGTTCAAGGCAATATATATGTGTGGTATGTTTCATTATGGTGTGTGTATATATATATAACATGTATAAAATAAATATATAGATTATATACCTATTATTTTATATATATAGTAGGTAGCCAGGTAGGTATTTGTGATGCCTATGCAAAAATTAAAAATTGGTATAAGAAAATATTAAACATGAAAAACTCATTAAGTCAACATATTACACTTAACCAATAATTTAATAAAAGAAAATTATGTAAAAAAAAATCTTAAAAATGCATAAAAAGATAGAAGATTACAAAACTACATTATAAATATATTTATTAAAATAGATAAATAATATACTATTTAAAATCTAAATTGTTTCATAAAAAAGAATTAACGTGTGACTAAAAAACCAGGAAAAGATATATTTATTAGGAAATTTTATACAAGTAATGTAAATTATTTCAAAGTGAATGTTCAACACCCTACTTTTTTGGAGAGAGTAGATATTATAAGCGCGTTCATGCATGCATCTTGAGATTTGCATGAACTTATAATATATTTTTTAAAAATAATATCTTTTATCTTATATAAATTCTCAATGCCTATACTTAACATAAATAGTCAATTGAAATACGAAAAAGAAGAATAAATTTTACTTGCTTTTTGAGTGCTGCTATAAAACCTAAAGTCCTAACCTCTAAAATGAACAACACTAAAATCAAGCTTTATATATTTTTTATTAAGTAAACTACACTATAATGTATCGACATTTAGAGTAAGTTCATTTAAAATGAGATAGTAATGTTGCATAAAATTTATTTAAGGTTTCAATATTTATATTAGTTTTCTATTAATTTTCCTCTACAGTTAATTCCTTTTATTAACCACTCAAAACATTGATACTTTAAATAAACTTATCTCTAATTGTTAATATCTTTTGATGCAATTTATCTCCTTTTTATCTATCAAATCATCTTAATTTTAAACATTTAGCCTCAATGATGATTGATAAAATTAAAAATCCACCCAAGGGCCAAGATCATGTTTAGTTCTTAAGATATTTTACACATTTATTTTGCATGGCATTGACATAAAATATAATTTGACTTGGATTACTTTTTGAAACTCAGATAAAGTAAAATAATTATGCTTCATAGTTCATCCATCTTAATAAAAGAAAAAAAAAACGAGAGATACTTATATTTGCAATGAAACATTATTAAGTTATAGGGAAATAAAAAGAATTAATAAATTTAATATTTAATTACAAAATGCCACTAGAATGAAAATAATCCCAGATTTTTAGATAATTTAAATTCATTTCTTCCAAGGCCGATAGAATTACACTAGCCTCGTCTTTTAAAAGATGACTTTGGCCAAGAATAAATAGATAATAAGATATAAATAAATATAAAATAAAAAGTAATGCAAAGATACAAAAGGCATTAAATATTCAATGTTTATATTATTCTCCAATAGAAATTGGTTATTATCTATTCATCAACATTTAATATGTTATTGATAATAACACTAAATAAATATAATTTTAAAATATGTCTATTTGCTTTATATAGAATACTACCAAAAGAATTATCTCATTTCCAAACAATGTAAGACTCCTTTTTCTTTTATAATCTTTAAAAGAGTTACTCTATTATTGCATTGCTAATATTTCAACTCAAGTGGAATGTGCTTGTGTATAAATAAACATACATCCTTGATAATTCTATGTGAAAATGGTTTGAAGATTACATTATGCTTCGACCCAATAGAGTTGCCAAAATATAGTGGGGGTGCTCTGATTATAGTGTTCACAGTGTGTGCAACATACATCTTACACTACACATAGCCCAAGAGGAGTGACGTGGAAGCAAAGGAATGACTAACAGTGAGAAAGTAGGAAAGAATTGAAGACAATCTCAGGGAGTTTAAATGCACTAAGTGGAAGAACCATATAACTTCAACCCACTATTTTAGAATAGAGGCTATGTGCTCTTTGTTTTGAGCTCAACTTGATCTTTCGTGATAGCATTTTGGTAGCACAAAGGCATCTTTTTTAATCAATTTCTGATTCTCCCAAATAAGGAAGAGCTTTAGGTGTTCATATAGCTTGGCTCTTAATGACATTCATCATATAGTACTAACCAAAGACAACCAAGATAAGTCCTCCTATTGCTTGAATTTTACATGGGGTCTCTAGTCCATGGAAGGCCTCTTGAAGTAACATTGACAAAGGTTGAGAGTGAAAGGTTAATCTTTTCCAATGATCCCTCTTTAAAACTCACCATGTTAAATCTTCCTTAAGCATCCTAATTTCATGAACTTAACTCATTGATCCCTATTACTCAACCTAAATGGCCCATTCACTTCGTTGAATGGAATAAGGAGAGGAATGAAATTTCAATTCAAAGAGAATGTAATAGCGTTGTAATGGGTATTACAATGTTCACTTGATGTAAAAAATAAAACAAGTAATTATTAGAGTAAAATGCAAAATATCTATAATTCTCCTTATATTTATTATAGAGAGAGGATAATTGTATAGGTGTTATTTACAAGATAGAGGTATTTTATGATAAAGTTGAAAAATAGACAATTGAATGGCAATTGATGGGTGAAGACATGAACTGCTATTCATCATTTTAAGTAATAACAATTCATTATTATGAATTGTCATTTCTTTCAAATGAACATTGTAATGTCAGCTTTATGTCGAACGAGAAAGGAATGGATAGCCATTCATGTCAAGTGAACGGACTGGAATAGTCAAGTCTCAATTATTATTGGACTTTAAAACTCATAATTTAAGATTTAACCTTCTATAATATATAATACAAACCATTTGTAAGTTTTTATATAAATATATTGTATGCATAACCACTATATATATATATATATATCTCACATACATGTAAAAACATATTGTTTGAAGCCCTTATAAGAAATGAGAACATGCAATCGTCTTCAACTACAAAAGCATTGCAAGTCACATGAATGTGTATGGTCACATACATGATCCCCAAACCTATTAGAAATAGGAAAAAAAAATGAATAAATAATATTTATACTTTTGTTGTTGCCTTGATAATGAATTATAACCAAGGTTCGACGTAACATATTTACGCATTGATTTATGTTACACCTTAAATTTAATCAAGGTATTACCGCCACATATAATACTTACGTATTATACGCTCAAGCTTCTTAGAATGATATGTTTATATTGAATATTGCTAGTCAGTTTTAAAATTTGAAATTGTTTAGTTAGATTATTAAATAACTGGATTTAGCAGCGGTGAATTAAATTTTATAAAAACATTTTATAAATCTCTGCTCCCACCAGAGCAAACCAACTTTTTAAGAAACAAAATTTTATTAAATCATTTTATAATATACTCTTATGAGTAAATCCATGATTTCAAAAACATTTAGGCCCATAGGCCCCTTAAAGAAAATTACAACTTGAAAATATAAATACAGCTCTTAAAACAAAATAAAAATAAATACAAATAAGTCCATGGCCTACTTCACACACTCCTCCTCTTAAACTTCTGGATTGCCCATACTCGAGTCAAACATAATCATCGTCATCAACCACACCATCATCATCACTAATGTCATTCAACAACAACAACTCCATCATCAACAACATCGTCATCTTCATCATTCATCAACAAAGAACCTAAAAAAGACAATAACAACAACAATAATGAGCCGAAGCCCAATACACAATAACACAAGCACACAGAGAATGTCACACAAGCTTAACTAAATGTAATATAACAAACAACAAGTTGTTATTTTTAATTTAAAGTAAACAAACCAATATTGGAACACTCACACTCCGAAACAGTCCAGGAAAACGAATTTTCATCCTTGGCCTACGGCAGCAATGGGGGACGCGCTGATAGCCTACGCAAGCGACTTCCCCAAGACAGGATCTAGGGGTCGTAAGTAACTGTAGCTACTCATGGGGGTTGATATAAGTAGCTCGACTACTTATATCTTCGATAACATCACAAGAGAATAGCTTCATCCAGGGCTCACAACCGTTACATACACTCTACTCATCCTAGTCCATAACATCATCCATTTCAGTCATTCCCATAAACATGAATTAGATCATATCACTTTTTCCCAAGCCCAAGTAGACATTATATCGATACCATTTGCCCTATCAGCTACCCGCTGTACCACTAATGAAAAGTCATTGCATCATGACGAGTGGCCTAAGTACCTAAACTACCATGTCTACTCGAATAAGGTTGTCGCTCTTTGAACTGGATTCAACGGTGCACACACAACCACCATTCGTTAATTATTAAGCCGGGTTTAATTTTTAATTCGTTTTAGAATGTCTATCTTAACAACCACCACGTAAGTTACTACGTACCTTTATATGAAATCCAAATAGAGGCTTTGACACTATCTCAATTGATAATCCAATTATCCATACATCTGATCAAGAATTATACTCACATAAGAACTTAAATTAACTATCCAATTACATCAAACTTATTTTTAAACTCTATTTGATCAGACACTAATTTGGAACTCTGCTATGGCTGCGTAATTCGCCCGCTAAAATCGGATAGTTTTCCTTTATCTATCAAAATATTTCTTTTCATTTTGATTAGTCTTTTATTATAAAACATCATCACATTATTTATACTCAAAAACATTCATTTACCAAGCAAATACACATTTGAAGTAACATCTTCCCATGTTAACTAAGGTTTATCCTAAATCATTAATTAAAGCCAATTACTATTTATTAAGCCTATATTACCTTAACTTAGCTAGATTGATTAGAGTTAATCATTTAGTTTAATTACTAAGTCAAAGTGATTAAAATTAAACAAACTAATTCATTTTAACTCATTTGAGTTCATTTAGGTCAAGTTAAACCTAAGTTGACTGACCAAGTTTATTTTATACTCAAGACCTATGTGAACTCTAATTAATTATCAATCCACAAATTACCTTAACTCATTCTTAATTATACAAATTAACCAACAAATGTATCATCTATCATTATCTATTTCATTTTATTTTTATTTCTTTCTTCTCTCTTTTTGTTTTTCTTTTCCTTTTCTTTCTTCCTTATGAACAGTACTGAGGGATAGATCACAGCCGTGATGGATGTCGTGATCATCGTCACCATCCTTATCACGGTTGTTATGGGGCCCATGATGGTTAATACGGTCCTTATTACGCTCGTGATCAATGAGAAAAATGTGATCAAACGAGATCACACTCCTCATCACGGCCGTGATCAGGCCATTGCCTTCAAAAATAATTTGCTTGAGAAGATCATGGGTCGTGTAACTGTCGTGATGAATAGGAGAATCCTTGTTACTTTTTCCTTTCACGTTTTCTTCAAATTTTACCGACTTGCAAACATTCCACTTCAAATTAAACATCCTATTATTAGAATATACATCTATAAACATAACTTATAACACTTCTACACGCATTTTTACATCATATTATCACAATTCATTTTATCAAACATTTAGTCTACATAACATGCCCATTTTTAGGGTTTAACATATGTTCATAGATTTTTAGTTAATCCAAATTATCACAAATTCTACATATATTTAACTCTAATACAACATTTACATGCATATACAATAACTAAAACAAAGATAATAATGAAACTTATCTTTATAGGCAAAATCCACTTCTTGATTCTTCCTCTCCTACTACTTCTTATTTGTTGTTGAGACTACAATTAGCTTGATTCCTACTTCAATCTTGTTTTTCCATCTCTGATTTCCTCTATTGACTTGTTAAAATTGAGATGTGTGGATTCAATTTTGAGAAATGGGAGAAAGGGAAAGAGAGAGAAAAAGAAACGAAAGAAAGAAAGAGAGAGAAGGCAACACATAAGCCAAAAGGAAAAAAAGCAATATATATATAAATAAGGCTTAAGGACATTTGAAAGCAAACGTAATGGATTTAAAACTTTTAGATTAATATCTTTTTTTTGAAAAAATAATCTGAAGATCAATAAGGTAGAATAAAGAGCATAATATAAGAAATTAATTTAGGAGATTGGTTTTTATCGAATTGATATTTAACTTGAGCTTAGGCTCAAGTATGATATTTTTAGGCATGCAAACAAATTCAAAACTGGTGGGAATTTATGAATTGGAATTTAGACTAAAGTTTAAGGGTTTAAGAATCTACTAAACATTTTAATAACATGTTTAGGGATTTAAGAATTGAAATTTCAAATTTCAACTTAATTAATTATTAATCTAATTATGTCAACTTATCTAATTACATCCTATAATTCATTTGACTTATTTAATCTATCAAACTAGTGAAACTTTGGAATATTTCAGTTTAGTAGGAAAAGATTACATTTGCTACAGTAATGGAGAGAAATCTTCAATGGATAATACACTTCATGTGCAATATATACTTGATGAGTCTACGGATCATCTTTTATTAATATGATAGTTATTTTAGAAATTAATTATTATCTTTTTATATGTTAAAGTATGATTAGTAGTTACTTATTATGTGTACGTACACTTGGTATGTATTACAATTCAATATTTTTCCTAATAATGAAGGTCTTTTCATGATAGGAAAGGCAATTTGATTGCTGGCTGCCTCCTAGAGATAGAGTTAAGTTGATTGGGGGTTATAAAGGGGGTGAATTGCTTGAATTCAGAAATAAAACTCATTCATTAAATTACACTCATAATTGATTCATTACTTCAGACTGAAAAATTGATTTCATAAATTATATCATCTAATGTTTATTTATAGTTCAGTCAAGTAAGTTTGGCTCACAAGTCAAATAGTTTGTAAATTATTTAAACTCAAAACAACTCGAGTTCGATCTCAAAATAAGATGGTTTAACTAAAAGAACCAAATTCAAGTTCTTAATTTTAAATTGAGTAATTTTATTTGAACTTGATAACTTTTTGAAAAGGTTGAGTCTCAACCTTAAAATTGTTAAGTGAATTAATTTGAAGTCTTAGATCTGAGAAAGAAAGTCTATTGTGGATGTACCATCTCCTATTCTATCATTCCTAAGATAAGATAAAAGGGCATATATTGAACAAAACTAATCAAATCTTTTGTGGGATTGAATGTACAGAAGTTAAACACCATCTTTACTTCTTAATAGCTACTAATCTCAATGGCATAAGTAACGTATTAAAGGAATTCTACCTTTATAATAAAATTTGTGTAACCATATCACACATATATTTATATATATCTTTGTGAAAGGTATATAGATTTATATAAATCTTGTACTCGCATGCTGTTGCTGAATTGCTAGTTTTGCGAAATTAAAATCTATAGGGCTCCTTAATTATCAGCCTTCTTGAAAGCCCAATTGTCATCTGGTAGAGTACAATAGAAAGAAAGCCACCCCTTCCCTCTTCCAACAGTTTATTGGGACAATAGCAACTGAATGGGCTACGTTTATTCATTTCTTAGGCCCACACTAATAGTATTCAAATTTAATACTCCCATTTTCCTTCTTTCTTTTTTCTTTTCCAATTATCTGTCCAAATGAAATTTATTATGATCGAATTCATGCCTCCATTTATTTTTTTCATTATATTATAATTACTTAAACATCATATTTTTATCGTTTTCAAATAGATATTTGTTAAAAAACAAATAGTGATGAAAACTGACAGTTTCACTCATAAACTAACTAAATAAATATGATATAGATGTGATAAAGATAAGTTACAAATGTACATATGATACAAATACAGATACAATATAAATAAAAGTATGACAATCCAAATAAACCATCTTTAAATACTATATCAAAACTTTAAAATATCTTAATTATCATCCCTTAAATACTAATTACATAAAATTAATTACCAAAACACTTATGCAAAATGCAAAATTGCATATTTAATGAGGTAATTCATGAATTTGCACGTGAATCTCATTTTAAAGATGCGATTCATTAATAAATATGAAACAAATATTAAAAATGTGATTCACGTAAAAAATAAATGAATCATCATTTGAAGATACGATTTATCTTAAAAAAACATGAAATGCACTTTGAAAATATGATTCAGTATTGTATGACTTTTGACTGATCGTATCTTCAAAAGACGTTGCATGTGTCAATTTTGTAAAACGCTTGTTCAATATGCGATTTTGCATCGGTATTTGTTTAATTATTTATATATAATGTGAATTTGTGTAATTTTTCCTATAAAATTGATGGATATGTATTTCACCCTTATTTTCACTTTATTTCTTAAATTCTTCTTGGAAATTGTTTAATAATTTTTTTGAAGGTTTTTTTTTTTTTTTTTTTGGTTTCAATGATATTGTCCTAAAACTTATTTTTCGAGTCTCTAGCAAGAATCACGTTTTTCACGTGAACCTTTTGATATTATTAAATTTATTTGGGAACTTTAATGTCACCATCCACTAATATTTCCTTTTTTTTCGAGCTATCAACAGCATGGCTGATTTAATATGTTAAAATGTAATCCTCAAGTAAAACATAAATTACATGTAAAATGTTGTGCTGCCGCATCAGGGTTGAATAATGGTTGATTTGCCAATATCCCATTGGACCTAACATCTTTTTCTTACATTAACAATTACCACAACATGGAAACAAATAAAGAAGATGTTAAAAAAAGGAGCATTCTTGAAAGACAAACGTCTAGGATTGGCTAAGAAATTAAATAAAAAAACATCATCATATCATTGTCAGTGCAATCTCCAGTAGGATTCAAACCATTGAGAACATACAAGAGCTATGACTTGCCAGAGGGAGTCCCCAGCACCAATTCAATAATGTCCAAAACGCCAACTGCAGGAAGCTTCTTTGATCCTTCCCAATCTTAAGTCTTGTTCCTTTTGACCGACATTCATTTAGCCCTAGACCAAAAGATACGGACACGTATAACATTCGCAAGCTACCACATCATCATAATACTGGCTTGCTCCACGTCAATCGGATTTCGCGGCCAAGTGGCAATTATGGATTATTTAGGGTTTAAATTCATTTTGTGATGTTCATACCTGTATTGTATCCGTTTTATCAATTTATAAGTAAAACTGATAATTTTTTATCGATATCTATTTTTTGATAAATATTTGTTTAAAAATGACTAGAATATGATGAAACGATCATAAAAGAAATTCGTAGGAAAAGCATTTAGATTCAAAAACAAAGACAGGGAATGAAGGAAGGAAATCTGAAAGGGGATAAAGTAAAGCTGCAATAATGGAGATTTATGAATGGGATACAGAGTTTTATTTTAACCATTCTCTTCATCAAGGCTGTGGATGCAATACCAAGAATAATGGTCTATATCGCATGCAATTGGATCGGACAATATAGAATAGTTGATCTGTCTAATCCGGTAATCATCCATAAGGCAACTCTCCGTATGATTTCGAAACAGATTTTTGGTGGACTTTCAAAACCTTATAGAGATTAGGAACTAAAATGTTATATGATGAGAAAACCAAACCCAATAAAAAATATTTAGGCTATTAGAAGCTTGCTTGATTGGCAAAGGCATTCATCTTGATCCTAAAAGTCATGGGATCGATTCTTGTCATAGGCGAAAGTATCTTCTTTGGCCTAGTGATCATACCTATCACATCTAGATTCGGATATGGTGTTAAAAATTTTTTTACCTTAAAAAAGAATAAAAAATACATACAAATTAATAAGGAATAAAGACGGTGTCGATGGATGATCAAAAAGATCCATACCCGCCCAAGGTTTGCCCAATAAGACAAAGCCTACATCATAATTTATGGCAGCTGGGTTTCGCCATTAATTACTATTTCCTTTTTCACCTATAGCAATCCATCGGATA
Source organism: Combretum micranthum (assembly GCA_024138025.1). Lineage (NCBI taxonomy): Eukaryota > Viridiplantae > Streptophyta > Magnoliopsida > Myrtales > Combretaceae > Combretum > Combretum micranthum. The sequence goes on along the minus strand of JAMXBD010000622.1, from coordinate 313,674 downwards.
AATACCTTATAAGATAATTTCCTATAATGTTAGGAATGTTTTAATTTTGATTTCAAAAAATTATAGTGTCGGAGTGCGTTTTGAAAAATCGTGCAGGATTGGGAGCAGGTTGGAGTTTTATCAAACACATCCCGGGCCCGCCTAGTTTCATCCTCATGTCCTTAGAGCCTGCATATAGAAACGCTCTCCAATGTATTACATTCTGAAAAGAGGAGTTGCTTTTGAAAAGAGAAGTTGCCTCTTTTATTAGATCCACAATCTACATCCACTTTGTCATTTAAGATATCCGATTAGTGACCTGAAATATACATTTCTATTTGCATCTTTTTATAAATAATATTTATGGTAGTTTTACCCTAGTAAAAATTTTCGACCTCTAATAAATAGTTGGAATATCATTCAAAAAATAAAAACTAAAAAATGGATTAATCTTATAGTAAATTACACAAGAATGTCATAATGTTTAGGTAAGTCATTTGAGTCCAACGTTTCAAATGGCTCAAAAAAGTACTAATGTTTGAAGAAGTAAGTCAATTGAAGTATCCATCGACACATGCTAATAAAATAAATATTTAATTAAAATTCGAAAGACTCGATAAGTTATGATACGTGTCAATGAATAATTCAATTAATCCACTTCTCTTGACGTTATTATCTCTTTTGAATCACTCGAAATGTTGGAATTTCAAATAAACTTATTCCCAAATGTGAAGACCTTCTAATGTAATTTACTAATTAATTTTATATGTGATTTCATGATTAATATTCTACCAGAGGCAAAACATTTTTTTATAAATAAATAAATGTTTCATGTTTAGTGCAACTTAAAAAAAAAACTCAATATTATTTTCTAAATTAATTTAAAATTTTCTATGATCTTAACCATTTGTATATATAATTATAATGATTAAATAAAGATTAATAATACTGATATAGCGATGATGTCATTATGACACATTTAGTGTCACAGGATGGGAGGGTCCCCCTCTTGGAGAGCTCATGTGATGCTCCACCAACCTCACATTAGCATCTACTTATATTGTGGATGATGAGTCAATCCTCTCTTCCCTATTTTTCCAAGTCTATTTTGAGCCATCATTATCTTAAAAAGTGTCATTTCAGCTTTGCTCTAGTCCTCCCTATGTATAGGAGACTTAACTATTTCAACTAGTTTCGGCTTGTCAAGACCTCATTAGGAGAGTGATATAAGCTCCTAACTAGTTTTGTTCACGAGAGGCCAAATATATCTTTTGAGTTAACAAATTCTCTTAACAAACTATCCTATGATGCCACTTGTAACAATACACGCCCAAGTTGAACACTCTCTTATCAGGCTCTCAACACTTGAATCGTGACACTTAACATATATACCACATCGGTGTTGATGCTATAGAATACAATCTTTTTACAAAATTTACAAGACGGTCAATATAATTTATCATTTCTCTTTTTACACTGTAACAACTCTACTTTCTTCTTCTTCTAAAAATTTAACAGAGTTCCTTAACTTATAATCTTCTTAGAGTCCAATTGTCATCGAGTAGAGTACTAGAACTCGAATCCAATATTCATTTGAATTGATTGAATTTTATTTTAGGAAAAAAATTAAAAAAAATGAAAAAAAGGAGATGCCTTCATCCATATGGAAGTAGCAATCAAACTAATCCACCACTTTATAGTAGAAAGCACGCTTTTCATTTGAAGAAATAATTCAATGAATATTATACTTCATGTATTAAGCATCAAGCACATGACACATGCGATGTATAAATAGCAATAAAATCTTTATGTATAGTGAAAATAAATGATAATTGTTTTGGAAAAATACTATGCATGTTAAAATTTTATTGATATTTATGCACTATTTGTCTATATACATTTAATGAAGATTTTTATTTAGGATTTTTTTTCTAATTTTATTTCTCAATTTTTCATAAAGTTCTTTAATTTTTTTTACAGGTTTTAATAATACCATTCTATAGCATACTTTATTGGCTTTTTGGCTAAACACCCCATTTTATAGCAGCACCCGTTTGACAACTAAAAGGAAAGTTTTTCTAATGGAAATCTGTGTACATTGTATATATTCTAATGAACACGGAAAATAATTTCTTCTCACATTTATGGAGATTGGTAAATATAGGATCTCTTTGGATGGTCTGTTTTATATCAATATCTATATTGTATCGAAACGATATATGTAAATATGTTCAATTTGCATATATATTTAATCTATTGATCTTTTAATGATAAATACCAATTATTTTTTACCCATATATATTTCTTGATAAATAATGTGATAGAAAAAAAAGTTTAAAAAAAGTATCTGTATTTGTAATCTACCAATAGACAAACAGACCTATAATAAGAATGATTCCAATTCTTTGGAAAGAGGGACTGATAGACTTGCCAACGGGACACGATTTGTGATTAACTATTTTCATATTTATTTATTTTAGTATGATTAGACAAATTAAAGCATGCAAATATTTTGTTGTTAATTTTTTTTTAATAATATGTGATAAGGTGGTTTGATTGTCCCTTTCTTATTAAGATTATGGAAAGTTTTACCATCTCACAAAACAATTTAGTTAATCATCTAATCTTCAAAATAAATTAATAATTCATATATTAATACTTTTATGTATTTAATCACGGCTAATTATTAATCCGAATCTTCAAATATACGAACCAATTGATCATATTGAAATTGGTGATAAGAAGATGATTGATTTAATATGTTTGAACATCATCCCCAAGCAAACATAAATTAGTTAGATGGTTACACGTAACGTGCTCCGTTGTTGGCTTAGACATGAAGGATGGTTGATTTGCCAAACTCTCATTCGATAGAGCACAGCTCCAGAACCAAACAAGATGTATTTTCAGAAGAGAAACATCTAGGATTGTTTAAGAAACAAAACTCTCATATCCTTGTCAGTGCAATTTCCATCAGGATTCAATCAATTGAGAGCATGCAAGAGCTATAAGCCTATAATAGCTCGCTAGAAGGAGTCCCCAGCACCAATTCGCAATCATGCTCAAAACGCCAAGTGCAGGAAGCTTCTCTGATCCTTCTCAAACTTAAGATCCGTTCCTTTTGACACAGACGCTTACTCAGCCCTAGACCAAAAGATCTGGACACGTATAACATTGGCATGTTACAATCATCATCATGGTACTGAATATCATCCACATGCTTGCTCTCCGTCAGTTGGATTTTGCGGGCCAATTGGTAATTATGGAGTGTATTTAATGAGAAATTCGCAGGAATAGCATTTGGATCCAAAAGCGAATACGGAACGAAGGAACGAAATCTGAAAAGGAGATAAAGTAAAGGCCAAAATAATGGGTGTTCATCAATGGGTTATTTTAACAATTTCTCTTCATTAAGCCTGTGGAAGGAATACAAAGAATAGTGGTCCATAGAGGATGTAACTGGATAGGATATCATGGCCAATCCACCCGATACAACAATAATTTATAAGATCATTTTCAATAGGATTTTGAGATAGATTTTGGGTCAACTTTCAAAACCCGATAGTGCTGAACAATAATGTGACAAGATAAGAAACCAAATTCAATAAGATTATAAAGATAATATCATATCGATATCTTGTAGTTTGAAAAACTCCAACAAACTACAACTCACTATTTTTCTCTCAGCTACAGACAAGGTTTCACCATTATCCATCACTCCCCTGCCACCCACACACACATCCCATTTAGCAGTTGACAGGATGATTATTTTGTAGGATAGAGTAATTTCCTATCATTTTAGAATGTTTTAAGTTTGATTTCAAAACACTAGGGTTGCATTTTAATAGATAAGACTTGGGTCGAGTTTTATCAAACATATCCATCTAGTTACATCCTCATGTCTGCATTAGTCCTTGCACATTGGAACACTCTTTTATGTTACCTTCCCAGAGGGGTTGGTTCTTTCAATCAGATAGGCATCCACTTTCTCGTTTAACATACCATATTAGATTAATAAACTAATATATATTAATATATATATATATATTTTTTCCTATTTGCATCATTTTTAATAATATCTATCTTATTTTTATACTAATATATAGTTAGCATGAACTTTTATGATCATGTTGTTCAGAAAATCATCTACTATTAAAATAAGGGTAAATATCAAATTTCATACTTAAAATTTACACAAAAATTCAATTTAATACATGAACTTTAAAGCAGTCAGTTTAATATCCAATCAAAATTTTTATAGTTATTTTTAATATCTTCTTAACACTATTTGTCTTATGTACAAATGCAGAAGAGATATAGTATATGATTGAATTTTTACCAATACTTCTGTCACCTTCTAGTACTAAACTAACAAGTTGTTTCTTCTACATAAGGAAATAAGACAAACGGTGTTAGTGGGGTGATAAAAATAGACATGAAAACTTTAATTAGATATTAAATTAATCACTTCAAAATTCATGTATCAAATTAAATATTTGTGTAAAATTTGCGATGTATGTAGTGTTATATTTATTCGCAAATGTGTATGTCCTATTTGGAGCTTTGTTGGCATGTAGTTAGTTATAGTATTAGCTATATGTATAAATAGGTTTTGGAAGTCTTTCACTATAATGAACTTCAATCAACTTTAATATACTTCTTTGATTCATTGTGCAAGCTTCCATGGTGCTAATTTCTTTGATATTGTTTGATCAAACAACTTTACACGAATTTGTACTACAAATTTCAACATGGTATCAGAGTGATTTTGGTAACTTCTCTCCTCTGTTTTTTTGTTTGCTTCTTCATATTAGATTTCATAGAAATCAGAAAGAAATGGTAGATTCTTTGAATATTGATTCACATTATGTCTCTAATTTTGATAGTCCAAGAATAAATATAGGACATACTGTCTTTGATGGATCAAACTTTTTGGCATGGAAGAGATCAATTAGAATGGCTTTGGCTATGAAATTGGAGTTAAGGTTTATGAAAGGGACTATTCCTAAACCTGACGAAAATTCAATCCATTTTGTTAAGTGGAGTAGATGTGATAATATGGTAAGATGTTTGTTGTTGAATTCCATGACCAATGAGATATCTTAAAGTTTTCTTTTTGCTCAATCATCACATGGGTTGTAGAAAGAAATCAATAATCAATACGGTTAAACTAATGCTCTAATGACATTTCAATTGCAACATGAAATATCTACTATTTGTTAAGGAAATCAACCAGTAACCACTTATTACAATTGATTGATACAATGTTGGGTAGAATTACAGATTCTAAATCTGTATCCAACATGTTCATGTGGATAATTAAACTATTGTACTTGTGAAGTAAAGACCCAACCCACTAAATCCGAGATTTAGTGTACCGAGTCCCTAGCCACATATAATATTTTTACATTATATGTAAGGTTATCTTAAAACTAACAATTTATGAGAATTGTTTAATTAAATCTACCAAAACTTTATAAGCAATTTTAAACAAAAGAAGATTACTAACAAAAGTAATCCATACATATACACATTATAATTACAAAGATTAGTGTCAATATAAGACACTATAAAATTACAAGTTGTTCTTGATACAAAAATAAACTAGAGAGACTTTAAAGTCTCTTACAACTTAGGCCTATTTAACAAGCCTCATATATGGAGAAATATGTTTCAAAACAAAATCTTCTCCCAAAACTAAGGGCATTCGAGTCCTACTTGTCCCACTCGTCTATGAACCTCTCAAAATTTGACCCATATCCCAGATTATCATACAATTCATCTTCAATACCTGCAACGCAACAAAAGTGAACCAAAGGCTCGGTACGCAGTAATAAATACAAAAACGACATGTCAAGCGAACTTAGTCCTAATGCAATGCATCAACGATTAAGTCATTATTTTGCTAAATTTTCTTTTAACAAAACAATAGTGGGGTATTCAAACCCTGGGATCACGCTCTGGGAATTTAGGGGTCCTGAGTAACAGCAGCTGCTCAGGGAGTTGATATAAGAAGTCCGAATATTTATATCTCCTATATCTATTCCATAAGGAAAATAACTTCATATAGGGTTCTAAAGCCGTTGTCCGACTCTACTTAAACTTAGTCCACAACATGAATCTAGTTTACAAGTCCCCATAAAACCTTGAACTAAACCATGGTATTTCCCCCTAAGTCTAAGCAAACGTTAGTCAGATACTATTCTTCCCATCAGCTACCTGCTTAACCATGAACGAATCGCTATTGCATCATAGTGTATCATTGCATCATGGTAAAGTCATTGCATCATGACTTAGGCTAAAATGCCTAACTAACATGTCATTGCATCATGACAGGTTTGCTGCTCCTCGAACTAGATTAAACAGCATAATAGACATCCAGTTCATCAAAGTATTAAGTCGATTTGAATTAAGTCAAATTTAGTAATGCCTATTCCTAACATACAACAAACAAGCTACTGCTTACCTGTACCCAATAGGGTATTACTATATCCACTTAGAGGGAATCAACTGAAGAATCTTTAACTAAAATAAGAAATATCGAAACAAATCAATAATCGAATGTAAAACATACATACAACATACAATTCTAAGTTAACTATACAAAGAGATTCAATGAACTTAACATATAGCTCTAACACTTGATTCATACATAAAACATGTTGATATGACTTATATATTCATTAGAAGACCATATATGAAGTAAAGAAGGACAAATAAAGAAGTTTGAAATTATAAAAACTCAGGGGATACGCAGGCAATTTACACCAGCAAATTTGAGCTGAACGCCAGTAGCCTTGGAAACCTATGCCGTGTTACGAAATAATAAAGACAAAAAATGAAGATTGAAATGACAAAGACATAAAATTGTTTACCCAGTTCGTCACGGATTGTGACTACGTCTGGGGGCGCTACCAAGCCAGGATATTCACTATATGTTAGAGAGAGAGTGTATTACATAGATGGGCTATTTATAAAAAACCCTAATGACAATTTTACGTGAACTGCCTAAAATACCCTTACTAACAATAATAATGCCTTTTGGGAAGAGTTACAACTCTTCTATATACCCCTTCAAGAAAAGTTACATTGTTTCATATACAAGAAACATGTCCCTTCGCATATATATTGAGAAGAATTATGACTTTTCAAAGGTGTACAGTATTCAGGCTCCACAACCCAACAATCTCCCACCTGGAGACTGAATCTCATGTAAGCCACTTCTCAATCTCTCATCAGTAACTTGCACCAAATGGTAGCGCCAAGACTTCTCTTCAAGTTTCAAGCCCAGTTGAAGCCATACATAGCTTCAACTTCTCTAAGGTCACAACCTTAGTCAACATATCAGCAGGATTCTCGCTCCCTTGAATCTTCACTAGCTGCAAGATCTTTCTCTCCAAGAGATACCGTATGTAGTGATACTTCAACTCAATATGCTTTGTTCTTGAATGAAATGCTGGATTCTTAGCCAAGAAAATAGCACTCTGACTGTCACTGTATAGGGTACCATCCTTATGCTTTTTCCCCAATTCACTTAAGAAATTCTGCAACCATACCATCTCTTTACTTGCCTCTGTCACTGCCACATACTCTGCTTCTGCAGTTGATAAGGCTACGATCTTCTGCAACTTAGAAGCCCAAGATATCGCTGTACCACCCAAAGTAAATACATACCCGGTTGTACTCCTTCTCTTATCTAGATCACTAGATGCCAAATCCGCATCAACATATCCTGCCAACTTGCAATCCTTGCCTTGAAAACACAAACTCCTATCTGTGGTACCTCTCAAGTACCTAAGGATCCATTTCAGTGCTTCCCAATGCTGTTTGCCCGGATCGCTCATAAAACGGCTAACAACTCCCACCGCATGCGCAATATCTGGTCTCGTACAAACCATGGCATACATAATGCTTCCAATCGCCGAAGCATAGGGAATCTTCTTCATATGGGTTCGCTCTTCCTCACTCCTAGGCGACTCTTTGCTAGATAGTTTAAACTGACCACCTAGCGGGACACTCACTGGCTTAGCATCTTGCATATTAAACCGCTTTAATACTTTCTCGATGTACTCAGCCTGTGAAAGATACAACTTCCCCGCCTCTTTGTCTCGAATGATACGCATACCCAAAATCTGCTTAGCCTCTCCAAGTTCCTTCATAGCAAATTGCTCGGATAACTGCTTTTTCAATTTACTCACTTCTCGAGCACTGGACCCTGCTATCAACATATCATCTACATACAGCAGTAGAATGATATAGCTTTGGTCAAATCTCTTGAAGTAACAACAATGGTCGGCATTGCATCTGACAAAGTCAATTCCTGCATAAACCCATCAAACTTCTTGTACCACTGTTTCGGTGCCTGTTTCAAGCCATATAAGCTCTTCTTGAGCTTACACACAAGGTTAGTGTTACCCTCTGACAAGTATCCTTCTGGTTGCATCATGTATATATCTTCCTCCAAATCACCATGGAGGAAGGCTGTTTTTACATCCATTTGCTCCAATAGCAAGTTCTCTGCAGCTACCATACTCAACACAATACGTATAGTGGTTAGCTTCACAACAGGAGCAAAAATGTCAGTATAGTCAATACCATGTCTCTGCTGAAACCCTTTCACAACCAGCCTTGCCTTGTAACGCTTGCTTCCATCAACCTCCTGCTTAATTCTATAGACCCATTTATTATGCAATGGTTTCTTGCCCTTTGGAAGCTCGACAAGTTCCCAAGTATCATTGGACATCAATGAATCCATCTCATCATCCATCGCAAGCTTCCATTTGGCTCGATCCTGTCCCTGGCTAGCCTCTGCATAACATTCAGGTTCACCACCATCAGTTAACAGCAGGTAATAACTTGACGGTGAATACCTGTCTGGTGAACCACACACTCTGGTAGACCTCCGCAGCGGAGCTATGGGCAGTGGTGTACTCTGCTCTGCCTCAATAACAACCTCATCATTCTGAACAGCCTTGCGCCCACCTGAGTTCGAAATATCTAACTCAACAATCTGGGTACCTACACTGTTAGAATCTGGTGCATCCAATCTGTCCTTGTACAGAACCTGCTCATTAAATATGACATCTCGACTACGAATAACTTTTCGATTACGTTCATCCCAGAATCTATAACCGAACTCATCACCACCATATCCAATAAACGTACATTTAACAGATTTAGCATCTAATTTAGTTCTAGCAGCAGCATCAACATGAACATAAGCAATACAGCCAAATACTCGAAGAAACGACAGGTTTACCTCTTTACCACTCCAAGCCTCCTCTGGTATGCCGTTCTCCAAAGGGGCTGATGGTCCTCTATTGACAAGAAGGCAGCAGTGTTGACTGCATCTGCCCAAAACATCTTGGGTAACCCACACTTCAGCCTCATGCACCTAGCACGTTCATTAAGTGTTCTGTTCATGCGTTCTGCAACGCCATTATGTTGAGGAGTTCCTGGCACAGTCTTTTCCATGCGAATACCATTATTAGCACAAAATTCTTTAAACTCACTGAGCTCATATTCACCACCATTATCAGATCTCAGACACTTCACTTTCAGGCCTGTTTCAACTTCTACCAGAGCTTTCCACTTTCTAAAGATATTAAAAGCATCAGATTTATTTTTTAGAAAATAAACCCATACCTTTCTAGTGGAATCATCAATAAAAGTCATGTAATATGACGCACCACCAAGAGATGTCACCGGCGCTGGTCCCCATAAGTCACTGTGTACTAACTCAAGCTTCTGCTTTCTCAAAGTTCTGCCAGCCTTCGAGAAACTTACCCTCTTCTGTTTCCCGAGTACACACTCCTCACACAATCCGACTTCAGTTGTCTTGAGGTCCGGCAGTTTTCCTTTTGAACACAGCTCCTTCATCCCTTTCTCACTCATATGACCTAGTCGGCAATGCCACAAATCTGCATCACTGTATGCTCCTGTAAGAGCAATACTATCCTTGAGATTTGTCGTCGTATACAATGTACCCTCCTTCTTGCCTCGAGCCACCACCATGGCTCCTTTTGTAATTTTCCAATTATTGCAGCCAAAGGTTACATCATAACCTTCATCATCTAACTGCCCAACCGAGAGTAAATTTCTTTTCAACCCAGGGATATGTCTCACGCCATGCAACTGTAATACAGATCCATTCGGTGTTTTGATCTGAACATCTCCCTTCCCCACGATTTTCAGAGGTTCGTCATCAGCAAGATAGACTTCTCCAAAATCACCAGAAGTATATTCTTCCATTAACTCTGCACCACTGCAAGAATGAAACGATGCTCCAGAATCCAAAACCCACGATTCCAATGGACTGCTCACACTCAAAATTAATGCATCTTCGGTTTCATCTACTGTTGCATTTGCCTCCTTCTTTTTCTTCGGTGCTGTGCACTGATTCTTGAAGTGACCAAATTCCTGACAGTTCCAACACTTGATTTTACTCAAGTCCCTTTTCGATGCACTTCTTCCCCTGTTCCGACCTCTTGATTTCGATCTACCCCGATTCGTTTCCTTCGAATCAGATCTGCCCCTATTTCCTGTGTTCAAAACTGACCCTGAAGTAATACCTAATTCCTTCTTCGAATTTCTTCACTAATGATCAGATCTCTTACTTCGTCAAATTTCAACTTCTCTTTCCCCGATGAAGCACTAACAGCTGTAACTGTTCCGCTCCAACTCTCCGGTAAGGAAGACAGCAAAATTAGGGCTTGGACCTCATCATCGAAATCAATATCCACAGCGCTTAATTGGGTTGTGATCAAATTGAACTCGTTAAGATGATCGGCAACCACAGTATTCTCTGACATCTTTAGGTTGAAGAGACGCCGCATCAGATGAACCTTGTTTGCTGCTGATGGTTTCTCATACATCTCCGATAACGTCTCAAACATCTCCTTAGTGGATTTCGCTTTTGCTGTATGAAGCGCAACGTTCCTGGACAGAGACAAGCGAACCACGCTCATCGCCTTCCTGTCCAACAATTTCCAGTCTTCGTCCTTCATATCCTCTGGTTTTGTACCCAGAGGCTGATACAGATCTTTACCATACAGATAATCCTCGACCTGCATCTTCCAGAATCCGAAATCTGCTCCGTCAAACCTTTCAATCGGCAATTTTCCGTCACCCATCATATCTATCCCACCGAACCTGGGTGCTCTGATACCAATTTGTTATGAAATAATAAAGACGAAAAATAAAGATTGAAATGACAAAGACACAAAATTGTTTACCCAGTTCGTCACGGATTGTGACTACGTCTGGGGGCGCTACCAAGCCAGGATATTCACTATATGTTAGAGAGATGATGTATTACATAGATGGGCTATTTATAAAAAACCCTAATGACAATTTTACGTGAACTGCCTAAAATACCCTTACTAACAATAATAATGCCTTTTGGGAAGAGTTACAACTCTTCTATATACCCCTTCAAGAAAAGTTACATTGTTTCATATACAAGAAACATGTCCCTTCGCATATATATTGAGAAGAATTATGACTTTTCAAAGGTGTACAGTATTCAGGCTCCACAACCCAACATGCCGGTGGCGTTAAGAAAATCGGTTCTGCTCATGTAACACCGGTTAAAAGTCGGCGGCGTTATAAGAAACGTTAGAAAAATCGGTTTTGATCACATTTAACATTGCCTCTACACCGGTGGTGTTGAAGTAGCATATGCCGGTGTAAATGCAAAAACAGACCCGTTCGAAAAGTTTTTTGTTTCCCCTATTTTGCACTTTGCAAATTTGTAACATAAAACACTTTTAATCCTTCTTCAAACACATATCTAGCTTCATATACTATCTTCTATCCACATTAACTACTCCTAGCAAATTTGAACATCATTTTGACACATCAAACATAACTTTAGTTCACTTCATTGCATGAACTCATTATACTCTAACACTAATACTTATACACATACCATAATTCAACCACAACACAACTCAAACACTTCTAGCACTACCTCTACACTTCAAACTACTTCATCCATTTCAAACCCTCTCCTACTCTTCACCTTAAACTTAACTACTCAACTTCAACATCAAGCTTTGCCATCAAATATTACTACTCTATAGCATATGTAACAAGTTAAATATCATCAAAACTCATCCTAACATTCATTAACATATAAGACCATTCAAATTCATATACAACTTCAAACTTACAAAATATGCCTAATATATTTAAAGCATAAAGAAAGAGTTAGCAAGGACTTACATGAACAAGGCTTGGCTTATAAAGACTCCTGGTCCTTGGATGTATATTTCAATAAGGGTTTTGGGCTAGGTTAGATAGTGAGAAAATGAAGAACAAAAGAAACAAAGAAAGAAAGAAAATGAATTTTCGGATGGAAAGAGGAGCTGCCCCAAATGAAGTCTTTTTTTATCAAATTATGGGTTCAAACTTATCATAAACTTGACTTTATGGGTACTTAATGGATTGGGCTGCAATTTGGCTTAGCTTGGGCTCATTTTGAGGCTTAAAAAATTAATTAAAACATGGGCCAAACTTGTTAAAATTCTGCCATAGCTTTAGGAATTTCCAAAACTTATTTTGATACAAACAAACTTATCACGTACATATTAATATATAAAAGATGCCAACATTAATTATACTATATACACATTAATACATACAGAACAATAGCCTTAACAACATAATATTAATTCATATTTACTACTAATACTAATTTCATGCTAACAAGAATATACACATAATTCAAACTCCATTTTCATACACTAATTTCATACACCAAATGCACTTTTAAACTTAATATTTAGAATTAATATTATATTTATATGAAACTTAAGTTATTTTAAGTTAAGTTATTTCATGTGACCTAAGAGAATGGCTGGTAAAGCTTAAATCTCAAGGAAAGTTATTTTAAGTTAGGTTATTTCATGTGACCTAAGAGAATGGCTAGTAGAGCTTGAACCTCAAGGAAAGTTAATGCAATTTCTTTTAGGATTATTTGATATGCATAAGTCGGTTTAAAATAAAATTTTCTTTGCTAATTCTCTGCCTTTGGTGAGTAGGGTGTCTTATCTTGTTTTGCAAGTAGAAAAATAAAAACAAGTTTCAAGTTTATTTATAGGAGAACAACATATGTTAGCTTTTGTTGTGAATAGAAATGGTATTAAACTTATAGGTGCGGAATAAAAAAGATCGACGAAGAGGAAAATCCTTTTGCAAACATTACAAACTAGAAGGCTATACAATTGAAACTTGTTTTGAATTGATATGGTGCCAAAGTGGCATAAAGGAAAAAGAAATGTTAAGAAAATGATGCAAGATCTAATCATGTTTCAAGTGAAATGTGTGGATTACAAGAATTGAATTCTACATTGGAAACACGATTTGATCATGACCAGCAAATGCGAGAGTCTAGTTTGGTTGATCCACTTCTTGTACAATATGTATGTCAAGAAGTAATAAAGTTAATGGAACAAAATGTATCAAAAGCGAAGGGCTCAACTTCTACTTTTGTAGGTACTTCTGTATCCCATGTTTCCTTGATTGCTTCGAATATTAAGGAGAGGTGTTGGATAGTAGCTCAAGAGTGAGTGATCAAATGCCAACCCATTTAAACCTTTTCCTTTCAATGAAACAATTAACTACATCAATCTACTTACTTTGCATGAGGGAACACGAAAGTATGTAAGTGATGTTGGTTCTATCCAACTGCCATCTCGATTGTTACTTTGTAAATCGTAATGTTCTTTTTATGCCTGAATTTAAACATAACCTTCTCTCAATATCACAGATTTTATTTGACTAACCTTTGGTTGTGAGTTTTGACTGCAGCCTTTGTCATTTTTAGGAAGAAAAAACTCTTCATCAAATTGCAATTACCCGTGCAACTTGTCGATTGTATGTTTTTCATTTTGTTGAGTTGTATTCAAGAGAACTCTTATTGTTCTATTGTAAAAACTGGGCAAAGTCTTCCTTTGTTTCATAAGAGGTTAGGACACACATCTCTGTCCCAATTACAACATTTGACTTGTTGTAAAGAGAGTCAACTTGATAATCTTCTTTGTAAGACCTGTTAATTAGCTAAAATACACAAATTACCCTTTATACAAAATGAAAGTATGTTGAATCTTTCTTTCGATTTAGTTTATATGGACCTATAAGGTGCTTATAATGTAAAGCAAGGACAAGGAGCATTATTTCTTAGCATTAGTTGATGACAACACTCATTGTATGTGGATGTATCTTTTGAAATCTAAGTCTCGACTTTATGAGACTTTAGAAAGTTTCTTTGCATATGTTAGGGATCATTTCTAAACCTATCCTTAGTTTGTTTAAAGTGCAATGATGGTGAGTTTATTTTAAGTAATTGTCAAGCTTTGTTTTTTTAATTGGGCACTGTACATCAATAGTCTTCACTTTACAATTTAAAACAAAAGGAAGGGTAGAACATAAGCATTGATACTTGCTAGATACATCAAGAGCTTTGCCTATTCATGCACATTTATCTAAAAGCTTTTGGCGTGATTGCATTCTTATTGCTACATATTTGGTAAATAGAATGCCAATGATGAATCTTGGATGGAAAGAGCTGTATGAGAAACATTTTCGAAAACCACCAAACTATAATCATTTGTGTGTTTTGGATGTTTGCGTTTTGTTGCTGATGTATCTCCTCGTAGAGACAAGTTGGAATCGCGAGGTATCAAATGTTTGCTTTTGGGGTGCCTCTCTGGTCAAAAGGCATATACGGTTTTTTATTTGGATGGCAAGAAATGCTTCATTAGCATAGATGTCATAACTTTTGACGACAAATTTCCTTTTAAGGATATTGACATGCCTTTCACTTCATCCTTTTTAACTTAGCCTAAACACCATGATGTTTTTTTCTTGTGAGCCAACTAACATTATTGATACTACACTACATATTTCTTCTATGGATTTTTTTTTCACCTAATGCTCCTTCCACAAGACACTGGTATTGTTTCCTCTAGACCAGAAATTCCTATTACTACATCAAAACACTAATTTTGTCCCTGTACCCCCTAAATGCTCAGCTCGAACTACTAGAACTCTTACATGGTTCTAAGATTATATGCATACAATTCATCAAGTGAGTACTTTTGATCATCTTTCTTTTCCTTCATCTACTATGAAATATCCTTTATTTTCTTCATCTTCATCTACCTCATATACCCATGACTATGTTATGTTACTAGCAAATATTTTTACTACTAAAGAACCATCCTCTTTTCAAGCTTCTCAAGATGAGAAGTGGGTGGATGCTATGCAAAAAGAGCTAGATGCTTTAGAGTCTAATTGCACTTGGAAACTCACCACATTGCCTCGAGGTAAGCATGCACTAGGGTGTGGATGGATGTATAAAATCAAATATAATGCTAATGATAGTGTTGGGCGCTATAAAGCATGATTAGTAACTAAAAGATATACTTAGGCAAAAGGTAAGGATTAGAATATCACCATTTATTCCTGTTGCACATTTAACTTCAGTTCGTATTTTGCTTGCTCTTGCTATCATACAACATTGGCCATTTGCTCAAGTTGACATAAATAATGCTTTTCTTTGTGGTCTTCTTGATGAGGAAATATACATAATGTTAATTAAGTTTGTTACTTGTTTAAATCTTTATATTGTCTCAAACAAACTTCACCCTAGTAGAATTATCTCTTAAAATTAATATGGTAATTGACATATGAAGTATTGATTTATAGAATCATAGTTAGATATGATAAGTTGTTAAATAACAACGAAACCGACCTCTCTAATGAAAGAGTGAAATCATAGAAATTTCTTATCGGTAGCCTATCGTTTAACAAATATAAAATAAGACACGGATCAACCGCATATGTTACCCTGAAACACATGGTTTATTTTAAAATATAATAAAAATGATGCGACGTTGCGTAGGGACTTGGAAATCATTGCCTTGGGGATATCCCCTTAAATATGCGAATATGCCTCGTCAAGCCATGGTTTTTGAATTATTAATGGGGACAAAAATTTTAAAATGACAATAAGACCCCTGTGTTTTGGGAAAATAATAACTGTAATCTTGTCCACTAATGATGGATTTCTTATACCATGACATTAAGAAAAATACTCTTCTGAAATATCAATGCGCGTCGGCCAAAGAAAAAAAAGAAAGTATTAATGCGGTCAGGCAATGTTATGTTGGGAAATTTAAAAATAAATAAAGTCTCTACTATAATTATTTTGAATGTGCCTACCTTTTTGCTTAAATTCTATTTTCTTTAAACAAAATCATTTAAAATAATCCTGATGTGTAAATTCGACTCAAGCCCTTACTTAAATTCAATAGGTAAAATTAATTGAGTCAAATACTATAAAACTTAAATTCAATCTAGCAAACTAGTTTAACACTTTAAATTCAACGTTGTAGATATGCCACAAATTTATTCATGAGTAATTTTATTTAGGTTTAGTTTAGTTTGTTCGTATTGCGATGATACATCATTATTTTTGTTAAGATTATTTATTAAGAAATAGATATGGATACAAAAAAAATATTTTTATTTATATATAAATGATCAAAATAAATAAATAAAAATATATATAATATAAATATAAATCAAATAATCCACACCGGTATTTATGCTCATATATTAAGATTTTGATTTTGGTATTGAAAATGACTACAGTTGTATATTATTACATATTAATGATGTCAGAAGTCAATAAATAGCTGGACGCCAAAGGTCATATGGGAAAGGGCCCCAGTGGATTGGGTCGACAATGCTACCACCTTCGTTATTTTGTCTGAATGAGATTCAGTTACTCTCTCCAGGAATTGGAGCAGCCGGCCAGCCAAGACGAGAGAGAAAGAAACAGGATTCACTTTTTGACATATTGCTCTTTATTTTCTAAAATTTAAATTAGAAAATAAAAAAATAATAAATAATTCTTTAAACTTTAAATATTACAAATAACTTTTAGTTTTTGATAAATTAACGAGATAAAAAGCACTAGATTTTTTTAATTAAAACATCAAAGTTTATGACATACCTATTATAAGTTTAAGATGTGTTTTTGTATTAGGAAAAAAAAAAAAAACTTATAAGGATTATTTTCAATTTTTGAAAATTATTTACCAATTAGTATAATTTAAAAGGATGATTTGCAATTAAGGGTGGACTTGTGAGATTCTTGTACAACTGTCCTATATAACACTCACCAAAACCGGGATAAGGTCTAAATAGATATCTTGAGTTATTGTTTTTGGAAAGAAAAGTAAAGAATATAATAAAATAAAATGTTCCAATTTGTCCTTCTACCTTTTTCCAGAGTAAATAACAAATTTGGAATCTAAACCATATAAAAAAATTTAATTTGTTATTGAATTTTGAAATGGTTTATTAAATATTCAATCAGATTTTTTATAGTTATTTTGACCATCTCACTGATAATGATTCCTTTATTTGTTGATGTAACAAAGAGAACTTATTATTAAATCTTTATTATTTCTCTTAATTTCATCTAGCATAAGGTTGTAAATGAACCAAGTTGATTCATAAACTATTCAAGTTAAACTCGTTTTTCACTCAAATTTTAATTTGAATATATTCAATTCGAGTTCAAACTAGCCAAGTAGTTTATCAGGTTGAGCTCCGAGCCTCTGACTTCATGATATTTAAACATCTTCTAAAAGACTTGCAGGTGTAAATGCTAATTTTGAATGATAAACAAACTAAAAGCATGCAATAAAAAATAGTCCTGATTTTATTTCTAGTTATTATTATTGATCCATGGTTTCTTAATAGAGTTGTCTGTTACACGGGGATAAAATTCATTGGGTATTACATAGGATGTGGTATATATATGTATTATATTAATAATAATATTAATAAATATATACAGAGAGAGCATGGGCATTAGATAAGCAATAACTATTTTATAAATTACTCATTCTACTGCTATATTTGTTAAAAACTTTAGGGTAAATATTTGATACTGAACTTTATCAATTAATACAATTAATTACTTAAAGTCTGAAATTTTCAATTTCGAGTTTATTATAGTTTCAGATGAGGTGACTAATTATAAAAATGAGTAAAGTTTATATAGATTATTGCAAAATACGATAAGGTAGTTAATTGGAAAAAAAATATAGTTTATCGATACTTTTAGACTTTAGGTAGTTAATTATATAATATAACAAAATTCATATATCAAAGGTGACATTCACCAAAATTCTCTTATTTGGCTTCATGATTATAGATATATGAACTGTCAAATAGTAATCTAAATAATCTGATCAACAGAACCATATGAGGATTTTGCAATTACCACTAAAAAAAATTCTCAAACTTTATACCACAAAAACTATGAATGAAACTATCTGTGAGTTATTTGAGTCGAACTTGAATTCAAGTTAATCAAGTAGTTTATTATATCGGGTTTAACTTTCACAATATTTAGCTTCAGTGATTTACAAGCCTAAATGAAATCAAGTTGAGTTTAATATTGATAAGTTTGAATTAAGTTTAACTATTTATATCATTTTAATTGGAAGATAAACCAAACAAATATAAACTTAATCAAGTTGGGTTCAAGTTTCTTTAGTATCCATGAACTTAAATTCAAATTTTAAACTAGAGTCTAAGTTAAAACCTTAAGATTCAATCCAAGTGCAACCTTGTATAGTCTCAGCACATCTTACTTGTAGCCTTCAGTGAATTCCACATTCTACCATCATCATCATGTGTGTTTAGAATGTGATAAACAATTAAATAAAATGATCACTTACTTGAAAAAACAACAACGTAATCATCCTTTCATGAAAAATATAAGATCTTTATCATTTATTATGTTATTTACCTGATCTTTCCATTATTAAGATTCCGCTATTTAATTCTGAACTCAAACATTTGTTATCTCCACGATTGCAGATTTTCTTTTAAAACTTTAGATTATAACAAATTCAAATTATAGTTTAATCTTTTGTTAATTTTTAAATAGATCAATCAAGTAGTATTGAGTGTTAGGTCGAAACACATCATCTTTTTTAAATGATATAGATGATGCCTCACTGGGTAAGGAATTATTCTTCTGGGATATGCCCTTATTTTTTTTGGGTCAGAGGGATATGCCCTTAAATATGCGAATATGCTTTGTTCAGCCATAGTTTTTGAATCATTGAAGTGGCTAACTTTTTTAAATGACGATAACAACACTGTGTTACATCGGAAATAGCAGTTGTGCCCTTAAGGATAAATGCTAGATTTTCTAATACATTTAAAGTAGCGAAAATACCCTCCCCAAATATTAATGAACAAAAAGACAACATCACTATTATTCTATTATCATTAATTGTTGGAATGCATAAATATTTGTTATTTCAAAATTTTCATTTTGAGTGTGTTTTACCAATCAATTTTATTTATATATTCATATGCAAAAATTGATGCATACAAGTTTATTGTTTTGTTTTAACTGTTAGTTCCAATTCACTGTAATAATAATTTTATTATAACTTTTTCTTTTATAAAAAAATTATTGGATATATAAATATAACCAAAGATTCAATGTTGATATAATTTTTCTTTCAAAATGTGCTTATTTAAATAAAAAATTAACAAATAAAAATTCTATTATAGATTATATTCTTTAGAAATAGCAATTTCATTATGATTTATTTATTCATCAAAATAAACTAACAACAACTGTATATGAATAATTAGTGGACATCCTTAAAACAGAGAGTTAAAAGAGTTAAACACATCAAATATCCTTTCTTACCTTAACTCTATCTTTGGCAAGTTTAGGGTTTAAGTATAATAGAAATAGAAGAAAAAAAAGATCAATGGAAAAAAAGGAAAGGAAAGAAGATTTAGCGATCCAAGGAAGATTTTAAATATATTTACTAATTTTATCGGGAAGTCAATAAATAGCTTGGTGCCAAAAATGATGGGGGGTGCGTGGGGATTGGCTCCAAAATGCCACCACATCTGTTATTTTGTCTGAATGAATTCAGTTCAGTTACTCACTCCAATCCAGTAAGAAGGAGCCATGGAGACTGGAGAGCGACAAAATTCACCTTTGGTGGTTTCAAATTCCAACAAAGATTAAAAGCGAAAAGCTCTCCGAGCAACACCCTTAATTAAGAATACTAAATTAGAAACATAGATCCCTATATTTATGTTTAGAAACATCATTTGTTTTATTTTCTAACATGAAAATTTTATCATTAATCGATGTTATTAAGAAAACTAGTACAAATTTAATGATATATTGGTTTTTTTAAATCAACAAACAAAATAAACTGTGTTATAAATGATTATAAGAATTTTTATACAAAATCCGAGACTAAATTTGATAGTTGTACCTTTCACATAATTTTGTTTTAATTTTACATCTAGAGTGATTTGGATATTTAATAAAATTAAAAAAAAGGATAATTTTTATATCGTTTACAATATTGATCACATCTTGATAAAAAATTTAAGTGGATAAAAGTTTTTACTTTTATATTTCAGTCTTTTAATAAATTTTGAGCAATATTGATTAATTATATTGGGACAATATTAGTAAAAAAATGATCTATATTGGAAAGGTATATTACATTTTAAAACTCCAATGACTTTTTGGGATTTTCTTGGCCACATACATTCTTACAAATTGAATGAACTACACTCAAACTATTTTTTTTTGGCCATCTACGCTCAAAACTATATATTTCTTGTAAATTTTCGTACTTCTATGAGACAAAATAAACAATTTCGTCTATTTTCCATTCCATTCCTTTCCTTCAATAACAAATAATATAACTATATCATTTTAATTTATTTTCTTTTCCTTTCCTTTCCATGTCCCATAAAGTAATATAACAATTTAAACCCTTGTTAAACTTAATTTTGTTTTTAATGATTACTTTTATTCTTTAATTTTTCTTGTATTCTACCATCTAATTTTTTTTATACTTTTTATTATTTCTCTCCTTGGAGAAAGACCTTTAGAGTAAAAATAAAACAAGAAAGAAAAAAAAATGACAATTTCAGGAGATTTTAAGATGTAAAATCTCCTTTTCAATAATAAAAAGCTAAAGATTATTAGAATGCATGGCTCCAAAATTTATAAGAATGCAAGTGATAAACAATAAATAAAATAATAGAAATTAAAGTGTAAAAATAGTGAAGAAGATGGTGACTTATAGAGGTTTCTCCTTATGAGTCAGCCATTTCTTCCAACTCTATTGCTAGGGATTCGGTTATCCACACCGTTGTTCCACTAATCCAATAACAAAGAAAAGTTATAAACATCAATAGCTATTAATCTGTCTTTCGCTCTAGTCTACCACTCAACTAAGCATAGACTATAAGCCTTTTGTAATCTCACTTCTATGTTAGTCCTTACTCAAAAAGTAAAGAAAGTTTGTATAAGAATGAGAAAATGTGAATTCTCTTATTTAAGCTCGAAATATTAATATTGTAAAGAAGTTTGTAGTGCCTATCAAAGTGCTTGTAAGTTTGCTCACTTGGGTTTTTTGTTAGTACTAAAGAAAGCTTTAGAGTCGTTTTTATCGTCTTTGTGTATTTCACATTTTTTTTCTTGAAAATTGATGCATATATACTTTACCCTTGATTGGTTTCTCTTGGTAGAAATCTTCTAACGTTCAAAATATTTTTCAACGTCTTCTTATTGCATGGCTAAGATTGATATCCCTAGATTTGTGGGATTTGAATATCTTGTTTAAGTATTCAAACTTCAAATTGATTGAACATATTTTGCCCCTACCTTACCCCCTCCCCCCAACCTTTTTTTTTTTTTCTTCAGATGCTCTTGATATTTATCCTCATCCGATTCTTCAACAATAGATATTTTTTAATTTCAAAATTTAAAGATCCCTCAACTTTCGGATAAGTTCAGCTAATAACAAATGAGGTATATCACATCTCTATTCTTATCTCTATCTGTAGATATTATTATGTTGTAATAAAACTCTATTAAACTCGTTTCGACATCTTTCCTGTATCTTGGTAAAACATCTTGATAAAACTCATAAAATGAAAAATTTTTGTTGTAACTTGTAAGAACTTATTTGAAAAACTCATGAAACACTTTTAAAGAAAGTTTTAGGGATTATTATTTTCTTATGTGGAACAAATTAATTGTATATCTAAATATATTTAATTAGTGGAGCTAAGGCTCTATGTGAGTTCAACTTGATCGACAAAAACTATATGAGCATTTTTGGGAAACCAAAGTAGCATTCGTCAACTGTTATTCAAATAACTACTTAAACATTTGTACTTTATTTGTCCATTTAAGGAGCTATCATAATAATAAATACCTTATTCTACACATTTAAAACAGATTTATTAAAAATCTCCATAACTTTTTTTGGACGGTTCTTTTATAATCTGTACCTAAAAATGCCAAATCTATTACCTTGTAGATAAGATGATACGTCGTCAAACTACCTGGAAATTGCAAGGTACATCAGATTCGACTATTTCTGTAAATAGTAACAGCTAAGCTATTCAAACGAACTAAAAGAGAATATAACATAGCATATTCCCTTTTACCTTACCACATTGGAATTTTGTTATTCGACATTGGAATATTCTCCCTATGACTCTGACGAAACAACAAATCAAAACCACTTGGTTAATAATGTATTCCACGCCTTAATTTCACCCGAAAGCCTTCCCCCACAAAACCAGTGGCCACTGTCCATTCCCCCGTCCTCTTTTCCCGTCCAATTGACCTGTCAGCATCCAGGAAAAAATTCGCACGATACACCGTGTCACGCCACGTGTTATATACATATAGTATATAAATATTTTAACATGATTATAAAATATACATATTTGTTTATTTCATCGTATTATAATATTTTGACATTATATTTTTATTATTTTAAATAAATATTTATCAAAAAATAGATACGAATAAAAAAATAATACTTTTATTAAACAATATAATACGTTATAGATATAGAGACAACGGTGACATTCCATACAGAATATTAAGATAGGCTGAATCCGTGCGCGTTTCTAAGGGCAGATTTGTCATTTCATATAGAAAAAATAAAAAATTTCCAGCACAAGGTTGCGTGGTTTCGACCGAAAAAAGGTTGCGTGGTTGCGTGTGCTTGTATTTGTTAATAAATTCTCAACCTCGTCTCTCCCGCGAGCTACCATTCAAAGCGTTATAAAACAAACACAAAGCGTGTGCGAATATAAGCTTTTCCTTTCTTTTTCCTGAACTTCTGTCTCTTCCTTCCAAGCAACTTCTTAGCCAGAAATAATAATAATAATACTAGTATAAAACTCAAATTACTGCTTATAGAAGGACCGTTTGTGGAGTTGTTGTTTTAAAACCAAGTACAGCATTGGGCAAAGTCAAAGCTCAAAACTTCGTCATACAGGAGGTACGTTAATTGTGACTTATATATTACGGGTATTTCTACAGTCCGTCGATTGAATCAGCATTTATCATTTCTATAACCATTTCAGGATGACCTGACGATCCAGTCTTATGTTGATGTTGATGTTCACTAATAAATTTGATTGCTTTTTCCTAACTTTTACCTCATTGGACCCGGAAATCATTTCAGTTTTCTTTATTAAAGATGCCTTTTTTTTTTAATTTTTTTTCCTGGAGTAGTTTTGGTCGTTTCTATAGTGGGTTTTCATTTAAAAAGCAAAAGCAGAAAAACGGGTCGTTGCCTCATTAGCTTGCTGAATATCATCAGGTTTTCGTAGTTAAATCTCTCGTTAATATGTTTTGAATTCCACTAAGAAAGGTCCTTTTTTTTATAGATTTATGATTTTTTGTATTTTGTTATAATTATAGCTTTGCAATTATAAGTGATAAATCTCAAATGGCTGTAGGATAAGGATTTATATACTGATTAATAGATTTAAGATCGGTTACTGTTGTTCATTAAACTGACGTTTTTGATGAAATTTTCTTTCCAGATCCTTCTGTGTAGTCTCTAAAGGAAGCTAACTTCTTGCTCAATTTATCATAGTAAAATCTTCAATTCATGGGTTCATTACCTGAACCGGTACTGGAAAATGGTCGCGACAAGCCGCTGGGATTCGTTTCCTCGAGCGCACAAAAAAAGGGCTATTTCGTTCAGGATCCACCAAGCCATTGTCTTGGTGGTTACATTCTTAGCCTACACAAGCTATCATGCGACCCGGAAAATCATGAGTGTAGTTAAAGTGCCCTTGACCCCCAAACAGATGTAGGCTTGAAATCTGTCCCTTGGACAGCAATGTACTTCCGGAATTCGTCCGAAATAAGGCCGTTTTCTTGGATTTTAGGAAGTGGATGGGCACCTTTTAATGGATCTGGTGGAACTGCGTGAACTTGATGTAGCTTTCCTAGCAGTGTATGCTCTAGGAATGTACTTTCTGGACATCTGGGGGACAGGATGAATCTGAGAGTGTTCTTGACCATAGGAATGGTTGGAACCGGATTGTTCACTTCACTTTTGGAGTGGATACTGGGGGAATGTACACATTTTATTATTTCTTGGTGATTCAAATGCTTACTGGTTTGTTCCAGTCGACTGGGTGGCCTTCGGTTGTGGCTGTGGTTGGTAACTGGTTTGGGAAGAGTAAGAGAGGGCTTATTATGGGCATATGGAATGCTCATACTTCCATTGGAAATATTTCGGGTTCTTTGATTGCCTCGGCTCTGTTGAGCTATGGATGGGGTTGGTCATTTGTTGTGCCTGGTCTTATTATGGCATTCGTTGGCTTAATAGTTTTCCTGTTCCTGCCTGTTAGCCCTGAATTGGTTGGTGCTGAAAGGGAAATTGAAGAGTTGGATTCTCCCAAGAAAAATGGTGAAGACGTGAAGGAACCATTGTTGAGTTTCCAGTCAGAGGACAACGAGAAAGCCATCGGATTCATAGAAGCGTGGAAGATTCCCGGAGTTGCACCTTTTGCTCTTTGCCTCTTCTTCGCGAAATTAGTCGCGTATACATTCCTTTATTGGCTTCCTTTCTATATCAGCCATGCAGGTATGCTCAGCAGATTGATATCTTTCTGTGTTAGGATTATAAGGGAATCTGTGCTTTTTATAAATAATATCAATGAGATCACTAATATATTTTTGGTTCTTGCAGCTATTGATGGTAAATATTTGTCCAGTGGAGCAGCAGGAAACTTGTCTACATTGTTTGACATCGGAGGAGTGGTAGGAGGCATTCTAGCTGGCCATATTTCCGACCGGCTGAATGCTAGAGCCATAACAGCAGCAAGCTTCATGTATTGTGCTATCCCCGCGCTATTCTTCTACAGGAGCTATGGCCATGTTTCCTTAACCATCAACAGTGCTCTCATGTTGATCACTGGCATGCTGGTGAACGGACCATATGCTCTCATAACAACAGCTGTGTCGGCTGATTTGGGAACTCACAGTTCTTTAAAAGGGAATTCACGAGCATTGGCTACCGTTACAGCAATCATAGATGGAACCGGCTCTGTGGGGCTGCGATTGGACCTCTCCTGACCGGTTATATCTCTGCAAAGAGCTGGAATGGAGTTTTTACGATGTTGATGGGTGCGGCTTTGATTGCAGGACTTCTCCTCACTAAGCTTGTGGCTGCCGAAGTGGCTGACAAGATAGAGATGTCAAAGGCTAAAGAAGGAACCGCAGCAGCATCTCCTGCAGGAGATTATGTGGTTTAGACATGTAGCGGATAGCTTTGGTGGCGTACTTCATTCAAGCAACTTTCGGTGTGATCATAATAGAGCCATATGAGCATAGCTCCTGTGAATAGCCTCTGAAGGATTGAAAGCCCCTCGCATCAGCATCAAAGACGAAGGGGTATGAAGGGGAGAAGACTGATTTTTACGTGGAACTTCTCCAGGATTTAGCAAGATCATAGAATTACAAGTTGGGGGGAAACAAGGGTCATTCTCTCAATGTTGCTTGCCTGGGTGACTTGCTGCATGTGCAAGGCCCCATTGTATTATATGAAAACAATGAAACCATGGAAAAAAAATATATGATTATTCAAGCAAAGGTATCGTTTCAAGAAAAATGAATCAAAAGGGATCATGACATTTTAATTGATGCTCATTTTAGATGATAAATATTTGATTGAAAGAAAAAAAAATTGTTGCACTGGTTCCTGCAGGGCGGTGTATGTTCACTATAATACAAACAGATGATAAGTAATCCAGGATCAAAGCTTGTAAATTATGATTCCGATATATGAATTGGTTTACTAACAACAAGAGGTGAAAAATTCATCATGTATAGAAAGAGTAAAAAATCAGACACAGATTTCCTAACACAGTTTCAGCATTAGCACTCCATGGCAGTTTTGCATTGAGTTGTTCATACAACTTGTGTCATGTAGTTCATAGCTTGTGTCATGCAGTCATGGCAGAGCTTATAAAATTAAGTCCTCTGTTAACAAAGTAGTTTCATCTCCCAAACCACAAACCCTGTAGTTTCACATGTAACTGTCAAAAGGTTACTATGGCCAGGAAGCTAATCACGTACATCTTGAGCACAATTGAAGACAAAGCAAGCAAATTGCTCTTGTTCTAGTTCACAGCTTACAAGAGATGCCAAATCTCCAGACTGTTTTTCCTTTGATCATTTCAACATCCAAGTTCTCTGTTGTCATAAAGCCTTCGAACTATTCATCTTTACCAAAGGCCACATTTTGGTTCTCTAATCTCATATATAAAAAGTTTCTTTTTTCATCCTCATCTATATGCAAAGGTTTGAAATATCCAGCATATAAAAATGTTCTAACGGTCTAACCTTTATATAGCTTTGGTCATCAATAATGTATACATGAATATTATATTATCCTATCCCTAGTAGCTTTCACTATGACAAGTGACTACCTTATCCTCCCATGCCCATGCCTCTCTTAACATACAACAAAAATTGGACTACTGGGGATCCAGATTCATATCATTCACGTGTCCTACTCCACATGCATCAAGATTGTTCCTACTTAGATAGTGGCATATCACTTGTAATCACTCAATGATTGACGCTGTCATGATGATCTCTTGGTTAAATCTTTAGACAATGTGTAAAGGAGAATACATCTGAAGGCAGCTGTGAAGAAAGTTCAACACAAACAGGAACTAGATGGATGATAACATGGTCAATACTGGAAACAAGTATTACAACAAGGTATTACTCCTGAGAATGTTCAGGACCAAAGGGAAAGCTAGGTAAATGTACAGAGACAGTAAGCTTGCCACCAAATGGAACACCACAAGTACAGTAATATCATATTTTGCGTGCTTTTGTAGTCATCAACTTCTAATTTAGGCTACACCGATGTACTAAGAAAGCTGGCACAATCTAAAGAAACTAAATCATGAGGAATCCTGTCCATAGTCAGCTGTATAATCTCTTTTGACCCTTTTAAACAGGGTCAGATTCCAAACTCTTCTAATTGCTGAAAAGGGTCCAAGAACTATTTTTGCCTATGAGTAATAAGATGGCTCGCCAGGTCATCTCTTGTCTGCCCGCGGATTCATGGCAGTTTGAAACTTCTCTCTATAAGGCAGCGGAATTCCAGCCAGCAACAGCAGCACCAGTTTTCTCCCACATCCATTATAGAGCAGGCACTGGATACAGGCATTTATCTGCTCTTCTAGATAGCCACAAACACTCCCAGGTCCAAATCTACAATCCTAGTGCAAATTTTCAGCTGTTCATAGGCTGTCAAGAATACAACCACTTTAAAATTAAACACAAGCAATGGTTGCTTATACTATTACAACAATCTAGAAGGATGATACCTTCATATTCAACCAAAACACTGACACCTGATTTAGTGGTTGACAGTAAGCTGGTTATTTTAAAAGCGAACATGCATTCAATCATTTTTAGTATCAAATCACTCTAACAATTTCAATGGGTGGCATTTACCAGCAGATTGATGCTAATGGTACCTAATTATCATCCTAAATGGCATTGGAAAATCGAAAAAATGATTTCCCTTTATAGAAAGAAGGAATTTTTTTTTCATTTTCTATTGACATTTTCCGTTGCTATAACCCAAACATATTATGTCTCGGGCTACCATTTACAGCTAAAAACCACTAGCAAGCACACCACACAATACTTGATACTATAGCTGAGAAAAGTGCATTATAAGAATTACAAAAAGGGTAATTTACAAGGAGCCACTGCCAGCTCTCTACAAACTAATAAAATTGCACAAACATCCCGAATTTTAAAACCAAAACACCTCCACATATTAAAAAATATTGATACTGCAAAATTTTCTCCTTCAATATGATACCAAATTAGTCATATACTAGAATTGTTTTGAGAGACACCGCCTTTAATCCGCTGTTTCTCTTAACTGATTCAGAATTGAGCTTAAAAAGAAAAAAAAAAAGTTCTCTGCGGAAACAAGCTGACTAAAACCAAATTATAGAGTCAGAAACAATGTTCAATATTAAAAATATCAACCATCATTGCAGCATCACACAAGCTTCTCTCCATAAGTCATATATATAAATTATTTAAAAAAAAAAAAATTCAATCTGTTACAGTTGAAAATGTCAAAACTTTCCTAAATGTAACAAAGAGCAATCAGTTGGAACACTTCTTGACTATCCAAAAATATATGAACTTTTCAACTTTTCATAACATATGCAGTCAATCATTAAAATAAAATAAAATAAATGAAATAAATTTCCGGATATCCTTTAAGGGGATGGTATCAATTGCGAGAAAAATCAAAGGGGGTAATGAAAAATCAATTATCTCTGATTCCGAGGATCATCGGTGGAGTCCTTATTGGGTTTGCGATATCTTTCCTCAAAGAGCTTGGCCATGAAAATGGTGGTGTTAGCGAGCTTCTTCACGTTCGGAACATCATAGTTTTGAGCTATGTATATCCCGGTTATTGTTCCTGACATGAAAGAGAAACTGCTCCTTATTATCCCCATTACGAGGATCCCACTGTTCAGTATTCTACCGTGCTTCAAGGTTTAGGGTTTTTGAATAAGAGAGTAAACCCTAACTGGATTCAATTCCAATTGACTGATGATTGGATATGGAAATCGTGTTCCAAGAAGTAGGCCGACTCTTTCAAGTATCGCTGTAAATTAAATTGCCTCGTATCCTAATTCGATTTAATTTTCTAAAGAGATGTTATTAATTTTTTATAATACTTGTATGCATTAAAATTTTATTAAATTTATTTATTGTTTGTATTTGTAAATGTATTAAACGTGTAATATAAGATAAATTTTTTACTTTAACTAATGATAGGTAAAATAAAGTAAAACCTGGTATTTAACATGTGATATAAATATTACATGTATCAAATTATAATTTATCATTATCTATTGGGTAACACTTATAAAATTTACAGCGACAGCTAGAGGTGTGCAAAAAAATAAATAAAATCGAAAAATCAAACCAAACCATAAAACCAATAAAAAATATGGTTAACCAGTCCATTGATCTAGGATTATGATTACAGTTTTTATATTTTTTGGTTTTCTGTTTTGGTTTCGATTTGTAACTACAAAAAACTTATGGTTAACGATTAACCGTTTCAATATTTATAAGTATATTATATATAATTTACATATAAAAATAATTATTTTTTAATATATATACATGATTATATATAATTTACCTATGTTACATATTTAGATTTCGATTAAAATACCATTGTCCTATGTTTGATGGAGTTAATATGGTCATTGATTGATTTGATTTTATTAATAATTATACATCCAAAGGTTTGTTTTTCCCCTTTCCTTAATTTCTTTTTTTTTTTTAGCTAGTAATATATATAATGATTTAAAGAAAAACTCGATGATAAAGGCTAAAAAGCAATGTTTTTTGAAATTTCAATTTGATTTGTTGAAACCATTACATTAAATGGTTAAAAATCAATAATTAATCGAATAAAACGGTTGACCGTTAAGGCGGTTAACTGTTTATAATGGACCGGTTAATGATCGAGATATTTAAAAATATCATTACGGTTAGGTTCAAAAAATAGGGTCACGAATCGGTTAATTGATTCGTGACACCCTAGCGACAGCTCACAATCTCGACATACAAAAATTTTATATATTGCCTAAAAGCTTCATACTTCAAGTAATATAATATTATCCCTTAACGAAATAGACACAATTTAGGTTTATCATGTTGTTTGAATCCATTTACTCTTAACAATTATAATATGTTTGAGAGAATTACACCGAAAGGTCCCATTGCTTAAAGATAAGTTCATTTAAAATCATAATATTTCGAGTGATTAAAAAGTGGTCTAATGTTTGAGTGTAAATTCATTTAATGTACATTTAAAAAATTGGGTCAGTTTGGATCTCCATGGACAAGTGTCAACATGAGAGAATATTTAATCAAAACTCATAAAATTCTTCTTTTATTGACACATGTCTATAAGGATCCAAATTGACTCATTTCTTCAAACATTAAGATATTAAATGAACTTACCTCCATATGTTAGGACATCTTTTTAACCACTCTAATCGTTAGGCATTAAATAAATTATTCTTAAATATTGAGTCATTTGGTGTAATTTATCGTAATATGTTTAGTATTAAGATGCTAACAAAAAAGAAAAAAAGCATTTAGCTATAATAATAATATAATAATAATAATAATAATAATATAATAATAATAATTAATTACAAAAGTATTACCTATGTTTTGACCAATTTGCAATAGGTGACTCAAGTTTCATATAAAAGTGTCGATATTATTTAATAATTATAGAATGACACATATCAATATTTTATTGATCATAAAAATTAATTGTACATTTTTTTATTTTCTCATTATTTTAATTTTTTTTTGACATTTTATTCCTTTAATTTTAATTTGTAATATTTTTTAGACCAATAAGGCTCTAACAAATATCCTTATAATAGTAATTAATTATATTAATAATTTTGTATTAAATTTGGATAATCTATTTGTTAAAAAGAAAATAGTATGAGGCTATTATTAAATACTATGTACTTATGTAGTTAGGTTTCTAAAACCGAAACAGGAGTTCTTCCTTGTTCTCATCTTACCTCTCAGTCCTCTTAACATCTTATGTTCACATCTTCCTCTTAATCTTCTTATCATTATTAACCTTCAACTGGTTTGAACTAGCTGCTTAAATGAAGAAAAGATGGACATGGTCCTAGGCACGCCCATATTAGGTGTGTTTCTCTTAGACCAAAATCTTCCAAGACAAACAAGGTATCAATATGGAACATTTTAGATAGCTTATTGGAGAGCATCTCTATGGTCATGTTTAGCTAAATTTTGTGTTTTTCTTTATTATGTTAATATTGAAAACAAATGGGGTTTCAGGTACAAATGTCAAGAGTTCCTAAAAGGGCTAAAACTAAAGGTTTAACTCGATTTTGAAAATTTACTAATTATCACCTCATGAGTGATATCCCTGTGGTATGAAAATAAAATTGAAAGCTAATGATACTGAATGAAGAGTAACATAAGTAGTACTTACATACATAAATCGTCAATACATTTCTAGTCTCTCCCAAATGCCTTTTTACTCAAAATCAATTTAATTTCCAATTTACCTATTCCATATTAGAGATTAAAAATCCACATATCTAGTCATATGTATCTGCATTGGTTCTTCCTTAGCATGAATCATAGTTAATTCATCAAATTACCTTTTAGTTCTTCTAGAATGGGCCTTGCACAATTCACTCAACAAAAACATCTCATATATGCAAAGTTTCAACTCAATTACCAAAATTTTCCGATCCCCATATGTCCAATTGCATATTTACTAACTCTACAAATTAATATTCTTACAATTTATTACTTAAACATGCTAAATTCCATATTAAGTCATAATTTCTAAATTTAACAACAATTTTTTACTTCTTACGATTTCACACAAAAAACATAGGCAATATTACATAATTCACATCAATTTTACATATCTAAACAATATTCACTTTGAAACCCATACTCACACGTGAACATATCCTCTAATAATTCATTTGTACATCACTCTTTAACATCATATTCATTGACCACACCAAATTTCTAGCTAACTCATCTGAAAACTAAGTCTATACATTACTTTACATGGTAAATAACGATCCCACTTCAATAAACACGGAATTTCGAAATTATAAGTTGGTTTAATGTCTCACTTTGTTTAAAAGTGTAGCATCTTAACTTGTTTCAACTGCTATATGAAATAAAGACCTCAAAATTGAACAAATAGATGGATTTTAGTTGCGCAAAACATAAACCCGTAGATTCATGTCAATTTATACATTTAAAATCTATAAAACTCATAATATAGCACCTTAAAATCTTATCCTTACCTAATTACAAATTTTGTGGATATTGAGTAGCTAAATCGGTTTTTTTCACAAATCTATCTAATTAGTTAGATTGTAATATTCTAAATATTATACCATTGTGTTATATTATAAAAAGTTGCAACATTAATAATAAAATGGAGTCTATTCATCCTAATATTTACAGATTTAGTCAACCACACTAAATACACAATAACATTTCAAATAAAAAAAATAAAAATTTGAGCTAAAAATGTATAATTAATTACAAATGTAATAAGACCATGAATAGATAATTTAAATTTGAATTACTTATGAAAATATATATTAATAAAAATTAAAATCATATTGTGAATGGAAAATGTAATCACACATTGAATTAATGATTCAAAATTTAAATTATTGATGTAAAATGATATTAATGACAAATATAAAAGCACTAAACTTATAAAAAAAGATATACATCTAGTTTTCTTTACTATTATTTATTCACAATAATATCAAGTTCAACTATTTACATGGTAGCAAATGTTATAAATAATCTAGGTTTTGTTCTTCTCACCAATAACGAAAACGAAATTAAATAAATTTTTATAGAGAGAAAAATTAAAGATACTAAAAACTCATACAAAAAATGTTCTTAATCCTTTAAGTCATACAAATTAAATATAAGATAT
Organism: Combretum micranthum; assembly: GCA_024138025.1. Lineage (NCBI taxonomy): Eukaryota > Viridiplantae > Streptophyta > Magnoliopsida > Myrtales > Combretaceae > Combretum > Combretum micranthum. The sequence continues at coordinate 280,729 of JAMXBD010000622.1, read as the reverse complement.
ATAATATTATTAGATAATAGGCTTGCACTCGTTATGCATGTGTAAAAATTGAATACAACAATATAATAAGACTAAAAAAATAAAAATTTTAAATCTAGTTTCAATATACATATATATGTATATAGGTGAATAATATTTTGCACTCACTTTTCTTTCCTTTTTTTTCTTTTTTTTTTTGGCACACACCCTTTTTCCAAATACGTCCTAATCATTTTTCTTCAGGACATAAACCAAAAGAATTAAAAACCAAAATTCAAACTGGTACAAGAAAAAAAATTTTAAAAGGACAAGTGTTTTTTTTTTTTTTTTTATAGCAATTTCATGTTTTGTCTTTGTGAATGGTAGTTTAAAATTTCTTACGATATTCGATTTATGCATAGGAGATTAGCAAATGCTTTTGTAGAAATTGCATATTTATTAGCTAATTTTCAATGTCATCCTCCTGCAAAATTATTTTAATTTATCTTAATAAATTTTAAATTAATATTGAATGATATATAATAAATATAGATAATGTAAATTTGATAAAGAATATGGAAAAAAAAAGAAATATACAACCACACAAATAGAATATAAATGCTTCTTTAAATGCATAAAAATATGCTAATCACTTTACGCATTGCAAGAATTAATAAAACAAAAAAATGAGTAGAGAGAGAGACAAAAATGAATAGTTGTAGTGATAAATTTTATTCTTTAATTAGATGTATAAATAATAGTATAAAATAAGTTATTAAAATTACTATGTAAAACAATATAATAAAAATGCGCAACAAATCAAAAGTTTCTAACTTCAATAATATAGATGGTAAATTGAAAAAAATGGGAGAGAGCAAGTGAGAGGGATAGAATGACACTTACAGTGAAAATTTTATTTCCTTAAATGAAATGAATCATGATTGTCAAACTCGAGTTTTTATCTAGAATTGCTAAGAGGTCCGTAAAATCGGAACTTAAAATCGAAAAATCGTAAGATTCTATAACTAATGTAAATTTGCTTACAAAAACCATCAATGTACTTACTAAATTAATAAAACTTTAAATAAATTATGAAAATAAAGAATTTAATATTAAATTAGTTACATACAACAAAATTTAAGTTTTACCTATCATAATTCACGTACTTTCATTAATACATTTAGTGCAATTTTATAACTAAAATAATTATTTTATTTAATGATGATTCATAATCTACAATTATTAAGATGTATTACAAATTATTTAAATTATCATGTGTGAGTAGCTAGTTTTGTTCGATCATAAACATTTGCATGTTCACTATATATTTGCATAAAAAATCATTGCATTTATGACAAATAAATTATATATAGAAAATTATTAAAAAGGAAAAAAAATATAGCATTATATATATTGGTTTAATTTTCATTCAAATTATTCAAAATATATCAGAGTATATAAACTAAAAGAAAATAACACTCTGAAAAATACAAAAAAAAAGAAATAAAAGGAAAAAAAATCTAAAAAACTAAAATTAAGTTAGATTAAGATAAATATCAAGAAGAACCCCAAAACCCTAAATTTAAATATATTAAATTGATTGCATTTTTAAAGTTCAAATAGAAAAAAAAGAGTATAAAATTACAACTTTACGATACGATTCTACCACTATTCTACTTACGAGATTACTCAAAAAACGATTTTGAATGCGAGTTAAATCGAAATCTCATCATCAACTCGTAGAAGTGTACAAGTAGACTCGCGAGTTTGACAACCATGAAATAATGATTGAATAATATTGGAGAGATCAACCAATAGCCATATAAAACCATGTGATAAAAATATGCAAGGATTCTAGCTTAAATTATATTGTCTTAAATAAGATAAAATAAAAAATAATGATACAAAAAATAAGAGAGATAGAATGGATAATTGGAGTGATGAATGTGCTCCCATAAATAAAAATGAGCAAATAATAACATAAGAGATATTAATAAACTACCTTATAAAATTATATGTTAAAAATGTGAGAAATGAATGGGTTCTGACCTAAATTATTTGCCATAAATATAATAGAATGAAAAATGATGAAATAAAAATTGAGAGAGAAAATATAAAAAGGTTAGTTATCTTTGATAACACATAAAACCCTTGCTATGCCGAACCCTAAATTGCTCCCTTTTCTTCACCAAAGATCAATCAAGCGATCTATTCAAATGTACGAAAAAAAACATATTCTGAGTGTAGATCCAAAAGAATTTTTTCCTAATGAGACGACCTTCAAATCCTTAAAAGAGAACCTGAGACCTAATCTCAACACTGCCTCATATCGAGATAAGGCGGCCACACTTATACCAGGAGCATATGAATATGCTTTTCTTAATATCCAAGATCAGGTTCCATATGAAGAAGACCAACAAATGCTAGATTCAAAGGAGGATTTGAACGACATTTACGAAATTGCACCCGGCACGCGGAAAATTAATTTCCAAAAGGATGAAAAAACTTCTTTCAGTGAAAAGTGGAAACAAACCCTCATTATCAAATAATCGATCCCATCCCAAGATATCGCGTACTTATGGCAAAACTTAAATTCATATGGAGGCATTGTTCGGATTTTACCATGGTAAGCATAGGGAAAGGTTCTATTTGATCTCCTTTGCATTTGAGGATAATGTCTAATATATCATCTGAGAGGACCATGGTTCATTAATGGCTATTTCTTGCAATCAGATGTTGGGTCCCAAATTTTTCTCCTTCAACCTCGAAATATAATCTATAGCCATCTGGTAAGAATTAACGAATGCCAATCGAATACTATTATCGTGATGCCCTTAGAAAAATTGGAAGCACCTTAGGAACAGTTCTTTGATTTGACACATACATAGCGATTTGTGAAAGAGGCAGATTTGCAAGGTTGTGTATACAGGTTCATTATTCATCCCCTTGGTACATACAGTGATCATTGAGAATGAAAAATATAAAGTGCAGCATGAGGGACTATCATCCCTATGTAGAACATGTGGACGAATTGGACATAGTCTTGAGGACATATATCTAATGGATGGAAAGGTAGAAGATACTGAAATAAAAATACAACATTAGGAGATTCGGAAATAAAGCCTAGAATAATACTAATATTGTTTAGGAAGATCAAGTATAGGATGAGACAAACCCAGATCACTATGGGATTGTCTAAAAGTGGAACGCAAGAAAAAGAATACAAAAACGCAACAACGTGGGGTAGGTCCTACCAAAGACACAAATAGATTTGCCCCCTCAATGAACCAATCAATACACTAGAAAATAACCCCCTAAAATGATCCACCAACTGTGTCACCATCCTTTTAGCCCCCTCAATGGTGTGTAATGTGAAAATCATCTTGAACATCAAGCTACTCCATCCACTTTTCGTGAGACCGCTAGATACCCACAGATCCATATCCTAGCAAATAAACTTCAATAATCTCTCTCGAGTCATCTTAGCCAAGGTGATCCAAGCATTATTGCAAATGAACCCAGAACTAGTGGCACAATAAGTTCTAAAGATCTAATACAAAGATAACTTCCACATTGGGAGAGCGGAAGCAATGTTCAATAATACACCCATCTGAACAGTGAGAGAAAGCTTACTGTAGATCATATAAGTAATCATACCAGCTATCGTCCACCCGATCACAACACTATAATGATGGTAAGCAACATGCATTCATTTAGTGCATCTATTCCTGACGAAAGAGACCATCCACATACAAAGATTCATCATCCTAGTAATCTCCACCCTTGTGATAGGAGAGGTAGTAACATGGATGTTCCAACCAACCAAGAGGAACCCCATGCTACTAGTCGTCAATGATCACCTATGGTAGCTCAGAGTGGAACTTTAGTGCCTTCAACACCCAACAGAGGCCACTAAAGCCTGGTGTAGAACCTCTTTTTCCATGTTTGATGAGACAATCATTAGTGTCTATAATGCATATAGGGTTAACATACCCTTTAAAATTATATCTTCGAATGTTCAAGGTACTAATGCACTACTCAAACTTAGAGCACTAGAGGACCTCAAGTGTGTTCACAATCCCTATATGCTTATCCTTTGGAAGACTAGAATTGGTCAAGCAATGGCTTTCTCCAACAAAGATTAGGTTTCAATAAACTATACTGTGTTGAAGCCTTTAGACTAAGTGTGGACATCATCATTCTTTGACGCAATAGTAATAACTCTTTTCTCCTCCAGATAATAGGTGCACCTGCACATCCAGGTGAACTCCCTTCCCTTTCCTCTCTTTATTACCCCCATTTATGCTAGTATAAACTTCATAGACAAAAAAGCTCTATGGGATAATCTGAAGAAGGCTGTTGAGATTTTAATGGTCCTTAGACCATCATCAAGGATTTTAATGAAGTCATTGCCCAACATGAAAAATGGAGAGGCTTACCGGTCAACCGAAATAGGGCTATGGCCTTTTAAGAGTCTAATCCCCTAGATTTTATGATATGGTTTATGCTTAAACCCTAAATTGAAAGTCAACTGGAAACCCTAAAGTCAACAAATCTATAGCAAAATCCTAATAGAATTAGATCCGACAGTCCCACGTTCTTAACTCCTAAACAATGAAATTGAGATGATTGTGAAAAATAATTCATAATAATATGAGGAAGTTTAAAAAATACTAAATTTGTTAGTTTTTAGTGTATTTCAGATTCGAATGGGATCAGTTTTCGAAAACCATGTCGTGGCACACCCGACTGTAAAAATATTCCGATAAATATCAATAAACTCGTAAAAATATAAGGATTTTAACAATATCAGTTTTATGATTTTCTGGTATCTAAAAATATCAGATATAGCTTAATTACGTGTATTTTTTTACTACCGGTATTAATTTGTTTTATCTACTATTCATAGTACTATTCCACACTATTCACTACTATTCATCTATTTCTACACTTTTTCTTACACTCTACATACCTATTCTCTACTTTTTACATTTCCCATACATCTTCATTCATATCAAACTTTACAACTTATTACTTTTAATTAACAAAAATACAAAACAAATCAAAATCAACTATCTCTCTCTGTCCCCCCTTCACAAACCGGCACCTCCCTCCTCTTACACATCTATATTTTTTATCTTTTTCAATTTATTTAATTCACATAATTTTCACTCCTCAAAACTCTATAAATATCTCTCTCTCTCCATTTCTTTCACACTCATTTACCTTATCAAAACTCTCTCACATTCACTCCATAAATCCTTTCTCCCAAAAATCTCTTTTCTTTTCTTACTATCCATTTCCTACATTCTTTCTACACATACATACTATCCAAAACCACTTTTACACTACCACTCTCATATTTCCACATTAGGTAAGGACCCGACCTACTTAATCCATAATTTAAGCATACCAAATCCCCCGACACGCATAATACTCAAGTATTAGGAAATACCCAAGTATTATACATAAGGTCGTCTAAAAAGAAATGTTTGTAATGATTGCTTGCTTAAAACAAATATATAACACATGATTTAAATTAAGAAATACTACCACTACATAAGTAGTGGATCGTCACATATATACAAAACATACATCACATACATTAATTGAGGATCTCTCAAGGATCACATCAAACATATAAAGCTTACATCATTGCAAGCTATATTACATATACAACTTAAATCAAAATTACATTTCAAAGCTTAACAAATAAGCCTAAACACTTCACAAAATACATCAAAAGTCCTAAAAAACTACTACTAGGTCACACTCCTAATCATTCATAGATATCTCAGTCAGTCCCATAGCCCATATTATCGCAGAGATCATCATCATAATCACCAGCAAGGTAGCAGCATGAGCCAAAGGCCCAGTACACAATAGTGCAAACAAATACGTATGCCATGAACACTTAACTAAATGTAATGCAACAATTCACAATAATTTATTACTTTAGTTAAGTGAGTAAAACAAAGCATTGGAGTATTCAAACTCCGATTCAAGCTTGGGAATTCTGGGGGTTTGGGTAATAGCAGCTGCTTAGGGGATTGATATAGATAGACCAGATACTTATATCTCCTATATCTAACCGATAAAGATTAGTAATAGCTTTATCTAGGGTTCACACTCCTTCATACACTCCACTTATCCCGGTCTATAATATCAATTAGTTCAACGATCCATAACCATAAACTAAAACATATTATTTCCTTCCGAACCTAAGTAGAGAATATACCGACATAGTTAACCCCATTAGTTATCCACTTAGCCATTAAGAGAAACCACCATTCCATCATGGTGAACTATTGCATCATGGATTTAAGTCATTGCATCGTGACAAAGATTTGAGCTAAGGGCCTAAACTACTGTGCCATTGCATCATGACAAGATTGTCGTCCCTCGGACTAGACACGACTCAACCACAAACTATTTCAATAAACTTTTCATTAATCTTTAAGTAAGGTTAAACTTGAATATGCCTATCTTAAGCAATAATCAATCAAATTATTGTGTACCCGGATCGGATTGAGAATAAAAGGAAATCTCCAATTGAGTATCTATCTCTATTCCACACAAAGCAAACTATATCAACATAACTATCCTAAGCCAAGCTTATATTCACTAGTTTAAAAACTTAGGAAGTTGTTGAATCTTATTTAAAAACAATCCAAAGTCATCACATGACATAGATAAGTCAATTCTTAATCAAAAAGTCATATTATGTATGAAAGTATTGGAAGGTTAGAAGATTGAAATTTGCAGAGCCCGTGCTGGCAATTTACTGCAGTGTAAGACTCAACGCTAAGGGTATAGGGGTTCCACACTGGCGGCATTGAAGCCGTTGTTAAGAAAAATACATTATGTACAAATTTTAGGTTATTACAAGCAGTATAGGGGTTTAAGTCGGTAGTGTTTAAGCTACCTTTCAAAAGATCAAGAGCCAAATTCTTAAAGCCAATAGGTACGCCAACGGCATTCAAGGCGGCATACGCTGCAGTTTGTGTTGCAATCTCCTCTGTTTTTCAAACATAAAATTTTTACATTAACTCTACCAACTTCTTCCAAACCACAATATAACCTTCTTAATACATGGTATAAGAATCCTATATCATCAAACACACACAAATTCCTCTCTAACATGATTGAAACACACTTAACCATATAATTTCATTTTCTTCCCATCTACTACTTCAACATGAATTCACTTTCAATACAACTCAACAATACCAACTTCTCATCACAATACAACTCAATCACCATCATTACACTTCCATAAACAATTCCTAAGCTATCTCAACATTACAATATAACAATACACATATATATCCAACATACATTATATTTGACAGAAATTCCATGGATTAAAAGAGAAAGAAAGCATCTTAAACATCATATAAACTTCTTAATGTATATATAATGGTTGGGGATGGATTCTTAGTGTGTTGAGTACAAGAAAACTTGTTTGGATGTTAGAAAATGTAGCCTTTCTAGAGTTACGAATTTTCTTCCTCTTGTTATGTTTTAGATGTCCAAGTGTAAGAAATAAGACTTGATATTGATCCAAAATTATTGACTTTTGATGCAGATTTTCTAAGGGCTTTGGGTCTTAATTAAGCTTTTATTTTGGACTTAATTTGGGTTTTAATAAGGCAAAAAAAAAAATATCTGCTAGATTTATGGACTATACTCTTAGTTTAAAACAAATCTAATTCATCATACATTATTCACTACAATATCAATTAGTATTAACATGATAATTTCTAAAATGAATAAACTATCAACATAGATATATTTACCATAGATTATTATCTAGTTATTACTTCATAACATATAATTATTTCAAACACCACAATTCACACTAACACATACACATATATAACAATCAAATTTAACATGCATTAAGTATAAATTTAAAATTTGGTTATTTCAAATTCCGATTTTGTTATTATCATCGTTATGTTATTATTGTTATTATGCTCCTAACTTAACTTTGTATATAAATTATTATCTATATGTATATCTATATGTTTCTTAGAGCTTAAATGCTCACTAACTCCCTAACAAGCTTACTATTATTATTGCTCTTATTATTGCTTTTCTTTTTCTTTTTTTTTTTAGGACTAGTTATTTTTAGTCCCGAGATGCCTTGATGAAGCTAATACTCCCAATACTTGATCGGATACCTTAATGAAGCTAAGTTCTCAATACTTGACTTTATTATCTTGCTTATTATTTTGCTTCTTATATCTTTCATATATTTTCATCATTTTCATACCACATACTCATATACATGCATCATCATAATGATATTGTCTCAAAAAAATTTAAAATAGAATTTTCTTTAATAAAGGAAAATAAAACTAAACTCTTTAATATATAATTTGTCTCTAAATCAAGATTTTGTTATCAAACACATAAGAAAATTATTTTAAACTTCTTTTCAAACTCATCTAGATTTTTCGTAAATGGCAAATAAAAGATGATGTTATCAAGGAATTAACTAACAAACTAAACTTTTTTTTTGTAATAAGCCACATGAAGTTTATTAAAGCTAGTGTTAATAGTTCTTTGACAAGCAATTTTTTCTTAAAAAGCTTACTTATAGTATTTTACCAACTCTATAATAAAAACAAAAAGCTAGACTAGTTTTCAAAGTTAAAATAAAATCAACTCATTAATTTATAAACTCACTTAAAAATAAAGGTTGCCAAGTTTTTGAATGATAAACCCGTAAACCCCAAAGTTTTACGATCGGTTAAGCTTAAACCTAATTAGAAGGTCAATTGAAAACCCTAAAATCAACAAAACCCTAGTCAGACGCAACCATTTAAGTCCGGCAATCCCATGTTCGTAACCCTAAGTGAGTAAGTAAGAGATTAGTATATAGAATAGTTTGTAATAACATAAGAAAACTTAAAAATATCAGATTAGTCAAACCACAATTCGTTTCGAACTCGGATCGAATACATTTTTCGAAAAGCGTATCTTAGGGCTTGGAATAGTAAAAATATTCTGGATATACCGTTAAACTCGTAAAAATATAAGGTTTTCAAAAATATCAATTTTATAATTTTTTGGTAGCTACCCTAAAAAGTAATTACATCATAAATGTCATTATTCAAATTGAGATCTATATAAAAATTACAAAATCTATAACAAATAATATTAAATCACCAATTATTCATCTTCAAACCAAGGACATCTTCAATAATTTCTCCACTTTGGCAAGCATCCTACAAAAGTAAACAAATAAATAAATAAAAAAGTAAATAAATAAAATAGATTCTAGTGAAATAACTTTCAAAGAACGTTATCCTATTTCTAAATGAGGAATAACTAATACCTAAAATATATAATCGGGCATCAATTTAACATAAACAAAGTATTAAAGTATGATATAATAGACCATCTATAAACAAATATTAACCATTGAAATCAAAATATAATGTCAAAATATGCAAATAAATTCTTTTACATGTCAATTACTATTGATACTTTGATGATGAACGTAAAATCTTAAGTCACTGACCTTGACATCATATTTGGTTTTCTTACTCCAATCATAAAGCATAAACTAATGTGTTAAAGTTCAGATAACCGAGCACCAAAGCGCAACAGAATAAGAAAAGTCAATTTTATTTTTTCAAGATAAAGAAAATATAAACCATAAAATAAAAAAGAATAATAAAAAATATCATATGCAAACCAACCTTAGCTGAATAATTTTCTAACTATAACACTTTCTTCAATAATTTATAAATCAAAGTTCAATTCTTAAGCTATCTTTATTAACATATTAGAAATAGATCTGCTATACAATTGTCAAGAGGACATAAATTATCATTACATCCACAAAGACTTCATGTAGATGATTTTTACAATTCAAGAGTTGATCAAAGATGAACTTTTCTAATTTTCTACTTCATGGTGCAACGGTTTTTATCCCTTACTCGCTGATTTGTTTTTTCTTCCTTCAGCAATCATACGTGTCGTTAGTTGTTTATTTACCACACATCTTATATACCTAAATACACTCCGAGGTTTCAATATGGAGTCTTTTAAACACAATTTTCACAAAGCAAGACTTAATACACTAACAACTTCAAAACACAATAATGTTTTATGTTAGGAACATCAAAGCATTGAAAAAATATATAGAGATCAACCTATAAAGATTAAATCTTTATGATATATATAACTTGGAAACATAAGAAATAATGATTTTTCTTTTCTTTTGCATACCTACATAATTAACCAATTGATGAAACCAAATTTTGTATTACCTTCCATAAGAATGAACTAAGTTGTCAGTACAATTGAATAAAGGGTTAGTGAATCAAGAAGTAAGAGGAGGAGGGAAGGAAGGGAAGGGATGGGGGCAAGAGAGATGGAAGGAGGGAAACAACCGATGGGCATCATCTATAGTGGGGAGAGAGAGAAGGGGATTGATTACCAATTGATGGAAATAGTAGAAGAGAGAGAACAACGGTACATGAATTGTAACTAAAATGAGGAAAGATAAGGAAAAGTTGGAGGGAAAGAACAAAAGAATAAGAAAAAAAATCGAAAAAACCCCCAAAAATAATATAATTAATTTCTTAGAAAATAGAGTGCTACTATTAGTAATTCAAATTTCATATTTGGTGGCTTCTAATTAATTGTGCAATTGATTTTATTACTTTTATAATTCAATTTTTAAGTATCACTCTATTCGTTGCATCATCCTAAAACTTTTGTAGTTTAAATTTAATTTTTTTTTATATAATAAGCATATGCTTTGTAATATATTATATCATATATAAAAATATAATATTATTGTATTTAATTACAACACATAGTATATTAGCATGTCATTGTAAAGTGATATGTATATTATAATATTTATTAGTTATATAACATGATATTATAGTTATATTATATTATATCTATATTTATATTATAGTTATGTTATATTATATCTATATTTATATTATATGTGCACAATAGGCATATACATGATAATAATGTGCATAATATAATATAATACATTTTATTTGTTTTGAATAACCAAATACTATGCAATATATCAAATAATATATATCATACTTCATGTTATAATATCTACAATATCATATATATATATATATATATATATGTTACAATACGTAGCATTCGCTCAAAAATAAGATAAATAATCTTTAATAACATAGTAAAATACATTCCGTATTTTATAATTTAATGTATTACATATGTACATCATATTATATGAATATATACTTGATATTATATGATATGTTATATATATATATCATAATGATAACATATACCAAAGTGAGTGATATATGTGATCATATGATATATAATATTTACCAATCATATTTTTCAATATCTTGTATATATAAAAATATTATGGATATAGACGATGGGAAATGCATAATATAATATAATATAATACTTAGTTGCAACACTCAAAATCCATGTTATATACTTAAAATATATCATATGTGTGTATGCTCTATATAATGTATACATATTATATCATGCACCATATAATGTAATATTACACAATAATCTAGTATATGTTAGGTATAATTATAAACTTTACATATTTATCTTATATATGTTATGATATACAATGTAGCTCATATATGATAAGAAATATTTAATAAAATAGTAAAATACATTCCATATTTTATAATATGATACATCATATACATGCATCATATTATACATATAATATGCAATAGATACTATGATAATAACAACATATATAAAAGTATGTAATATATTTGTATCATACAATATATCATATTAACCTATAATACTTTTTAAATATATTTTGTATGAAATATCATGAAGGCATGAATTTTCATGATATGAAATGCATAATAAAATATAATCTAATAAATGCGTAATATGTCACATGTCATAGAATGTGATGTTAAATACAATAATATAAAATGTATTGGATAATATTATAAACTCTATATTTGTCTTACATGTATCGAAATATATATCATAACTCAACTTTTATAAAGGATATTTGATAAAATCTTAATATACATCCAATATTTTATAATTTAATAAATATATATGTATATCATATTATATGTATAATATACTATATGCTATATCGTATGATATATATTGTAACAATAACATTTATCAAAGCATAATATATATTTGTATCATATATATATATCATGTAAATATATAATAATTTTTAATATATTGTTTCTAAGATATTATACATATACATGACATGACATTCATCTTATGATATACTATGTTATTGTATAAGCTATATTATATATATCTATAGACTTTATGTGTTTTTAGGGGTCTCTAGAGTGGATCCAAGCTTAAGACGAGGAGAGGTAGTAGGCTTCAAGGGGAAATTCAAGGCTCGAGTGAGAGTTGGAGATAGTTTTTTTTGTATAGAATACTTGATGTTTGTCTCTTGTAAGTTTGTAAGGATTTGTTGGGAGCTTATCCTAAGATGTTTGTAAGGAGACATATTGTAAAGAACTTATATGTATGCAAAATTTTTCATCTTGATAACCTCATTGCCCTATTTTAACTGTATATGCCACGGAATGTCCTAATAATATGATGCCCATAAGTTTTCGTGAAAAGCCTTGGTTAGCTTATTTATCTTTTACGATTTGCTAAGTTATTACGAGGAGGTATCAATACTATTAGGATGCCCTGTGGAGGTGTAACAAGTTCTACATATTCAACTTCATAACCTAATTTCTACCTCTTACCTTATAGTTAAGATCACACAACAGTTCCTCCACAAGAAAGATTTTGTTAATGATGTTTCAACCTTGAGGGTTTTGTTATGATTAGTTGTATACCATACTATGTTTATAACTAAATTCTATAATAAAAATCTTATTACAATACAAAAATAGGATGGGCCTCATAATTATATTTAAATAATTTTATATCTTTTTATATAAAAATTATTATAATATCGTGAAAATATCTATATGTTAATTCATGATTTTGATACTTATTAGGTATGAAATACTAGAATGTTAATTATCTGTTTGGTAAAAAATAGATCAAACACAAATCTGATATAATGACTATCATATGGCAAATAAGTACATATACATGTAAGAAATTTTAAGGGTTTCATTAGATCGGAAAAAACTAAACCATCTATTGTGAGACCAGAGCACTCATGGTAGCGAATAATTTTTCTACTTTGACAAGAATTGAAAATTCTATCTTGAAAAAGCCTTGGAAATTTTAATCATAATTCCAATTCTACCCTTCTGAAAATCAGCTCTCTTCCCTCCGTCCTTCTTCTCTTTCTCGTTTTCGAAAGCTCTCAGGATTCATCCTCGTATCCTCCGTCACCCTCATATGTCACAGCCTCATCACTAAACTCGCCACCATTCCAATCTCATAACGCACCGAGTTCCCATTTCCGAGTTAATAACAACCTTTTCAAACCATGAGTCTACCCAGACGAATCGACGCATTAGAACCATTCTACTCACCTCCCTTCTTCTTCTCCTCCTCGTCCAAATCTTCGTCTTCTTTCTCTTCCTCCATTTTTGCTCCCCACACCCTAATTCACCCTCCATTACTACACGAAGCCGAAGAAACCTTCTTCGCACTCGATCACATCACTCATTGTCCGTACACTTATTGTCCCACTCCTCTCAAGCTTTTTGACACCATGAGCGATTTGATCCTAACGCCACCGCCGCTGCGGTCATTAAGGTCGTGCAAGAGAGTTCATCGCCTGTTCGCTGATCACGACCCGTGCGTAGATTTACTTTGCGATCATTTCGAACGGTTGGTCATCGGCCGCGGTGGTGGTGCCGGTGATCGGAAGTACAACTTGACAGCGGAGATCGAAGGAAGGTATGTTGATCGGATGTATAAATGGACGGGGAAGATTAAGGAGAAGGAAAGAGAGAAAGAGAAGCTTCAGCACCATCTTCATCATTATCATCATCATGATTACGATTGTTATCATTATTATGATCAGGGAAAGGAAGAGAGAAACTATAAATGGACGGCTGAGATCAAAGAGAAAGGAGTAGATGGACCGGTTGAGAGGACATATACATGGAAGACGACGATTGGTGGAGCAGAAGGGAAGGAGAAAGAGAAAGAGATGAGTAAGAAGAACAAGAAGAAGAAGGAAGCGTGTCGTTTGGTCGAGATCGTTGAGCCTAATGATCATAGGGCTGTAATTTTGAGGCAGGTGAGTGTAAGTTTTATGGTACTATCAACGAAATCTTATAATTTAAACAGTTGGAATCTATTTGCATTAATTTTTATGGTGAAGAGAAAAGATTCAAAATTTGAGGAAATAAATGATAGTGACTTTTTAATTATGGGATGCATTTTCGATTGTCATATGCTTGAACTTTGTGAGGTACTTCTGATATGTTTGTTTTGTTTTAAGGTGTTGAAGCTAGTATTTATGATCTATTCCGCTGATTCGTTAACCAACCAATAAGATAGTTTAATTGCACTTTTTCACTAAAAACAACAAAAGTAATCATGTCAAAGTCCATAGTTTTGGAGATCTCTATAAAACAGGCAAGTACCTATTACCTTGTTAAGTTCTTTTGAGTATCTGGACTTTGAAAACTGTTATAGTTTGGGTAGAGAAAGAAGAATTGAGTCTGTTCTAGAGTGGGAATACCATCCGGGTCAGAAAGCCTAGTTTTGATAACCATCATTGGAACTAGTAGTACCTAATGGGGTGGCATGGCACAGAGCATCGATCATCCTGAGGAGGGATGAGACAAAGATGTTTATTTGAAGTAAAAATAAGTGGGACGAAATGGTAAAAAACAACAACAATTAGGAACTTTTACATTTCTAGATATAAATTCCAAAAGCTTTTGAAGTTAGGGGCAGCAACATGACCTTCCCCAGTCTGCAAGTGGTGCTGATGATGATGGTGTTTCATGATAAAATTGCCAGAAGTAGAGGAAGTTACTATACCCTACAAGTGGTGTGCTTTTGGTTGTTGAGATTAAGTTCCTCCATTCTTGTGCTAAGTTTTGCTTTTCGAGGATCTTGAGGATATATATGGGGAAAGCATGGTTTACCTAGTATAAGTTATTTTTCCAGAAGCCTGATATTGTCTTTAAATTTGATTCCATATCAAGGATCACACTTATTTATTCACTTGGAGAAGTTTTTTTTTTCTTTTTGTTTTTTGCCATTACTTAGAGAAGATTCAATAAGCATGGTGCTGTAAATGGAGAAGTTTTTTTTTTTTCTTTTGTTTTTTGCCATTACTTAGAGAAGATTCAATAAGCATGGTGCTGTAAATGGAGTTTGTGTTCTGGGAACTCAAATAAATACTTTATGAAAGCGAGTGTTTTTTTGGGGAGAAAATTTATTTTATGTTGTATAACTACATTTCGTATGTATCCCGAAATTTTAATTACAAAATTGCTCTTTCCTTATAAACATCTTGATTTTCTTGGTGCACAGATTGGCAACATTTTTTTGCTTCTGGTTCTCCAAGTTGTGTCTATTTATTGAATCTGTTTTACTGGAACCACGAGACATATGCTATGTGACGGGTTAGAGGGAAAACAGTCATCTTTAGTATAATAGTAGTAGCATATATGGCCTATAAATCTTGTATTTCTGCTTCAATGTGTATATTGGACACTTTCAACATGGCGAAAATCTTAACAATCATCCTAGGAACTTTAGAATTAATAATACTTTGCACCCCCTCCAACCAAAAAAAAAAAAAAAAAGGAACTAGAAATTCCTAGAAGATTGTGCAATGCTATTAGTTTGATTGTCATATTGGAATTTATGTGGATTTAAAGGGGCTAAAAGGACTTACGAGTAGCAATACCTAGGTGCTTGGGAAATAAACCTTTGTGATTGTTATTTTGAGAATATCTTGTGGAGTAATTTGTAACAGGAAGGAATGTCTAAAAGATTTTCACTCTGCTGCTTGCCAAATCTGGTTTCCTTGAGGATACTGTATTCTTTGTTCTCTAGTTAAATTGGATGTCCTTCTACTATTTTCTTAAAGATATTACTGGTGGATATTCCCTTAAGAAATAACTTAAAACAAATCACCACTTATATTAAACTCCTCATATTCTCTTCAAAATTTGTTTGTGTAATCATTTTGGGTTTTACTTATATAAGATCTCTTACATTACCAAAACATAGTCTTCTACCCATCTGATAACAAAAATTTGATAAGATCTCTAAGATTACCAAAACATCCAGTCCTTCACGCCTCTCTGATAACAAAAGTGAAAAAAGCTAAAATTATATATGGCTATGACATTTGTAGGCCTTTACCAAGAAGAGCACCAAGGGAAAGAAGAAGGAATTGTCTCCTCCAGATGCTGCATCGATGATTCAAACAAATTTCAGGGCTTACCTAATTAGGAGATCTCAGGCGCTTCGAGCACTAAGAGAGCTGGCGGTAGCCAAGACAAAATTAAAGGAGATCAGGTCACTATTTAACAATTTCTCATACCGGCGTTGCATAGCTTGTGATGCGGAGGAGCGTCAAAGATTTTCTGAGAGGATTATTGTCCTGCTTCTTACTGTAGATTCCCTCGAGGTACTGCTCTGTCTCTCTTGTTAATAAATTGAACTTCATTTTTCTGATGATATTGTTAACCTCCATTATGATACAAATATTTTTTGTTTGTTTTACTTTTCTAATCGAAGAAGCCTTCTAAACTGGAGTAGGTATCTTCATCTATATTGTCAGAGAAATGTCTTATTTTGTTTTTTCCTTTTTCCCGAAGTGTCTTGTTTTGTTTCTTTTGCAACTTCTAATCCATCATCAGCTAAGTGGGAAGGCAAAGTTTGTTGTAACTACCACATACCCCAGTAAAATTATGGTCTACTGATGTTTGTTGGTTATGTCTTTTGGGTCCTAGGGAGCTGATCTGATGGTTCGTGCTGCAAAGAGGTCGATGACGGATGAGCTTGAAGCAATGCTTGATGTAGTGGACCCTCAGCATCCTGAAAAATCATTTACTATGAGGAGGAGGAGGAGGATACTCGATGTACTAGATGGTGGAGTAAAGAAAGAAATCGCTGAGGGCGTTGCTCAAATTGTGAGAATGCTTGACCAAGAAGAGAACAGCACAACCGTCTGAGGGGCATAAATTATGTCCATAGATTGGGTTGCTTCTGTTGTTTTTGATCTTAGGTATGTGCCGTTTTTTCGCAAAGGAAATGTTGTTTTTGTATGAGCTCCAGAGTAGATGACACAGCTGAGGATTCATTATTTGATTTGGGGTTTTAAGTGATCTGATATTGAATTGATCTCACAAAATAATCATAATTATGTAATGCCGTATTGAAGAAGGAATTCTACGGTATGATGTTACGATTACTGGACATATTGAGAAGGAAAAATAGAATATAAATAATTTGTGGAAGGATGTAGTTTGTAATCCTGAAACTTCGCTCCCAGTGTCAATTGACTGCAGAACTTAAGAATTTGGTTGAATCCTCAAGACTGAAAAAAAGGACAATATATTTTTGGAAATTTTTTTATTAGTTGATTCCAATGGTCAAAAGTTTAATCGCTAGTCCTTATTTGAGAAAATCTCAAATTTGGTACTTCATATCTAAACTTTAAATTTGTTAATTTAATATCGGATCAGACTTAATATGAATATTTTTACTAAATCACTTACATCATTTGTTATTTGTTATATTTTTTGATATGGAATATGAATAGTTTTATTATATTATCTTTATATAGTATTGTGTTATATTTGTAACATTTTACATAGATAATATCATAACAACAACTCTATGATATGTCAAATATCTATACAATTATATATGCTCAGTTTGTGTATATATATAATAAATTTGATATATATAATATAGATGTATATACCAAAACATATATATTTGTAAGATGATATATATTTTGTGTTATAACATTATATATATAATTTTAATACATCATAATATATAACATTATGTACATGTATATTATGTAAATATATATAAAATAATATGTTTGCATATATTTGTATATATAGTATTACAATTTCATACAACTATATTATTATTATGATTTATACACATACATTTATATACTATATATAGTATACATAGTTTTATAGCATCATATATGTAGTATTATTATTTAGCATTATACACATGTATTTGTAATATTATATATAAACAATATTATAATAATATATGTAATGTCGATGGTCAAATATGAATCATTAGTTTCTTAGTCTAGTCGAAACCCATTACCCATTCCAATGGCCTTTTTAGCTTAAGCCTAGCTTGCTTTGGCTAGCCTAGAGTCTCAAGGTGATGCAACTCTCTCGGCTTGAGATACTTACTGCTAAATGTCATGACTAGACAAATCTTGACCCATGGCTACTTAGCACAACCAATATGATCATTCAGGTTTAGCACGGTCGAAAATGGATCAGTGGACTTGATCCATGCCCATAGTTATCATTTCCAACACCCATAACTTGATGATCCATTGTGCATGCAACCACTAGGGATCACTCTACTATAAATATCATCTTAGACACCATTGTAGCAGTGATGTTGTTTGAACACTTGCATGTATTTATTGTTTATTCCATCATCAATATGTCGAGTGGTTGTATTTGGCTAATCCCCGACACACTATTAACCATGTTTTGTCTTGCAGACCTAAGTCATATAAAGTCTAGTTTGTGTCTGACAACTATGATCAACTCTATTGGATTCGAATAATAGGCATATATGTTAAAAAATGCATATAATTGTATATTTTATGAACACCGGTGATGTATTAATGAGGAAAGCATATTAACTTTATTCATGCACCTTGTGGATTAAAATTTATTTTGAAAAGAAGATAAAAAAAAACAACAATTCTATTTCATCAACCAAACGAAACAACAGCTATTAATGTCAGCAGTGCTATTCTATGCCCAAGGACATTCCGACTAATTTAACTAAATAAATTAATGAACAGAAAAGGTAGTGTATGAAACATGGGGCATATACTGGAAAAGAAAAGGGAGGGCATACATTGTCGTTTGATGCCGTCGAAGGCCAAATCCCTTTAACTTGCCATTACAGGTCCAGAAGGGCCACATCGTGGCTAGGTTCATTCATGGGCCCATTCAAACGTCTTATCTATAAGCCACTTCCAATTTCTTAATTCAATTCCCTTACAGGGTCGAACAGTACTTAAGACCAACAAGAAAATTCCAACATCGTATGAGCTTATAGCTTTTAAAATTGCAATTCCAACTGAAATGCTATGTTAACAGGCTTGACTTTGAGTCGAATTTGGTTTAACTAAGCCCCGTTCATCTAAAAAGATTTATATTTCTTTTAATTAAATTTATATTGAAACTTGAAAATTAGAATGATTTGAATGAGATAAAATTAGATATGCATTTAAACTCGATTTGAGTTTCTTTAGAAACATGAGCTTGATAGGAGTTTAAGTTTGCTCTCAATTCAATAAATTGTGTGAATAACTTGAATTGATTTAGACTAAATTGAATTTAAATAAATATTTGTAGAGACTAACTAATTCCTATTTACATCTTTTAACTTTATCAGTGTTGTCAGATCTTGATTAACTTGCCGTTTTAGTTTGGTTGAATTTGATACTTTCCTGGGAATGGATAGATTCAATTGTTATTTAACTCTGATTTGATCTGACTCAATTGGTTTTATCTATTGATTTTGGATCCTTTAGTATGTTCGGATCAAGACTGCAGGCTGGATCTAACAATATTTACTTTACCGGTCATTATCTTGTACCATTGTGTATACACATGGACCAAATTAATGCTTTCATAAACTTGTCATCACATATGTGGAATGAGAAAGTTAAAGTGACTGAAGCTGTAAAGCATGAAAGCCAAGTGGTAGTGTTGTATGTGTGTATGTGTATATATATAGTTAATGGGGGGGGGGGCAATCTTTAATTGAAGAGACAGACTTTTAACAACCAAAAGACAATACAAAACAAGATGACATGTTTCATGGTTGTTTCTTAATCTCAGAATCATAATCGTAGGGTCGTGGGACATGGAAAAAAATGCATGCATGGGGCTGAGAAGCCACAGAATTGAAATGAAAGAGTAGGGCACATGCATATGCATCGAATTGACCAATGCTTTTATTTGAGAATAGCGACGCCTTGAAGGAGTAGTTTTCGTTGCCAAGTTGCTAGTGGCTGATTTTTGACAGTCACAAGTCACAACTGCCTAGATCATCGCCCCCTTTATGAAACATCTCACGTTGGCCAGGAATAAGAGGAATAGTAATTGTTTCCACAATCGAATAAACGATTCAAAAAAGAAAAAAATCTATTCGGGCTGTAAGTGGGAGAGACTATTCTCAGGTATTTGAATTCACTGGGGATAATTCGAATTGGATTATTTGATTATAATCAAGTCATGTTTAAGTTTAAATTATTTGAATAATTATCGAGTTTGAGTTTGAGTTTTAAAATACATGATTCAAATAACTCGTGATTTTAATCGACCTTTTTAATATCTTTTATAAAATAATTATAAAACTTATTTTTTTCCTATGAAACCTATTTGTACCTTCTTGTTTTGGGGAAATATGAGGTATAGGGGCTTGTGTTTGTATGTTTTTTTTGTGAAATAAGACCCAATTTATAAAGCGTGTATTTAGGGGCCTGCATTATTTAATTTCATGTATTTGAGGATTCCGTTAACATAATGGGACATGTATTTTAAAAAGATTAAAATAAATGATTCAGCATGCCTCATAATAAATTATATATTTGTCTCTTTTTTTTTCCATTTAAAATTTTACCTTTTTTTCTTTTAAATTTTTACTTAATTTTTTTAAATATTCATTTTTTTAATATTACTATTTGCTTCTTTGTAAATTTTAATTTAAAAAATTAAAATATTCAATTATTATTTTTATTGAAATATAGCTTTTGTATCTCTCTCTCTATTTTATGAACACAAACACAAAGAAATAAGGACACCTATTCTATTTGTTCTAAATTTTTCTATTAAATAATAATAACAATATTTTTTTTCCTTATATTAGTTTATTCTACTATACTAGATAAATATGCAAAACAAATAAGGAGTTTGTTATAAAAGTTTATCGGCTAATAAGATCTTAAATTAATTTCTCTTGATACACTTTTATAACAGGTTCTTTTTATTATTTTGTTGTGTTTATTTGGTGTAGAAGAATAAACTAATATAAATAAAAATATATAATATTATTAAAAAAAATTAGAATAAATGAAAGATGTCCTTGTATTTTCTACATTTGTGTTGATAAAGCAGAGGTAGAAAAGCTATATTTAAAAAAAAATAGTAAAATTTTAAAAGAAAAAAGAGAGAGTGACACGACGTAAAAGCAAATGAAAATGAGGGTTTATCTCAAGACGTTGAATCACACATGATTACTATCTTGTGATCTTCAAAAGCCTCAAGAATTCTAAGAATCTAGGGAATTGACATCAAATAACAAGATCTCACACAAAAAATCTGAAATTTGGGATAAAATGCAAAGCAAGCTTTGAGAAATGTATTTAAAATGTCAAAAGATAATTCTCTTGTTTAGCCCAAAGGCATACATTATATAGGAAACCTAAATTTACTAAAAAGGAAAAAAATTAAAAAAATCATATCATAAAAAGATAGGAAAAATCTTAACAAAGATATTCCATAAAATCTAAAAAATCCTACTAAAAGATATTATTGAAAATATTAAATGATATTCTAAAGATATTGAATTTTTGGGTCAAGGTCGACGGTATAAGAATGAAGACTGGCGGCCTAAGTGCTGGCGGACAAGCCTTTTTAAGTTTGTTCTTCCTCCTCTTGTTCCTCCTTTTCCTTCTCATCCCAGGCCATGTTTTCACATACTTCAATTGCCATCTACTCACTACATCAGAGAGATAATTTATTATGTGGCATGTTAAGTCATTTATTTTAACCTTTTTAAAATACAATATTAGATTTACTTAAGGAATGCCAACAAAAATCTTTAAATGCATGAAATTAAAGTATGTAGACCCCATGTTTTATAAATCAGGCCCCAATTTCGCAAAAGACACACAAATATAGGCCCTTGTACCACATGTTTCCCTATTATTATATGCAATGGTCTATATTTGTTAGCTTTAAGACCAAATAAACTAAAAGTCCCATTATATTAATTTTCAAATTCTTTTTTTTTCTCTAATCCAATTCTATAGGAATAATTGCATCTAATCGAGTCGAGCTTGAGTTTATCAACTATTAATTTGAGTCGAGTTTAAGTTAAAAAAAATTAAGCTTGATTGAATTTGAGTCAAACTCAAGTTTCGAGTTTTTTATTCAAATCAATTTTGAGCTTGGTATAAATCAATTTGACTTAATTCATTATAACTACGCATGGTAAATGGGCCGTGGCACGCGTGAGCGGCACGGGAATCCGAGCCTGGCACGGCATGCACTGCACACGAAGAAAAAAGACAAAACCACGAGCACGCGAGTAGGCACACGAAATAAGTGAGCTGGCACGGCACGGCATGGCACGCAAGCACGCATGCCTTATTTTAAAATAGTAATTTAAAAATAGTGATTTATTTTTTTAATTTACTTGAAATTGTATTTAAATAAATTATTTTTATTATTTGAATTAAATGTATTTTATCTTCTTGAGAATATAAATATTTAGTATATCTTATTTGTATAAATAATTTCAATCGTATTACTATGAACATATTAACTTCAATATTGTTTAGGAAATAAAAGAAAATGAAATTATGAAAATTATTGTAATAGTAATTGATTTATATGTCTTTTTAATAATAATATAAAATTAGTGATTTATTTTGTTAATTTAATTTAAATTATTATTAAATAAATTATTTTTATTGTTTTATTTAAAATATTTGTCTTCTTAAAATAAATATATTTGGTATATTTTATATGTTTAAAATAATTACAATTGTATTACTATTAACATATTAACTTCAATATTGTTTAGGAAATAAATGAAAATGAAATTAGAAAATAATATTGTAATAATAATTGGTTTATATGCCTTTTTTTAAAATAATAATATAAAATTAGTGACTTATTTTTTTTAATTTACTTTAAATTGTAGTTAAATAATTCATTTTTATTATTTTATTTAAACATATTTGTCTTCTTAAAAAATATAGTATATTTACTATATTTTATTTGTTTTAAATAATTTCAATTGGATTAGTATTAACATATGAAATTATTAACTTCAATATTGCTTAGGAAATAAAAGAAAATAAAATTATAAAATAATATTGTACTAGTAATTGATTTATATGCTTTTTTAAAATAATAAAAAAGTAATTTATAAATTTAATTTACTTTAAATAAATAATTTTTATTATATTATTTAAATATATTTGTCTTCATAAAAAATATAATATTTTTGGTATACAATGATTTCAATTGTATTATATTAACATATTAAAATTAACTTTCAATTTTTTATAGGAAATAAAAAATAAATTGTCAAA
This sequence comes from Combretum micranthum, assembly GCA_024138025.1. Lineage (NCBI taxonomy): Eukaryota > Viridiplantae > Streptophyta > Magnoliopsida > Myrtales > Combretaceae > Combretum > Combretum micranthum. The sequence continues at coordinate 257,271 of JAMXBD010000622.1, read as the reverse complement.
TAATTTTGTAATAATAATTAATTTATATAAATGCTAAAATTGATTAATTAAGTTGTTTATAATAATTGTGATTTGTTAAAATAAAGGAAATTAATAAATGCATTGCGATGGAAAAGTAAATTTTATTAGTATAATGTTTTTAACTATAAAAGAATACAAGAATATTGAAAAAAAAAAAAGAGAAAAAGGGTTATCAACTATATACCCTTCATCCTAATCCTAGCCTCAGCCCCTAGGAACTTTATCCAGTCCTACCTTACTGTTCTGTTGTCTCTGCTGCCGCAAATCCAGTGGTGACAATGACTCTCCCAATCCCGAATCAATGTCCTCAGGGCACGAAAAGTGTGGGTCCATCTGTTTCCTACTTACAGCATCGAACCAATCTTTTAAGCATACACATGCTTCGACAGTGGTAGCTTTTAGCCTATGGCGGTGCAGTTCAAAGACCTATCTACTCGAACTAAAAGCTAACTCTGATGAAACCGTTGAAGCCGAAGAAGTCAAAACATCTCATGCCATGATAGAAAGCATTGGTATCATATGTGTCATCTTCTTCCACCAATTGAGGACATTGAAATCATCCCCTTCATTCTGCTCTTGTTGTTGTTGTTGAGGTTGTAGTTCCTGCTCATCAAGTTGCTGGACCTTGTACACCAGCATGTCACTAAAGATTTCTTAGGAAGTTGTACGGCTGCTCCCAACATTCTGAGCGATTTATATACTTCTCTTTAAAAATCCCTAGGATGAGTGACTGCTAGATCGTTGTGGTTGGCTGCTAGTGTATTCGTTTGATCACGACACCGATACAAGTCCTTGAGTAAATTTGTTCCTGCAGTATGAAGACTTGCGGCCTCTGATTCAGGATTGGCCACACCAATATTCTTATAGAATTCTTAGAGGAGTGCTTCAGTCGCACGAAAGTTATACCGTGGATCTAGCATTGTTGCAACATGGAAGAGGGAGGGAAGAGGAGGGACAAAATAATCCTGGAGCTTACTGGCCATTGTAGACACAGTGGCGGCCAGATTAGGATCGGAATTGTAGTTACTTAGCACGTTCGAAATGTCAACTAGGTGGGATAGTACCCAGTTGCTAGTGGGGTAGTAGCAACCAAATAAATGTTGTGTTGGACCAAGAAATGCCTTCAAGACCTCTTTAAGTGCATGAGTTATTTGCCAAGCCCGACTCTCTATCAAACCAATGATAGGATTAGAGGGATTGAGTAGGGTATTATACAAATGAGTTAGAGCCCTTTTGCACTTCAATGCTTGGTTAAGCATTTTGAATGCAAAATTCCACCTAGTTACACAATCAAGTGCAGTCATCTTTTGATGTAAATGGTGTGCTTAGACAAACTCCATGTACATCTATTTAAATCTCCACGAAACACGAAGACAATTGATTGCATATCTTATTTTCTCAATATGTAAGTCAAGGCCACAAGCTATAAGGCTTGCTTGCACTGTCAAATTAAAAATATGGCAGACACATCGGACGTGAAAGAACTTTTCATCACACACCGGCTTCAACGAATGCTTCAGATTACGAATGGCAACAGTGTTGTTTGATGCATTGTCGAATGATATACTAAATGTAGTATGTATACCGTACGATTAGATGGCTTCAGTATATTATTTGCTATTGCACCCGTGTGTCTCTCCCAGAACGACCTGAAAGTAATAATCCGCTTCTGGATCAAACATTATTCATCTATCCAGTGAGCAGTTACGCATATATAGCTATCTTGTACATCGTTGATGGGAGATTTCCACACATCTGAGGTGAGGAGACACTACACAAACAAAATCGAGTGCATTACTTAAACCAAAAGTAAATATCATTAATCAATGTGTAATCTAAAAATTTACATGAACAACAAATTATTTTAGAGGACTATACCTAGTTGAGAGGTTTCACAAAAGGTTTTTTAGGGCATCATGCCTTTTCTCAAAAAGGCTCATCATATCATTTTTAATGTTTGTTAGCCCGCATATTGGTATAGGGGTTGCATGGCTCCCGTACTCCAATTGTTGAATTTTTTGTGACCAACTACATGAAATGATATATTTGTAGCTGTCATCCATTTCACTAGTTGGTCTCGTGTATCTTGCTGATTGAATTGCTACGTTACGGGATCGACACGCTTAGTATGGGAGCTATTGTCATTGGTAGGGTCATCTACTATAACATAGCCTTTCGATATGTGTGCTTCTACGTGTCATTTTAAATGTCCTGTCTCATTGTGGGATCTAGATGACAACTTATTGCCGCAAGTTCGACATACAACGTATTTAATAGGTTTACCACTTGATGTGGATTCTTTAGTTTCTATAAAATATTTCCATACGATTGTTGTCTTCTTCCTAGAACGCCTAAAAGTACCGTTGGTCATGGCAGAATTGTTATTACTATGTGTTGGGTTTAATTGTCTAGTCGGGGAGAAAGTCGTTACCTACAAATAGAAAATAATTACAAATAATTGTGTAGTAATGATAAAAAAAAAAATTAAATACATCGAAAAATTACCCTTCCATTGTTCCCACTAGCCATGGAAGACGGTTATGTAACTGTTGGTGGAGCTTGTAAATACCTCACTCCAGCTACTTCTTGTCCGAAAAAATACACTCGCATCAGTGGTAAATACCCCACTCCACGTATACCACCAGCGTGGGCATGTCGGTTACTGGCATGCCCACGTATATTGCCGGCATGGGCAAGTTAGCTGTCGGCGTGCCTACGTCGGCCAATCTTTTTTTTTTTTTTTTTGAGACTTGGGCACACCGGTGGCCAACATGCCCACGTTGGCTGCTAGCGTGGGCACGTTGCTCACCGGTGTGCCAATGTAGGCCACAAAACTTTTTTCCCAAAAACGTGCCCACATCGGTTCTATATATACCTTCAACCGACGTGGCCACATTCATTCTCAACCCCTATCATTTTCACACTACTACAATTGTTACTTCCACGCTCTTGTTATTTGATATTTGCTATTTACCTATTGTTTTACAAGTTCCTTCTACTATAAATAATGGAGCGTCCTTAAATTTCATGTCGTCATACTAAAGTCACCGCATGACATCGCTACCTAGAAAGAACACTTACCCCCCCTCCCTATCCCCCCCATCCCCATCCCCTTCACCATCACCGTTATCATCCCCACATTCTTTACCCAGTCACCCAAATGATGATAAAAATAATATCCATTTTCCCACTTCGGCTATGACGGTACGATATGAAGCTGAGTTCTACTCTCGGCCTGTGCTTCTAAGTAAAAATTATGACATGGAAGAGTTAAATCAGTGGTACAACTTCAATAACACCTTATGTTACACTGGTTTGACTAAACTCATGGATCTTCCGAACGAGACATATGTCGATCTCGTTTGTATATTTTATACAAATACCACTACAAATAATATTATAGAACATCACAATGTGGTTCCTTGGGTAGATAGTGGATGCCAAAGTCGGGCCTCTATCACTACTTTTATGTTTGGCTGTATTCTCAATATTGCCTTGGATTATCTAAACGGTTTATTCCATCAAACCAATAGGGGTGATAAGTTGCAAAAAAAATTAAGATATGATCATTGCATTCCATCGGGTATTTAATCAAGCTAGCGCCCCAATATGTGCTAGTGAGCGTTAATCTGACCACGTAAAGCACCTTAAGCAAAAGGTCTCTTATCAATTTGTAGAATAATCCATCATATGATTGGCTACAATATATGCCCACGGGCGAATACAAATAATATCTCTGTTGAAGACGTCTTTAGGATGGACACTATGATGGATCCTCGAGCATTAGATATTAGCTATTTGGTCATACAATACATGCGTCGAGTGCTTGAGGGAAAAGACGCCTATCTTGCATATGGCCGCCTTATCATGGTCATTCTAAAATTGTGGGGATTTGGCGTTTCAAGTTATAGGAAATCAGAATCAAGATCAAAATTCACAAAGAGCGACCTAGCAAGAAGGTGGGGTTTTAGGTATGATCCTTAAGCTAACCAATATATTAGAGATCATGGTGGTGTATCACAATTGAGAGATGGAAATGAACCAAATAACCTGAGCTTTGATCTCAACTTGGATAATCTGTCTCTTTTCCTCCCATGGCACGATGAAGGAATGGGAGACGAGTACGAACACGAAACATAAGCAGGATCAAGCTCAAACACAGAAACAATCCGGATCCGATCCATATAATATGGAGGAAATAATAAACGCTCTAACATAGATAGCCAATGTCCAAAAACAACATGGAGAGTTGCTCAACTCCATGAGTACCCACTTGCATAATTTCTCTCAATGGGCAGGTTATCAACTAATGTATCCTCCACCACCACCCCCACAATGGCCACAACCATCATATCACTATCAGCCTCTGAGCGATGCTAATGATCAAGACAGACAATCATCACATTCGCATAATTTTGTTAAAATTAAATAAAATTTTTTTTACTATCAATGTAAATAACAATGTAATGCATGTTATTATTAATGGAGTTTAAAATATGGCTTTAGTAATTGTCTAAATTTTATTTATGTTAAATGTTAAAATCAATAATTTATTTATAACTAATTTAAATAATTAGTTTAATTAAAATTCCGAAAGCATTAGAAAAAACACCCGTAAGTCAAAAATAATAAATAAACGGAATAAACCGTGTCAAAATGGACTCGATTGAAGGCACGCAAACCGGCACACGGAGGCACGCAACACGACAAGTGAATAAATGGGCTAGCACGGTAAGGCACTTGAAAAAAAAAAAAAACACGCGAAGCACAACATGCAAGGCACGGGAGCATGAATGGGCCAGGCACGCAAAAGCACGTGGCACGCAAAGCATGCAAAATTTGGTATGCAAACAGCACGGCACGGCCCATTTACCATGCCTATTTATAACTTTATTCTATGAGATTTATATCTATCTATTTTAGTTTAAGCAGCTAGATCTAAAAACTCACTAAATCAAGGTTTGGGCTCCTTGCAATTTTGTAGCTTAAAGGTTCTTTTTTTTTTTTTAAGAGTTGTGTTAATATAATAATCCTTGGTTATTGAAAAAAAAAAGTAACTTAAGTATGTTGAAACACTTGCAACATTGAATATGTAGTTACATTAATTAATTAAAATTGGTGCCATCACATGAGAAAAAAAAAGATAAATTATATTGGAAGGTTATAACATTTAAGGGTAAGTTCATATGAGGTTTAGGAAAGTAAGTAAATTGAGCTTACCATTGACACATGTCATGATGTGATGGAGTTTTTGAGTTGTAATTAATTTTTTTCTATTGACATGTATCAATGGTAGTCTTAATTGATTTACTTTTTTAGATGTTATGACATTAAATAAACTTACCTTCAAATGTTGTGGCCTTTCGGTAAATATGAAACTAATTATAGAAAAATTAATACTGTCATATAGCTATTAAATGAGATGTTTGTTTGTTTCTTTACACAAAATCAATTGCATGATAATAATTACATAATTAACATTATAAAATCGCATGTTAAACATACGATTTTATCTTTTCTTCAAACAAGGCATAGTTTATATATAAGTACGTGTGATTTTATAATTTTTTGTAAAAATATAAAAACTTTCCATTTATTATCACAAGTTTTAGTTTTCAGTTATAGTAAATAGCGTGTTAACATGCATTACGTCCCTATTAATTTACCAAAATGCTACAATTCATTGGATGTTACGGTACGATCTAGTTTTAGGTTAATTGCATTATGAAATTTATTTATCTTTTCCTTTCTATCTATACCCTTTTAGAAAATAATAATCAAAACAACTTTTGATATATTAGAATAGGTGTTGGCTTTTCACGAACTCGGATTTTGAGCAAACTTAAAAAAAAAAAAAAAAATCGATAAGGACAATATTTGTTTGTAGAATTGACGATATAGACCCATGGAATAAGGAGAATTAAATCGACGAAAATGATTGTGTCAAGTCGATGTAGGGCGTAAATCAACCACAATTATTTCCATTTTTTCTTTTTTTAATATTCTCTTTAATTTTGAGGACTCTCTCTTTCCAAATTGCCAATATAAATAATAATTAAAAAAAAAGAAATATTCATCTCTTCAACCAAATAAGAAAATCGTGCACTATCAAACGCAATAGTTGATGGAAAAGAGATTCTTATTTTCGCTTGCAGAAGAAACCAAAAAAAAAAAAAAAAGGGAAAAAAAAAAGATTCTTACTTTGCAAGTTGTATGAGATCATTCCGACGTGATGATTTTTATCATATTTCATATGATATTTTGTTTTCCAAAAAACATACAAAGCACATGTATTATCGACAAGTAGAGGCCTGGTGGAGCCTCACATACAACTTTCATAACAAACCCATTTGGATTATATGTTTGTTTAGCATGGAGCATTTCTTTTTCCTTTGTTGAGACAAGCCAAGAAAGTGACATGGAATATGATCTCTCCATCCTTGAAACGATTAGTTGCAATAGTGAAGATATGAATTAAATTAAATTGCGAGCTTTGATTTGACATTTACTCCAGTAACCGCATTGAGTTATAATTTTATAATATTTATCTAGATGTTTAGTTTATGAGTTTAATTGAGTTCAAAATCAAACATAAATATTAATTAAGTTCAATATTATTTTTATGTTAATGTTGGTCCAATAAACAACCAAGAGGAGTATAGATTGGGATCAATATTTGTTGTTTACATTTTGCTATCTCAATGTTGTATGAGCCAATCGTGTTAAACATGTGGCGATTTTAATGAATGCTATTTACGTTAAGTTATGCAATTTACTTTCTTGTCATATTATGATTTTTTTTTCTTATGATTACAATAACACAACCATAAGAACCATTATAACACGAGAAATCAAACCTGGTATCTGAAGAATGATAATCAAAACTAGATATCACTAGCTCATAAAGCCATTAACCATTCTATAAGTTGATTGTTTATAATTTAAACTTTAAATTATCATGTAACAGGCGTTGAGATCCTCTCTTAAAATTTGGCTAGTACTTAGTTCCATGGTTGTCAAAACCGGCTGGATCGGCCAATTCAATCCGGTTCGACTAGAACCGGTACTAATGCTGGGCCGAGTCTCTCCTAAAACTCATTTTTGCAACAAATCGACGAGACCTGGATTGACTTGGTAGACCCAAGAGGTCGAACCGGTCGACCCGGATCCAAAAAAATAAAAAAAAAAATTAGAAATTTAAATATTTATTATAAATTTATAAAATATAATTATTAAGTCATGTTTATTTAATAATTAATTGATGAATTTGATCCAAATATAAATTTGATTGAGTGCTTACACATATATTGATATTTTATAATTAAATTATCCCTTATATTTTTATTTTTTCATGACTAGTTCGATCTCCTGTAGAACCTGGTCTAACCCTTCTACCCCTGACCCCCTAGCTGTCCAGGTCAAACCCCGGTTTGGTTCTGACAACATTGCTTAGTTCAGCTTAGTTTTACAGCTTGTAGTTTATGCAGCTACAATTTAGTGAAAATGTTTGGAATACAGTATTATCTTTTGTAAAAATTTCATATAGCGGTTATCTATAGCGGTTATCACAGTCCATATTTTACAACATATAAAATTGTTGGGATAATGTTAAAAATGGTATCTGAACTTTCGCAAAAAGTTTAATCAGGTACTTAAAGTTTGGTTTTAAACAATTTGATATGTAAAATAAGTTTTCGTGTACATTCTTCCTATCTGAAGTTTGGTTTTAAACAATTTGTGATTTGAAGTAAGTGTTTATGTATATTTTTCTACCTGAAACAAGTTCAATGAGGTAATAAAATGTACGCAAAAACTTGTTTCAAGTATCTGATTGAACTTTTAGCGAAAGTTCATGTATCATTTTTTATATTAACTCAATCATTTTTCCATCAAAGAGAAAGATGAGAAAGAAGATTGGAGATTTTCTTGTGTTTGTTTAAGGAGAAATTAAGAAGAATACATTATTTTTTAAACTTTTCATGCATGCCATGTCAAGACTGATTTAGTAGAATGAATATATCTTTCCTTGCGTATAATAGGTTTTGACTCCCTCATCTCCCATTATGTTGTAAGAGTAGTTAGCAGCATTACCACCACCACCAACAACAACAATAGTAAGGGTTAATGTCAAAAATGGTACTTCAACTTTTGCAAAAAGTTTAATTAGGCACTTGAAGTTTGGTTTTGAATATTTTGGTATTTGAAGTAAGTTTTCATGTACATTTTTCTGACATGAGGTTTAGTTTTGAATAGTTTGATACTTAAAGTAAGTTTTTACATACATTTTTCTTACTTGAAGTAAGTTCAATTAGGTAGGAAAAATATACATGAAAGCTTACTACAAGTATTGAATTATTCAAAACCAAACTTCAGGATTTGATTGAAATTTTTGGCAAAAGTTCAAGTGTCAAATTGTTCAAAACTAAATTTTAGGCCCCTAATTAAACTTTTTGTAAAAGTTCAGATGCAATTTTTGACATTATCTCTAATAATAATAATAATAATAATAATCCATTGTTTAAAAAATTATAGATTATTATTTGCATAAGCACTAAAATATAAGTTGGTTTTATATGTAATATTCCTTATTTTATTAGAAGTTTTCTTTTATTTTTTTTAATAAGTTAAGCCTATATAAGTTTAATCAAGTGGATCACAAAATCTTTGTAGTGCCATCTAGAGTTGAGGTCGAGTTTAAAGTTCTAAATTTAGGTTGAACTTTAGCTCAATGTAGCATGATTCAGTTGAGTTTGAACATAATATTGTGTTATGTAGTTGTATCTTCAATGGTAAGTAGCATGAAAGATTCTGTTTGTTTGGCTTTTTCCATTAGATATAGACACTTTTTAAAAACTTTTTTCTAATAAATTATTTATCAAGAAATAGATATAGGTAAAAAAGTTGACAGTTCTCATCAAAAGATCAAATAATCAAATATAAATAAAATATAGATACAAATCGGGCATATTTACATATATCATTTTGAAAAGATACAGTACAGATAAAAAGCAGACCATCCAAATAGACCCAATTTGTTGGACTTGATACAAAATGATTCAATTCATGCTTCAACTTTTTTATATTGTAATTTTTTTTATTAATTTAATTCTAGTGAAATTTACAATGATAAAAAACTATAGAATTATTAAATATGTGGATATTTAATTATCTATGTATATTAAAGAATCAATTTCTTCTAAATTATTGAAGTTTGGCAATATCATCTAGTGATATTCACTTTGGTCTTCTAAAGGAGATGCATGATATCTGGATTCTCTCCTCCTTATCATAATGCCAAAACCAAAAAGAAAAAAAAAGAAAAAGAAAAAAAAAAGGTTAAAGATTTTTTTTATCTTTTACTGTGTTTAAGTTTTCATATATATAGGTATGTTTTGGTGGCATGAGTTTCTTAAAAACATAGATTTATTATGCAACAACAATTAGATATTTACAACTTTTATAATCTTAAGAAAATATATAGACACGTATTTAACTGTTAAATTATAAACTTATTATATATTTATCCAATCATTAACCTTTTATCTTTTTAAATGAGTTAATTTAATAATTTTATGTGATATATTAAAACAAATATCTTGTTTTGTTTATATTAGGAGTAAGTGGGTCATGATAGGTAAAATATGAAGCCTTACCCGTACCCTATCTTATAAGGTATATTGTATCAATTCTTTGACCCAGAACCTATTTGGTAGCATCTCGTACCCACATACATGGTATAGGTAAGGTATCATGAGGAACCTATAATTTTTTTATTAAACTTTTTTTTTTTCTTTCTTAAGTTTCAAGTTTATTGTAGTATGTAATTTCATATAGTATGTAAAATTACATTATTTTCATATATTTACAATAAACAACTAATAGAAAGTAACTATTAATATCACAAATTCTATAATATAGAAATTTATGTATATATAAAAGTTAAAATCTGTAACTTCTTTAATTGAAAGAAAAACAAAGGGGAAAATAACAAAAATCACAAAAATAACGAATATATTTACCAAAAAATTATTAATAGATTTGTGTTTTAGTTCAATTATCCTTGGATAATATATAAAATATATTTAGGTTAAGTCATAAGAACAATTAAAGGAATATAACATTATTAAAAACTAAATAGTCAAGACAACAAAAAAATATCACTACCTTAAATAATATGTATGTTAAAAATATAATAAAAATAAATATTACCATTTTATTATTAATAACTCAATATTATTTTATCTAGTTTTATAGGGTCAGTACATGCACCCAGGAACTCATATCTTATATTTAGTATAGTATAAGTTTTAGGGTGGGTACATGATATAAAAAGCCTATACCTATACTTATCTTATAGAGCATGTTATAAAAATTTCGTACTCGTGATCTACCTACTAACTCTTAATATCCATCTAAATTCTATCCGATCGAGCAAGTCTCGGTGGGTAACCCCTATTTTTATATAAAATTAGAAGGAAAATTTACAAATATATAGAGTGTAAGTTACTAAGTTCCACCAAGAGTCATATGTTTAAACAAGAAGGCCAGCAACACATTTTGCTCATGAGAAAAAGCTCTTTTTAACTGTTGAAAATAAATGCTTAAAGCAAGTATGTCAAATCATGCAAAATATACAAAATCCCCCACCGAATCCTCGTGGAATATTTAAAATCAATTTCGGAAACATAAATGTATCTATCACCAAATTTTATATTAGAAGTTCCATTTTTTATTATCAATATTACTGTTTATAATATTCTTAAAGTTTCCATAGCGATTCACGTTCTCATAGGGAGCCTATAAAATAACAACTCTTTCTACTATAGCCATGGCTGCTGCATCCATTTCACATTTGCTTTTACTCTCGAACAAGACAAAGGAGAATCCGGAATTAATATCTATTTGTTTATTTACTATTTTAATGGCATCAACGAGCAAAGGTAAAGGATTCAAAATTACTCGAGGGATTCATAATCATAAGGAGAGCGGGCTCCTTGGCTCTGAAAAAGCTTAACCACGAGGGACTTTTATCAAGATGAACTAAGTATTTGTCCTCATAGTTTAAGTGCAAGCTCCAACCATTTAATTCTTATGTTATATATTAATTGGATATTTGCAACACATGCAAACTAATCTCTTTCTAAAGTAAGACTAGGAAAAATTGTTTCCAAAAATAATTTGCACTATCATGTATTGTACTTTCTTTATCTTTCTTAGTGATGTCCTTAAGACACTTGTTAAGATTACACAATCTCATATGTTCACCATGATGCGTCCATTTGATATAATTGTCCCAAATTACTCTTCTATAAATATTGCACAAGAATCCTAAAGGATCATATGGTAATACTTAAACCAATACTCTGCTACTATTAATGCCAACTTTCAATTATGCCTTGCTAACAGGACCATTGCAAATTTGCAATGGCTACACTAGTGCCTATTAACTTGTGTTTATTTTGTAGGTTTAACTTTTTAGGCCTTGATCTTATTGGTCTTCCTTCTAGCGCCAACATTTTTGTCATGTGGGAGGCAAGAAAGAGATGATTTATCCCATTTTTTGAAACATAGTAAACAACGCAATCATAATGGCAAGGACTTCGAAGTGTACTAATAGCAACCAAGGTAATTAGGAACAAAATGTTTGGAGTGGGATCGTAAGTCATAGTTATGACTCAATACAAAACCTGACTTGCCAAATTATAATAACTCAATCATATCTAGATTCTCTTCCTTAACTTTATCCATTAACTATCTCCTTGAAATATTTCTCCATTATCTGCTTCTATATTTCGGTTGAACTTAATTATTATTCAATCTTGGTCATAAGAGCATAATTAAACTCATTGTCACTGTTGATCACTCTTGCAAATCAAGTCAAATGATAAAAAATCCTATCGGGTTTAGGAGACCCCTATAGGAAAGTGGGATAAGTTTGAGTTTATATGACTTGTCATAAACCTAACCTAGTTGCATCTTTAAAGGTAGCTCTTGAGCTGATGAGTAGGTAGTGACTTCAACTATTGAGATCCTATGGGGAATCCACAACATTTTACGGAAGTAAAGAGATTATGTCACGAGTTGACAGGTTAAAATGATGACACTTGAAGGGTGTATGATGGCTATAAAGTGCGGCCTAAGGCTCCAATCATGTCTAAGTAATACATACACTCAATTTACCCCAAGCAAACCTATGGGGATTTTCTTGGAAGTCCGTTGTAAAAACATCTTGCTGGCTCCTTAGAAAATTAGAGGAATTCCAATCGATGTAGTAGTGGTAAATATCATGATTTATCTAAAATAGCCTAACATCTATGCTTAATTAATTCATTTATATATAAATATGAAGTGCATGATTAGTGTGTGAATGTATTAGTGTAAATTAACATATGTGTTTGTATTGTGTGGTATTGCTTGTTTTGTGAAAATCTTTAGCAAATTTTGTTAAGTCCAAAGCCCAAGCCCAAGCCCAAGCCCAAGCCCAAGCCCAAGTTCTAAACAAAGTTAAACCCAACCCAAGCAAATTTCTAGTCCAGAACCAAGCCCTTTTTCTTTCCTCTAAAAATTTGCCCTTAAAGTCAAAGTTAAGAGGATAATTCCAAGTTATATTTTTGCTAAATTTTCACCAGCTAAAACAAACCAAACTGACAGTGCCTTTCTTCCCTTCCGTTCCATCTTTTCATTCAAATTTCTCTTGCCCAATTTGCCAAAATTCTTTTAAGACTTCATTCTCAAGTTAAAGCTAAATAAGGTAACGAGTTGCTTGTTTATGTAGTTATTTGTTGTTTAATTTTTCCATGAATGTGGAATTTTATGTTATAATGATTTCTTGATGAATTATACGTGATGTTAGTCATATAAGTAGGATTATGATTTTGTAAAACTTCTTGATGTTACGATACTAAGGAAGTGGTTGTCGATATAATTACTTTGTATGAATGAATGAGTTGATGATGTAGTTGGGGTTGTAAGTGTTGTTGTTGATGATGAGATGGTTGTGATCTTTCTATATATATATATATATATATATATATATGACAGTGTAGTGATGGGTATATTGATTTTGAAGTGTTTAAGTTAGTTTAATTTGAGTTAACTTTGGAAATTTGAAAATAGAGCAAACAGGAAAAAAACATAATTTTTTAGTACTGGGGCCGAAATCAAGGTGTGGCATTTAGCTTTGAAACATGGATTTCAAAACTTTCCACGAATCATGGGCATGACTCACGCCTTGGTAGCCATTGATTCGTAAAAATTTGCATGTCACAAGTGTGATTGATTTCAAGTATGTATGGTTTTGCAAAATTTTAAGAATCACGATCGTGACATAGCCTGTCACGCGCCCGGAGGTACCATAAACATGGCAGTCCGCCGCATATAATATTAAAGCTAATGAACGACAACCTTAGTCATGCAGGAGCTTTGATATCATATGCAAGGCGTGCTTCCAAGATAGTAGGAGACTCACAGGGGTATTACATTTAAGTAGATAATAAAAGCAAGCAAGAACTTTATAAATAAACATAAGATTTTCATAATAATATCCTTACATCATCTTAGGGGCATTCCCCCGCTTTTAGAAGTTTTCCAAATAATAACAACTATAACATAATCCTACTATGGAGATTTTCCTAGAAGCCTATGTTCAAAACTTAAATACATAAAGCTTCTCCCAAAAACTCCTAGTAGCTTAAACTCGTACTTGGCATACGGGGCTCCTTGGGGCCAACCAAAGGTAATCGTACTGTAACAAAAAGCTATAAAGGTATAAGCAAAACTAGCTTAGTGAGATAATTCCATCTATAAGACATTTCCATAATTCATACAAGTATTTTAATCAAACATATGAGAATGCACCAATCATATGAATAAACAAAATACACATGATTAACCAGAAATCAAGTGTAACATGGATTTTACGCCCTCCATGTTGAGGGTTGGGAGGTTACAGGCCCATACGACAATCAATATTTGCAGATTTACCAGCTCCTGCTCGCTCTATAGACTTTCTGGCTCATTCTAGCCCATGTAGACTTTCCGGCTCCTACCAGCCACCACTACCATTTCCTCGTTTCCCCACACGAAGAACGAGAAAATGGTAGTGAAACAAATGTGACTCATAAGTATGATATGCATGAATTGATTTCAATATAAATTTAACTAAATAATGTTTAGTTTAAGTTGAAGGCGATCAACACAATTTTCATCATATCAATACAAGAATCACAATTTATTTATCAAATCATTTTTCGATATTCTTAACTCATATTCAATCAATCATAATTCCAAGTCACACAACAATTATTCATTTTATCTTTTTTCTTAATTGCTAGTGCTACTACTTACAAGCACAAAATAAGGAAATGTAACTTAAGTCAAGAATTAACTCACTCCATGTCGGCAGATCCTAATCGAAGTAATCCTCCGGAAAAGTGATCTCGGGTCCTTCTCCACCTAAATAAGATGAAATACCCAAAATGAGTCTTTCATGAAGTTTCTACTCTTGAAGATCTTAAACTTTTCTTAAAATTGTGGTAAAATCGTATAAGAGAAATTTCAACTTAAAATGGTCATAACTTGCTCATTTTAACTCGGAATTTCGCATATAATATACCGTTTTCTACCTATTTGTAAAGATCTATCCATTTCTAAACATATTTTCATCAAACTAAGTCGTTTGGGTTCCGAAAAAGTGACGGACAGATTCACCACGAATCTTTGTAAACTTGTTTCCCTTCTTTTATCCAAAGCTCATTTTGAAGAAATAGGTAATATAATAGCTTGTAAAACCTTTGGAAAGTATATTCATATATTTATTGACTCATAACAAATGTATGAAGTTAATGAAGTTGTCTCAAATTATGAAAAAGTAAAGTCTTTAAAGATTTTGAAACTTGAGAGTTTTTGAAATATTCATTTTTCTTTGAAAATACCTTAAGTTTATCTACAATGAGTATTTCTTTTCTTTTTCTAAATTTTATTTTCATAATCTCCTTAAATTCCTAAGGAATTATTTTTATTTCCTAAGTTTAGCTTCCAACACTTTTTGAAAGTATTAACACTTCCATATTTAGAGAAATAATTTCTTGATTTCTTGAGATCATCTTATTTTAATGAAAAGAATTTCTATCATTTGAAGAAAAGTGAAGTTGTTGTAAAATTTTTGTTTACTTTAAAAAGTCCTTTCTTTGTCATGTATGTTTATAAAATTTCTTATGAACTCCTCTAAGTTTGTTAATATGACTCCTTAGTTTTTAGAAAAAAATTAACTTCCTATTCTTATTTTTAGAGAAGAATCTTTATTTTAAGAAAATATTTCCTCATTTATTTTGTTGAGACAAAACCATTATGTTCATGCATGAATATGAATCATAAAGTTATGGAAACATAAAGAAACATAATAACTTGAAATAATATGCTAATAAGAAAATAAATAAAGTATTGGAACCTTAACTTCATCAAGGTATCCTGGGACTAAGAAAAGACTAGTTCTAAAAGAAAAAGAAAATGTTTTGACTTGATGAGGACAAGTCTAAGACTAGAAAGACTAGTCTTAAAAATTGTAAGGAAGTAAATAAATTGCAAGGAAAGTAAATAAATTGCAAGGAAGTAAATAAATTGCAAAACAATGAGCTTATATGCTCTAAATAATACATATAGCTATATAGATATATCAGATAGTTATAAATATGAAAGCAACATAAAAGAATTTGATGATGAACAAAAACAAAGTATGAACCTATTGTTGCTTTCCTTAACCTTCATGGTTTAAAAAACACACACTAAGCTCATACTAAGTAGATGAACATAAAGAAAACTTGAAGAAAGTTTACCTAAAGGAACTGAACTAGAGAGAACTTCTTGAGAGGAATTTCTTGGAGAGATTTTTATAGAGTAACTTTAGTAGAAGAGAGGTGTGAAAGAAGTGGAAGTAAGAGGGGGTATTTATAGGAAAATATGGAAGATAATTTGTATTAATTAAATAAATGAAAATTAAAACAATTTGGAGAGAAAGAGATGGGGGCCGGCGCAATTTTTGTGAGGAGAGGGAGAGAAAATTTATTTTTTTGTATTTTTTAATTAAAAGTAAGATATGAAAGATGTGAAGTTGTATTGGAAATGAAAATGTGTAAGAAATAGGTGTATGGGTTGTAAGAGTAGGTTGTAAGAAAAAGTAGAGATAGATAAATAGTGTAGAATAGTAGTAAGTAGTGTAATGTAAAGTAGACATGACAAATTAGGTACGGTAGTAAGAAAATACGCGTATAAATAAGATATATGATATTTTTAGTTATCGAAAAATTATGAAATTAATATTTTTGAAAAACTTATATTTTTATGAGTCTAACGGTATATCGGAATATTTTTACTATTTCGAGCTTTGAGACACGTTTTTTAAAAACTGTGTCCGATCGGGTTCAAAACGAGTCGCGGTTTTACTAAACCGGTCTTTTTTAGCTTCCTTGGATAATTACGAACTATCCTACTCACTAAACTCTTTCTTACTCTCTTAGGGTTTCTTAAACGGGGATGCCGGACTTAAGCGGTTATGGTAAACTAGGGTTTTGTTGACTTTAGAAATCCGGTTGACTTCTAATTAGGGTTTGAGCTTTAATTGAATCCAAGACTTCGGGGATTTACATAGCCCTTACTAGCCTCCGGTCTTTTGAAAAATTTCAAACGCAAACATCACGGGTGTGATGTTATCCTTAGTAGCCTCAGGTCGTTTTTGAAAATTTTAAAATTCTTTATCGCGAGTGTGATGTAGTCCTTAGTAGGCTCAGTTAACAAAGTTTTGGACCATCATAGGCATGATTTCTCTCATGATTTCCTATGATGTTTTTCCTCACCTTGATCACGAGCGTGATTGAGATCATGGTTTTAATCACGACCGTAATCTGTTGTTGCCCTATTCTCTTTTAAAAATAAAAAAATAAATAATGATGATTTCAAGAATTAAAGATAGTAGAGTTATATGTGAATTTAAGAATGAATATGTGTTAAGTTATGTTTGGAATGAGTTTGTTTAGAATATGAATATGAACAAGTGTTAGACTTTGTTTTTGAATTAATGTTAAAGTCTTCAGGATTTGATTTCTGTTATCATATACCCCTACACCATTGGGTCTAGTTACTGAATCTTTTGCCAAGAATATCTCATGTACGCAGTAACATAGATGTTGTATGGTCAGGATAGGCATATCTTAAATTGAAGATGACTTAAGAGGTGTTTGTTTTGGTTGTGCTTTCACAATTGAATCCGGTCTGGGGAGCGACAACCTTATCTCTAGTGGGACACGGTAGTAAAGCATTTAGGCCACCCTTTTTATGATGAAATGATAATTTATAAGTGGCTCAGCAGGTAGTCAATAGGGCTAATGATATCGATGTAACGTTTACTTAAGAGGAAATAATATGATTTAGTTAACATTAATGGGACTGGTTGAACTAAGCGATATTATGGATTAAGTTAAGTAAAGATGAGAAACGACTGTGGACCCTAAATGAAGCTACTATTCTTTCTCAGTTATATCATCTAGGAGATATAGGTATTCAGGTTGCCTATATTAACCACCGAGCATCGTGTCGTCACTCAGGACCCTTAGTTTCCTAATGGCTTGTTCCAGATTTTAAAAACTCCTATTTTGCTTGACAAACTTAATTAATAGTTAATAAACTAATGGTTGTTGCATTATATATAGTCTAAGTATACTTGCCATTTCGTATGTACTTGTGTTACTTGTGTACTAGATCTTTGGCTCATGATCTTTTATTTCATGTGAAGATCAGGATGATTTTTATGCTCAACTAGGGTATGAAACCGATTTTGAGGACTTTTTGAACGAGTGAGAGGATTAGGAACCCATCCTTGGCTTGATGATGAAAGTTTTTACAATAAAATTGGAAAAATGTTTTCTAGACAATGTAATAGATGTTTAAAGATTTTGACAAACTTATGTATATTTGTTATAAGCTCGTCTTTAAGCCTATGCTTTGAAACTCTTTTGTATTTGTGTGTGTGTGTATATATATAAGCAATATTCCTTTTATCTTGTTAATGAAAGGATAACAAAGTTTGTATTATTATGTATGAAGTTTCTTTTAATGAGATGTTTTCAAATGGTTCTCATCATAGGTTTAGACAAGCAATTATACAACTCTTTCTTTATAGACAACTTTATATATAATACTGCAGGTTATATGTGGCTGGAGACTAGATATACTTGTTTTTAAATATGTGGTGAATCCGTGTCCTTACATTATAATTGAGATCATGACCATAATATTGATAAGTACTTTCGGCTTGAAAATGCTATTCAAGATGCCATATGATGTGGCTACTTGAGGGAGTATTTTGTAGGCTCAAACAATAGCGTAGAAAGACTCATTTAGCAATGTCGAGTCGACCAAGATTGGGAGAAAGAAGATGATTGGGCTGATCAACGACAGATTCAAGCTTCTAATGAGTTATTAATAACTTTATACTAGAAGTAACTTGGCATCAATGTCCAAAGGTAAGTAGGTTATGCACCTCAAGTCAAAAAGTCAAAAGTGGACATCTCTATATCCTTCTATGAGTGGGATTTACAGATTATCTAGACCTTCTATTAGGATTCCTTGATTATGTTGGCTCGAGCTACTGAATTTCAGGTAAAGAAAGTGATGGATGAAGCAAACAATGATGTGGATAATCTTAGACAAAGCATTTGAGTAAATGAGAATGACCCAAAGCGCCATAAAGGTTTATCTTAAATACACACACACACACGTATTTAACCTTTTAAATTATAAAATTATTTAAAACCTTTCAAATATACAATTATGGTTAATATTTCTGTTTACTCATTATCTATATATGTATGTATATACATTAAATGAATTGATTTGATAATTTTTTGTATTATATCGAAGTTTACCTGTACGGTTTATATAATATAAATTAAGGGCTAATTAACAATTACATCAAGTTTAAGTTCTACCAAGTATCATAAAATATATAAGCAGGTCAGCATGTAATAACGACATATTCTGGTCATGATAAATAAGTTTTAACAGTTGAAAATAATTAATTTTTAAAGCAAGTATATCACATCTTGCAAAATATACAAAATTCTAGTGCCGAATAATCATTATTTCTTTGTTCTATTCCTTTGCACCAACCGCAATATTCATATAGGATCATAAATAACATTGAAAAGTATAGGGAATATCATATTATTTAGGTAAATTATATCAGACTATATCAAGTTTGGTACTAAATTCATTTAAGGTATCATCGTTATATAAAGAGAGTCAAATAAGGTATCTTTAACTAACACCGTTAATTGATTGTTGATGTGATAGTTAACTGTCACATGGTGCTTATATGGTGTTTAAAATAGTAAAAAAATAAATGAAAAAAAGATAATATAATGACAACTAGATGAAAGAAAAATTAGGAAAATTGAGAAAAAGGAAAATTAAATAAAAAGAAGAATCCGACCACCATTGTTGAAACATTCACATCACACTCATGAAGACACAATGTTGCCATCTTCTTTATTGAGCCCATCACCACTATCACCAAAAATGTCTACTAATGAGGCTACCATCATCGAAACATTCACAACCACACTCATCAAGACGCAACGTCACCATCTTCTTTGCCAAATCCATCACTGAAACATCCACCAAGCAGGCCATCATCACCGAAACATTCACCACTACATCCATCAAGACTCAACGCCACCATCTTCTTTATTGAACCCATCATCGAAACGTCCACCCATGAGAAAGATTCAATTTTAGAGGACCCATGAAAGATATTCAAGCACGAGCAGTATGGCTTAGCAATAAAATGTAAAAAAAAAAAAACTAGAATTTGGATGTTTAGATCCGGAGAAAAAGTGTAGAACCAAGATAAATGAACATCAAAGGATTGATGAATTCGCCAAAAAAGACTAATCCTACCTAGAATTTTTTTTTTTTTAAGAACATAAATCAAAATGATAAAATCTTAAGGATGACCAAATCTAGTCTTTACTTAGCCACTATAGACTTCTCAAAAATAAAACTGAGAAAGGTGAGGCAAAAAGAACCCATGAGTACAAGAGAGATCTGGGTTTGCTCTAATTTGTTCTTGAGCTGCCCTCATTCAGCTTGAAGGATGGGATTGTCATAATCGTACCTATTGGGCTTGTTAATAGCTTTCTCCCCATTTGCCTTTTTCACAAAGTTGATGAATCCAAAACTATTGAGGTTGTAGATCCAGCTCATATGGATGCCAATGGACCTTCTCACTTTTTGCTAGCAAGTGATACCATTATTAGGTTCTATTGGGCCTTCTCAACCCCAAAAGCTAGCTCATGAGATGAGGCTTTCCCTCACATTTATAAAGTAGCACCCAGCCCCTTCCATAACCGATATGGGATATCTCCAACATTTCTCTTCATCACACATCGGACCATGGATTAACTATCCAAGTCCGGCTCAGTCGGAGATGTTGTAAACCTGGGCTCTGATACCACCGTTAGTGTTATTGAACCTTCTCAACTCTAAAAGCTAGCTCATGAGGTGAGGTTTTACCTCATACTTATAAAGTAGTACACAACCCCTCCACAACCGATGTGGGATATCCCAAACAAAAACCTGAGCTCATACTTGTTTTTTGGTCGATAGCAACATATACACGACTAACTGGATCGAATGTACGAAACAATCATGAGTGTCCCTTGATAGGTTGGTAACTTGGATTGAGTTGTCTTCATTTCTCCATCTCATTTTCGACTTAGCACCCCTTTCTGATCCTACCAAGATTTATGGCCAAATTCTTTTTTTTTCTTCGTTTTCAATTTCCCCTTTTTTTAATCTAATTTTCATTATATTATATTTTTCATTTATTTTTTATTATATTTTAAGCACTACGTGGCAGTTAACTGCCACATCAGCAATCAATTAATGGTGTTAGTTAACAATACCTTATTTGACTCTCTTTATATGACGTTGCTACCTCTTTTTAACCACTTCAAACGTTGATACCTTAAATAAACATACCCCCAAATATTGATACCTTTCAATGTAATTTATCTCTTACCATTTTAAACCGTAGGTAGTACATTGAAATGATGTATAAAACTCAACTACTAGAACTCATCTTGAAGTAAAAGATTAATGTCACAAGTACTTGAACTTTTGCAAAAAATGTACAATTAACTATTTGCACATTCATTTAATTAATTTACTACCTATTTTAGATTATGTGTTCACTTTTGATACCTTTATATCCGAGCTAACTCTGTTATCGTAGTTGGCAATGTGAACCTATAAAATGTTGGCACATGTTCTTTTATAAAATAAATATTATTTCCACATGTTTTGACTCAAATAAATAATATTTATTACCCGAGAGAACTTTCTATGTATTCTAACAGTGTCACCGTCATATTGGTTAAAAACGCTACACAGGATGATCGTGGTAGTCAATTTAACGAAAATACTATTATGTGCACAAATTTTTTTTCCAAAAATCAAATCAATCAATTTTTTAATTCAAGTACCTAATTGCATATTTTTTCAAAATTCAGGTATTTTTTATGATATTAACCCTTTAATTTTTTATTTAATAATTGTCTATTGTTTTTTCATGTCATCATGCTATGAAGCGGAAAAAAAAAATTGTTTGTTTGACTCTCTTGTGTCATGTGTTAACATTTTTTAAGTCCACAGTGTTAGTTGGGATAATAAAGTTAGCTTAGATAATACCCGAACATGAAAAATAAAATTAGTAATAAATTGATTAAATAAAAAAGCAAGTAGTTAATTGCACATTTTGTAAAAGTTTAAATATCTTTTGTGACACTAACTCCAAAGATGAAATGATTATATTAGAGGGCAAATGCAAGTTTAATTGACATAGTGTCTTGCAATCTTGCCATTTTAATTCAACATCATTGATTTTTGGGTAAATGTTACATTTGATATTCAACTTATACAATTAATTACCTTATCAATTTGCTATCTATTTTTTTTTTTTACTATTAACTATGAAAATCTTGTCCTTTTTTTTCTAGTAAACTACCTGATATGTACTATTTTTGTAATTAACTATTTAATTTATACATTATAAAATTTTTAAAAAATTTATATATAGTAAATTAACATATTTAAGCTTTAAATAATTGATTATAAAAATATATAAAGTTGAAGATGCCAAATTTTGACATTTACTCTATTTTTTTCCCAAGAGGTAATCTGTCTGATTATAAATAAAAAAAAGTCACATTTCAGTTCAACATTTTGACATTTTCTACAGCCCAACTTTGAATTTCTTGCAACCAGAAATAAATAGCAGGCGCAGTTCTGAACAACCCATAAAAAGGAAATAGAGAAGAAGGTACACCCATTTTATTAAAAACTTTAAAAGGAAATCGAGGTTTTTTCAGGAAAAGTGGAATCTTCATATATGAACTTGTAGGCACGACGGTTCGGTATTATTTATTTATTTATTTTTACTCGATACGTGAATACAAGGGGACCGAGCAAATAAGTCTTAGAGTGTCAAATGAAATTTTTTATTTTTGTTTTATAAAAAGCGTCTAAAGATATATAAACTTATTTAATATGCCTCTTTTTTTTATAAGTAATTTAAAATAATTATTTATGGAACTACATTAATATCCATGGAATATTTATCCTTGGGGATTGGGGAATCATAAATTTATTTTCTAGAATAATGGTAAAGTGATAATATTTTGTTTTGTTGCCTTCTCATAACCTGGAAAAAAGGGCCAAAAAAAAAAACCTGGAAAAATATGCACACACTTTCGACTTGTTTTTAAAGGCAAAAGGACGGTTATTGCTTATTCTTCTTTGGCAATGATTTTTGGGTCCTAAACACTAATGAGATCGTTGTGTCTATATTTTCGAATATTATCGAGTAGCAAAATCATATCTTAAGAACTTATATCATATTTGTTACATATGAATGATTTCAAATTGAATGAATTGAATTGGAAAGAATTTAGGTTCGAAATGATAAATCTATTCCTATATTTAAAAGTTTACACTGAATGAAATGGAATGAAATAACTGTATTTTTCAGAAATGTTCCTAGTAATAAATGCAGATCATGAATAGTAATAGGATAACAAGATGATTCAATATATGCAATTAATAAAGTTAGAATGAAGTCACGATTTCTTATTTGAGAAGACAGAATCGATTTCTATTTTGAAGCCATAATGGTCGATTATAAGGAATCAAGTTTCCGACTCCCAAAAGTAAAATATCTTTACTATATGATAATCTAAATTATGGATGTAATAATTAAATACTATAAAATTTCGAGTAATTTTGAACCTGAGTATAATTTTAGCTAGCAACTGAACTTTGATAGTTTAATTAATAGAAACTAGTAAACTATAGTATGTGGTTAGATAATTTGATATGATTAAATTAGTAAATGGGTAAAATTGAAATTAGAGATTTAAAGTATTTCAAATACCAACTCAATATATCAACTGCTCAAATAACTTTTAATTACCAATTTGAGCCAAATATTCTTAATCCCACTTTCGTAAATGCTTAATTATCAAGTTGAGCTATTTTAACCTAAACTTCAATACCTAAATCCTTAAATTCAAGTTAAATATCAATTCCTAACTAAGTAAATTAGATAAATTACACCAGTGGATCACAACGTTTTGGGATAAGTTTATTTTAAGTCATAATATTTAGAAAAGTGGTTCAGGTCATGGTGGACACATGTCACCACACGTGTTAATAGAAGAAGGGTGACACGTGTCAATAGAAGAAGGGTGACAAGTGTTACCTCCTATTGACATGTGTCAATAAGAGAAGGTGAAACATGTTCACTGTGATTTGAATTGAATTAGTTTTCTAAACGTTGTGGCCTAAAATGAACTTACCTCCTAAACAGTATGACCTAAAATGAACTTTTCCAAACGTTGTGATCCAGTGATAACTTAAATTAGCTAAATTTTATTTCTAAAATTATTTGTTAAATCTTAAAACCCTTAAATAGATTACCTAACCCATTAACCTAAGAAGCCTAAGCCCATGTCATTTGCGCATGAGCTCATATGACAAATTCTAGTCCCAATTACATAAAATAATTAACCTATTTCAAATCTCACTAGCTAACTCTCCTCTTCTAATTGTCTCACCATAAACCCAGCGTAAGTCTTGATTTTAGGAAAGTACTTGTACCTCCTACCAAACCATACACATGTGATTGGACTTAGATTATGTGGAGAAGCTCTCTCTCTCTCTCTCTCTCTCTCTCTACACTTTTTCTTTTCTTCCACTAAGAAACACACCCACTTTTCTCTCATTTTTTTTTTTGTTGAATTTCCTACTCACAAACACACAAATATCCTCTCAATTTTGGCTTCAAAACATCACAAAAACCCATCTTTAATTCAAGCTCCAATTAGGTACAACATTACCTATTACTAGTACCTGTTCTCTTACTTATTTAATTCCAAATCTAATCTCTATTTTAAATTTTACTCCTAGGTATTTTGAAGACTTATTTCAAGTATGAAGATTGGGGTTAAGGGTTAGAAGCTTCTTCAACTTGCTCGTAGTATTAGTAGGAAGGAGATTAAGAGTTAGGTTTGCAAATTTCTTTGTAATCTAGTAAGTTATTTTTTTTTTAATATTTGAAGTTGAAATTGTTGATTTGAGTTTAGTACTTATATATATATGTTATTAGCTGATGTGATATGTTGATTATTATTTTGATAGTGATTTGACGAATTATTTCAATTTATTTAATAATTGTGTCATATATGCTTGTAAATGGAGTATATTTTTATAAATAATGCAAGAAACATACTATAATCATAGATCTAAAATTCAAATATGTCTTATGATGTTTTTATATAATATATTAAATATCAAATAATATATATATATATATATATATATAGATATGAGTACGCATATTATATTAATCTAAATTGTTGTTTTGTGTTGATCTTGGGTAGAAATTCGTAAAATAAATCAGGATCTATATTATATATGATCTGAGGATGAATTTAAACATTTTATAATGCATGAAATCATTTGAAATTGATAAATTGTGACTTATGCAATTTAATTATGAATTTACCATTATTATTGTGTTAATTTTCTTGCTTTATGGAAATATGTTGATAATAGTAGTTAATGTTGAAAATTTGGATTTAAACTTAAAAATATGCAATTATATTTTCCAGAAATTCAAAAATATTTTTAATAAATGTCAAATAATTAAATTTGGATTTTAAAGGCATTTTTTTAGCAAAATAGACTATTATATCTCTATGGTTATTAAAAATATTAAATAAATTTATTTTTCATAAAAATTGATGGAAATAGTTAAAATAATGTTTCTATATGTAAATTGGAAATTTTTGTGATTTTTGAAATTAATTTTCTATTTTTAATAATTAGTACCTTAAATAATGCCATTTACTGATAAGCTTAGATCTAACAAGTTGAACTAGACTTGAATTAAAAATATAATTTTAAAAATTTATAAACCGAACTTGTAATGAATTTTGAAAAATTATAATTTATTTAAATAAAAAAATCACTAATCTTAATTAGTAATTGCTAATTAAGTGTAATTTAATTGGACTTTCATAAATTAATTTAGGCCTAGCTAATTAATTTCGAGTCCATTAGCTAATTATGCGCTTAAATATATTATACAAACTTATATTAGGCTTTAAATCTAAAATGAGCTTAGTTAAAATCTTTAAGTCCACTAACCTATTACTAGCCTATTTGGTCTAGTTACACTTAAATGGCTTATTCTTTTTAATTGTGGATTTCCTTAGTCTTTTAGGGCCTTTTCAACTCAAAATCAACTCATACATCAAATTAATAATTTATGGGCTTAAATTTCAAAATATGGCCTCATAATAAACATTATTCCAATTAGGCCTAATTCCAAAATATATAAGTCCACTATCATTCTCTAGTATTAAATTACCTATTGGACTCAAATACAAAATCTTGAGTCCAAAAATCTTAAAATACAATTACTGAGTAATTGAGCCGATTTAGTAGTCAACAAGGCCTAGTAGCCTAAATAAAATTTAGTTCTACTTCTATTGGGCTTAAATCCAAAATATTGTATCCAATATCCAATTTTACTATAATCGGCTCAACTTCAATATCTAAGTCGAATTCCACTTAATTAATGAACTATAATTTCTAATAGGTTTATGTCCAAATCCTTAAGCCCATGAGCTTAAATAATATAATAATTAGATAGATTTCTATATGGCTTGATTTAGGATCCTTATAAGCTCAATACTTCCAAATAAGAACCTCAATATCAAATCAAGTGGGCCTAACAAAAATCTTTTAAATTCATTAATCTAATTGTTTTCACTTCAAATATTTCATAGGTCATATGCCTTGACCTATTTTCTAGTTGCCTAATCAATTGTGATTTGATAATTGAATTAATTATTATATGAGATCAATTTTCTTGAATAGAAATCTGTTTGCTTTTCAGGTTGGTCTTCTGATATTTCTTAAAATCCACTATTTATATCAGGTGCATGGTCACTTGTGTGTTGCTTGTCTAGGATGGACATCATAAAAAGAATTAAATATTTGACGATGGCTTAATGTATGATTGATTGATTATGTGTAGTTGTTCCTTGACCTGAGCTGAGGGGCGACAAACTTGCTAAGTGATGCCAATATGGTTGTTAGGCAGTTAGACCACCTAAAATGATTTAGAGGATAGTTGATGGGAGAATCGCTAGCATGGTACCATTTATTTTTGCACAGTTAAGAGTAATATAGTCTAGATGGACCAAATAAGTAGGGATGTGTAACAGCTATGACCCTTAGAAGAAGCTATTACTTAGATTCAAATAAGAGGCAAAGGCATTCGACGTGCTTTTACCAACCCTCTGAGTAGTTGTTGCTTCTCAAGTCCCTTAAATTCCCAGTGTGTTTAGTGCTCCACTATTGAATTGTTACACTTAAATTAAAAGATATGAGTTGTTAGTTGTTGCATTGCATATAGACTATGTGTGTATGATCATATCGTGTGTGCTTATGTTGTTTTTGTATTGGTCTTTGACTCACTTTTCTTATTTTTAGGTGATGATGATCCTTATGATTATTTCAGGTATGGTAAGGATATTGATGAGCTAGTTGATGAGTGGAGCAACTAGGATCGTTGGATTTATTATGCTTCTGACTAGTGCTTTTATATACCATTCGGACTTATGTTCCTAATGAGGGTCTAGCCTTGAGCCCTTGCTTTGTATTTTGGATTTATCTGTATGTAGAGTTATTGGATGTTTCAAGCTCCTAAATCCTCATTACTTTTAAGATGTTTATATAATGTTTTGAGATATATATATATATATATTATATAAATATATATATGTATTTTTGTATGGTCTACTCATGATATTAGCCTTTTGGAAATCTTTTCTAGATTACTTTTATGCTATAATACCAAATGTCTTCAAAACATAACTGAATGATTTTAGAATCTAAAATTGGTTAGTAAATAATCATAATAAATTAATAGTTTAGGATAGTCTTTGCGTATAATGGTTAAGTGTTATATGTGGCAAAATTGAATACACATTGATCCTATTCGGAGTATGACAAAAAATGTATCTAAACATGGGGAATAAAATAAAAATTGGAATTGGAATTGTAATTCCAATTTGTGTCCATTCTTGTATACTAAACATGGCACTAGATATTCAATAAATAATTTCTATAATATATATGCAATTAATTTCTTATTTGTAAAGGCTTTGAGATCTTAAGTACCTTTGGAAATTTCTACATCTCATTGAATATGGAATAGTTTAACTTGTCATCTAATAATTGAAATGGATATAAGAGAAACAAAGGGATATTTGAATATAGTGAAATTTTAAATTGTAGTATCCTACCAATGAGATCATATCAAACCCTTTCCGAGTGAATCAATACACACCATATACTTATACACGTGATAATGTGTAATATCTATTGAATTTGTTTTCCTTTTATTGTCTTAAGTTGCATGAGATTTAAACTGAAGCTACTAATTGTAGTTTTGAGCGGACAACATTCTTCTATAATAGTTAGCAGTAGTGAACAAGCAAGCCATTAGTTTAGAAAAAGAAATAGACAACCTTTATTTAAAAAAGAAATAATAATAAAAAAAAGAACCTGCCGTACTCAGAGAGCCTATCCTATAGGCTTATTGTAGCATTTGGAAAGGTAACTTGGTTTGATTTACTTTTAAAACATTGTTAAGGACCGCGTGCAATATAATAAACCTTCATGAGAAGGACCATCTTGCTCATAATCACATTGAAATAATATCTATTAGACTAATTCTTACAGTCATTTTAAATTTCAGATGCTATGACCATAGAACTTTACTTTTTTTCCGTCTTTTAAATTTAACTTTCTTATGGGATCAAGAAAGAACTAATTTATTCAAATTAACTAAGCGACTTTTTCTTTCCTTAAATTAGCTTATTACTTAAGAACCACATTTTTTAGCATTGTGCATACGCATCATTTAGCGTGCCGATCTTAAGGAAAAGGAAAGATATATGACTACGTAAAAGTCTCGAAGGAGTCTATTTCCACGACGTCATACCATACGTTCTTTCCATATACAAAACGTGTAAAGAACTACAAAATTAAATATTTAAAAAGAAAATAGTGAGATTCATATTATATTCGCCACAAAACTAAAAGCTAAAAGGAAGAAAAAGAATGCCTATAATGTTTTACTTTTTTTTTTTTTTTATGCATCCGCGTTCCTCAACATGAATTTCCGTATCAAGAACCTTTTTTTTTTTTTTTGGTTTTTATGAACGTGGATAGTTTCTTAATTTTTTGAAATCTTCTACAATGGACTTTAAAAAGTGCGTTACTTCGAAGAATTATTATTATTATTTGATAAAAGTTAGAACATTAGATAAAGTAAATGAGATCCACAAAAATATAAAAAAAAAAAATAAATGAACCACTTTACGGATAAAGTGACGAGTTTCTTTTGAATGAGAGTTTTTTGATGTGTTGATATGGTGCATTAAAGACCTTATAAATGTACCCATGAATGTGAATGTTCTTACACATTTATGTTCAATTCACTTTGCTAATATGCTTATTAACTAAAGGGATTTGTTAAATCTGGTATCCAACTTTATAAAAAATTTAATTTGGTATCTTAACTTTAAAATAGTAAATTTAATACTCGATCAAAGTTTTACTGACTGCTTTTACTCCTTTATTAATATCGTTTGTTTTGTTTTTTGAGGTGAAAGAAGAAGCCTATTAATACTAAACGATGTTAAGAGAAGTAGTAAAAATCCAATAATACACTGCATCTTTTAATTTAATGAACATAATAAACGATTTTATTGGTTGTTAAGTTTGACCACTTTAAGGTTTAAATACTAATTTGCATTTTTATGTAAAGTTCATATTCTAAAATAAATATTTATCCTTGCATAAGATAATTAATTGATGGACAATTCTCTTTCTCGCATAGTCTATATATATATATATATATATAAACGAAAAATGAATTAAGATGTGTTCTCGCACTGAATAAAGTACGAAGTATAAATAATTTACTTTCGCATTCATTTATTTATGTTGAGATATACGACCAACCTTCGAGCTCTTAATAAATATTTTGAGGCATTCTCCATGAAAACTTAGTAGAAAAGCAAACTAGACTAAGTAAGTCTTTCACAGATACGGCCATGTACAATTAAAAATGCCTTTTTTTTTTTTCCCCGCCCAAATGTTTTAAGTTTGATAAAACCACCTACCACCCACCATGCAGATGAAATAAATTATAAACTTTTACGGAAAAGAAGTATTTCTCAATTGGTCGAATATTTTAAGGATCTTTTCAATCGATACAAGGTTAAACTAATCAAAGAAAATATATTTATAATCTTCTAACCTCTTTTTACTTCTCAAATATATGGTTTGGTAATATATGTTTTGTGTAAAATTATATTTAGTTAGACAAAGCATGTAGATAGGGATGAAAATTATAATAAAAAAAAAGGAAAAATGAATACTTTATAACTTGTTTAGTCCTTTTATAGAATAATAAAAATTCGACCCTTTCTCTTCTAAGTAATAATTACCTATAAAATTAGATTTCCCAAAAAAAAAAATTTAGGAACTAATTTAAGTATGTTTGGTAAGAAACATATCAAATATAGATTAGATATAGATCATATACAAATGACTATCAGATGATAAATAAATAATATTACTTATAAAAAAAATTAAATATAAATATAGAAATAAATGAAAAATGCACCATCCAAATTGATCGTTGCTAGTACAAACTCTGGTCTACGCTACCTTGTCCTCAAAATGAACCGCATGTTTGGGCAATCAGCAATGTGTGGCTTAGTCAACGACGACTGACGGGGTTTAAAAATGGAGATCCCAAGAAAAAGGTTATACTTGTACCTAACATGAGCATGGAGTAGGAATAGGAACTTAAAAGCCGACCTAACACTCTTGAATATGCACGACTTATTGCAACTCTTATAAACCTACCATAAATCATCTTACTATAAAAATTAGTATAATAATTCTATATTAAATATTTTTAATAATAATATTATAATTAGTATAAATCTAACATGTTAAATAATAAATAACAAATCTATCTTGTTATATGCTGTTTTTCCAAATATAATAATCTCGAAAGGCAAATCCCCACTGATTTTTAATTAATGACGTTAAACAGTTTCCGATTGTCTTCCCCCAGTCTTTGTTGATTTTCTTTTGGCGGCATCTTTGACCATTTTTACATGAGCTCGTGTCGCCAGCTCGGACTGCCCATTTTGCACGACTTTCCAAAGCTACTGGTGCCACCAAGTTAAGACCACCAATGCATCCCCTCACCATTTTCCTTTTCCTTTTTTTTTTCCTTAACTCGTAGTTAGGTTAAATTATGCGTGAAAATACATGAATTTGGATCAATGTTTGCTCAAGCATATATCGTGTCAAGTTTAAATTATTCAAATAATTTATTAAATTAAATTTGAACTTTGTTATCTTTGGTTTGATTTATTAACCTGTAAGTTAATGTTATTAATGGTTGACATAATCAAATCTTAAAAATATCACATAATATTATTATAATATTTATTTATTTTTTCTTTATACTGTTACTCACTGATTTATACGGTATTTGAACTCTTAAATAGTATTCTCATAACACGATTGATCTTCCTGATTGAGCTTGATCTCTTTTTGAGAATATGTCGATTCAACTGAGTTTTAACTAGCAGTTTAATATGGTTTTATTCATTAATTCTTCATCCTCTAGCATGTCAGTGGTAAAACCTCAGATCGGGTTTAACAGGATTGCTCTTAAAATGATTAACTTTAGAGAAATATTAAGATGGTAGTTATATAAGATATGTTCCATATATATGTATATATTTGCTTTCGATAACACATTTAGTCAGGTCCACTTTAGTCCTTTTATTACATCTTTATGTTAAGCTGAAGTTAATATTATATTTTGTAAACTTGTCTCTTTCCGCTTTCTAATTATGAAGTTAAGCATTAAAAGTGTTTTGTCTGCTGTTCAGGCGGTAGCTACATTACTGATGGGTTACTCTAAATGACCTTTGTTTGCTCATGTGAGCAGATACTTACTGATTACAATAATCAATTCAAGTCTATTTAAGGAATTATTGACTGACAAAATTTCGCGGAAGTTGTTCCTTTATTTCGAGTTAACCAAAGTTGTATCTCACATGTTACGTTTGTATAAAATTGGAAAGAACAAACTCGGCACGATATATGATGAATACAAGACGTTATTTTATATAAACACGTGCACGTCAAGGTCAAGGTCTCCGTTTAGGTAAAATTTGGAAAACGTAATATATGGACGCGCTTTTTATTTTAATTGAGAAATATAGCACATGGAGGCTTGGGTGCTTGCCTTTTTCCATGGAGAGAGATGATTCTTCCACTTTCCCGAAAGAAACGAAAAATAACGAAGCTTCTCAAAAGTTCACGAGAAACGGCAAAGGAAATTATTATATATAATGAAAGTACATCTTTTATGGTTCCATCCTTCCTTTTCAACGGATTAAAGGGCTGCGGATGAGTTGCACCAATACTGTATGGCATTTAGCAGGGGCTCGATTGGAAATTTTAAAACTCGAATTTGGTTTGAGTTTGACTGAATTTAAAATTTATATTTTACTAGAGCTTAATTGAGTTTGCAAGCTAGTTGAACTAAATATATGAAGTTTTAGCTTAACTTAATAAATTATTTGGATAGTTCAAGTTCAAATTCGATTTGATTATTTTTTAATCAAACTAGAGAGCAGAGCTCGATTTGTGAATTTGTTTGCTTCATTTGTACTCCTATTCATATTAAATCATTATTACACTAATGAAATACTTAATAAATTGATTGCTGTATACATTTTAATAATTAGATGATTCATTGAATGTTTTAAATCGTTATTGTGATACATATAACCATTGCTATTTATGGGTCTTAGTTTGTGGATATTAGTGGGATTTAGTATCTTTAAGTTTACACCCACATATTTTAAAGTTATGGAGGATCGAAGTTATGCTTTGATGCAGGGACACTGAAAATGAAAGATTTTAAAGGTACAATAAAAATATTGTTTTGTAGAACAAAATAAAAAATTGTAGGAAAGCTATAATGGAAAGACATATGTAGCAGTATCACAAAGGACTAAAATAGGGATGTAAGAAAACCTCGGAAAGGCGGAAAAAAAAAATACAGTAGCATCGTTGTTACCGTTTCGCACTATAATGGATTTTCTAAGGGCGTTTTTAGGTTATTTAATTTTTATTTGTATTAAATTTATATTTATAATTTATTTATATCATATTCATATCATATTTATTTAATTTGTTTTAGACTAAAACTATCAGTTTTTTTATCATATTTATTTAAAAATAATACAAATGTAAGATAAAATAAACAAAACCTAATAAAAAACACCAGCGCGGCTCCAGGTAGGAAAGGAATCACACCATTAACAAGGTAAGTGGAGTCATACCCAAAATCTTTCTTTACAATCATTTTCACACTCTCAAGTCATTAAATTCACATTTATTATGAACCCTTGTCAGATCCAGGGAAGATTTTACATTTGTAAGGGAATCATTTTCATTCATTGTCAAGTCCTTCAATCACATTTATTATAAGCCCTTTTCAGCATTAAACCAAGATTTTTACATCCAGAAGGACAACTATAAAACTCAAGATTTTGCCCATAGCATCGTAGTATAGTGACATTTTTTTGATCTTTTAAGTGAGAGGTTTAGGTTTGAATCCTCCCATCTCGTTATAATGGTCAAATAAAAAATAATTAAAATTTTGACTTATATCAAATAGTTATATTAGATTATTTGATTTTTATTTATATATTATTTATATCTGATTTGCATTTATATTTAATCTGTTTATGAGTCAAAATATCTATATTTTATTTGTATTTATTCTCAACAAATAACATGTTTGAAAAAACAAATATAAAATGATAAAAAGACCAGAATATGATGAACCAAATAGACAAATAATTCATTCTAATAATCAAGTT
Organism: Combretum micranthum; assembly: GCA_024138025.1. NCBI lineage: Eukaryota > Viridiplantae > Streptophyta > Magnoliopsida > Myrtales > Combretaceae > Combretum > Combretum micranthum. The sequence continues at coordinate 223,633 of JAMXBD010000622.1, read as the reverse complement.
AAAAAAAATATTAAAAGATATACCATCCTACAAGTAAAGAAAAAAAATCAAATTTAATCAAACAAAATACAACAACAAAATCATATTTAATCTAAATAATATGAAATAAAATATAAAATCTACAAATATCACTATCTCATATTGCCTTTCCTTAAATCCCTTTGCATCATATCATGCATTGAGATTTTAGAATAAGATACCTACCTATGATTGGTTAATACTTTATAAAATATATTTATAAGTTTAAATGGTTAGGTGGCTTTTGGATGGTGTAAACTCCTTTTGTAATCGATCGAGGTTCTATTTTGCTATGATAAAACAGTCAAATATTCCTTTTCTTTTTGCTTTTGACAAAATCAAGATTCTTACCACAAATCCTGGTTAATTGCATCAAACCTTAACTAGATTCACACAAAATTATTTTAGACTAAAACTAGAATAGTGGTCAGTGTTTGCAAATTGCTAATATATTCATTCTTTTAAGGAAAACAATAAATAAATAAATAAATAAATAAGAAAAGAACAAGAGAAAAGACTTTTGAATAAGTCCACGAACTTGGTCCCAAAGAAACCATAAAACTTAATAATGGTGCTATGCTATGTATGTACGATAAAATAATATTAGTCCGATGTGCTTCGAGAAATGTCATAAGATTGGCCCTAGTTCCCTTGCCTGTAAACCACAAAACAAAATTCCCTCCGTCCAACTTAAAAGCATGTCTGAGAAAAAATGATTTAAAAATGAAATATAAAAGCATGAAATGATCGTAGACGTGAAAGGTTGTATGATTTTATATTAAATTATAAAATGGTTTTAACCAGGGTGTGATCCTGATAGGTCCATTATTATATCTTGTTTCTTATACAAACATGCTCGAGCAGGACAGGTTAAGTTAAAAAGAGTATACAATTTTTTTTTTTAAACCTCCTCCCAAGTAAGGATGCGTATGATGCTTTTATATCCTATATCCACCAAGGATGCTGGGATGCTCTATTCTAAGATAAATAGGGTGCTAATTTCAAGTTTCCTAATCCATATACACCCTATCCATCCAATAAAAATAATTAAATAACAATAAATGAAAAAAAAAACCTATATTTCTACTTCTAAATTGTAAGATCTACCAATATATATAGATGTATATATATGAATTAGATATATATACATTCTAAAATAAAGACAATTACTATGGTACAAGGTTATAAATTTAAGTAGTGTTGCCATTGGTATAAGAGTGTGTATATAAAAGTATAATCGGAAGTTGAAATGTAAAATAATACCTTTCATAATGGTAAAACTGTACACACTTCTAAAATCCTGCTGAAGGATACGATAGAATTTGTTATTTTGAGCTGTTATGGAAATATTGATGCATCAAGATTGTAAGGAATTTTTTTTTAATTTTAATATAAAAAGCTGCAATAAAGAATTTATATATTCCACCAAATTTTGGTTTTAGGATGATTTCTATGGGCCAAGGGTAGATTTGATGAAAAATCTAGTACCATTTATTGATACAATAAGGTACATATAGGACATTATCCTTCTCTTTAACTTTATATCTACTTATCCCTAATTATAACTAATATAGTTATACAATAGTAGATTAGACACAAATAATTCAATGAATATGATAGTGACCATTGATATCAGATTGGCTAGTCTAATCCTAAAAAAACTTTATTAGTGACAGTTTATACCTGATTTACTTAGGCAATCAAATGATGACATGAATAGATTAAAATGGGTCATACAACTCATAAAGCATAAGATATTATTTTTCTTATGAACATTTAAGGAAAAAGGAAAAAAAAAAAACCTAAAACAATGTTACACTTGAAAAATAAAAAATACTACACTAGATATATGTAATTACAAAAAATTCAAATTCTAACATTAAACATATGTTTTCCATAAGTTAAAAAAAAAAAATATGTTTTCCACCATATTTGTATTCATTGAGTTGTGTTTTTTTTTTTTTTCTATTTAAATTGGCATGAATTTGAATTAAGTTTTTATTTATTTTGGGATGCAATTAGTGGAATTTAATGTTTTATACATATGAAATGAAAATATAATAATCATAATTCAATCCAATTTGATCGTGATTCCATCCTTTAAACCATCACTCCTAACATTATTCATGTAAAGTCCAGCCAGGTTTAACTACTGCCTTTGGAATTGAAAATTTTGAAATTATATATACAATACTTTTGCATATATAATCATATACATTATTTTATTGTTAAAACTTTTTACATATATCGCTATCTGCTTTCTCTTCACACTTTTCTGAGCAACGAAGATCGTATAGAAACGAGACTTTTGCGCATTGGCACCACGGTATCTTGACATAATCATTGCTCTTTGCTTCGAAATAGCCTTTGTCGCCAAAGATAAAAGGCAAGCAGAAACAAGGTATTTTCATGAACAGGTTGAGGATTGGAAAGCCAGAAGAAAAGTCTTCGTCTTTGTACGATAGCTGTCCCCCATTAAGTAAACTGGTCTTTCTCGTTCTTCTAGGAAGGTGTTGGTCGACAAGGTGAGGTCGGACAGGACAGGGTAGCTGATGCGATGTATCAAATGAAATAAATCATATAAGGTTTAATATCTACAAAAAGCATGCGGTTAATAAAAATACCAACATTTAAAAAATATTGAAAACTTCTATTGATTGGTTCAACCATCATTCTACTTGTAACAACTTGAAACTTCACCTATTAGAATATCATTCTTGTTAATAAAATATAGCATAATTTTATTTTTGATATCAATTATTTTTGAAAAGATTACCTATACTAAAATATTTTCGATTGAGTATGCTTAACTATTGAGTTCTAATAAACTGTAAATCATTATATCAAAAAATGCATTAATAATTATAATTCTATTAACTTATATTTGAGAATTTTCATATTCTCTCATTCTTATAGATCTGATATTCTCGTTAGTTTTGTTATATAAGTTCTAGAGCATATAAGATAGGAAGGAATTAGACATATAAACATTCTAAAATAAAGATTTAAGCAATGTTGCCATTGGTATAAGAGTGTGTATATAAAAGTATAATCGAGAAGTTGAAATGTAAAATAATACCTTTCATAATGGTAAAAGTGTACACACTTCCAAAAACATGTTGAACGATACGACGGAATTTGTTATTTTGAGTTATTATGGAAATATTGATACATCAAGATTGTAAGAAGTATTTTTTTTTTCAAATTTTAATATAAAAAGATGCAATAGAAAATTTATATATTCCACTAAATTTTGGTTTTAGGATGATTTCTATGGGCCAAAAGTAGATTTGATACAAAAATCTAGTACCATGTATTGATACAATAAGGTATATGTAGGACATTATCGTTCTCTTTAACTTTATATCTACTTATCCCTAATTATAACTAATATAGTTATACAATAGTAGATTAGACACAAATAATTCGATGAATCTGATAGTGATTATTGATATCAGATTGGTTAGTTTAATCCTAAGAAACTTTATTGGTGATAGTTTAGTCTTGATCAGCTTAGGCAATCAAATGATGACCTGAATGGATTAAAATGGGTCATATAACTCCTAAAGCATAAGATATTATTTTTCTTATGAACATTTAAGAAAAATGGAAAAAAAAATGGTACAATTTTATCCTTGATACCAACTGTTTCTAAGGAGGTTACCTATTTTAAGAGTATTTTCGATTGAGTATGCTTAACTATTGAGTTATAATAAACTCAAAATCATTAAATCAAAAAATGCATTAATGATTAGAATTCTATTAACTTATATTTTGAGAATTTTCACATTCTCCCCCTCTTATAGATCTGATATTCTCGTTAGTTTGCTATATAGGTTCTCGATTACATAAGGTAGGGAGGAACTCTCACTTTAAGGTACTTTGCCCTGTATAACACATAGTTCTCCCTACTTCCGGCTGGTGGACTATTTTGATACTATTAATAACGATGTGGAACTGCACCAATCCAGGTTTTGTCCACTTTAGCGAAAAACTGTATAATTTTGTTCTTGGTGTCAACCGCTTCCTAAGAAATCATCCATCCTAAAAGTACTCTCCACCGAGCACGCTTAACTTTAGAGTTTTGATGAATTTCAAGCTAATATACTAAAATGTGCCTTGATGATTATAGTTCTATTATCTTATATTCGAGGGTATTTTAATAATTTAATTATGATTGTATATAAATTTGAGCTAATTGAAAACTAATAGAATACATTTATCTAAAATACTAGGATTTTGCTGCTCTTTAGTTTCTACACGTGCTTTATAAGACTAATTATCGTCTAACCATTTTATGGGTCATTTGATTGCCTTATTTTGGTTATTCTGACATCTTATTTTTATCATTTTCAAATAGATTGTTTATTAAAATAGATACAAATGAAAAAAAATTCATTTATACTCATAAACAGATCAAATAGATTAGATACAAATCAGATATATATATATATATAAGATATAGATGTATATCATATACAAATAAGATATAGATGAAAATTAGATAATTCAAACAATCTTAAATATGTTATTATAATTTCACCTAATAACTGGAATAAGTGTATAATATATTGCATTTTTTGAAACTTTAATTTGCTCAATAAACTAACTCGTAAATTTACCAAACCAATTAAAATTAAAATCTTAGCTTGTAGAAACATTCATCAAGTGCCAAACATATATTATAATAGATAAATATTTATTGTTTCCAACTTCTTATCTTATGACCTATTTCAATTGTTTAATTTTCATTCGTCCCTATATTTTATCTATATTTGATTTGTATTTGCCTATTTAATCTATAAATGCGTAGAAACATATGTTCTTCATCTGTATCCTTTTTTTTTTTATAAATAATCTATATCAGAAAGGTAAAAGATAGATATCAAAAAGACTAAAAATCAATAAACCAAACATAACCTTAACTATGTTTTTACCAATTATATCTATAGATATAGCTAAAAGAAATCAATTGTATAATTATATAATTTTATTCTATAAGATTAAGTAACACGTATGATTGGTAAAAATACACTCAAAACAACAAACTAGCAAATATATAAGGTCTGTTTGGATGTTTTATTTTTTATCTGTATCTATATTTATATCGAAATAATATATATAAATATATTTAATTTATATATATTTTATTTTTATTTGATCTTTTCATGAGAATCGTTAATTTTTTTATCTGTATATATATATTTATAAATAATTTGATAAAAAAATGATTTAAAGAATTATATGTATGTGCTGAAAAAAATTAGCTAAACGGATATCGTTTTCACGGTATTATTTTCAGTCTTGAAATCTTAGTTGACGCAAGAAACCAAACGATGTAAGGCACCCACGTGAAGCCGATGGCAATGGTATGCCACGGGGGCATCTTATTGGCTAACCAAACTTCTGGTACGGCGGCACTTGGCCCACTCCCTTGCTGAGTCATCAAATCTTGTGGCTATTGCATTGCCCTCTTGCGACGACAGAATCTGAGCTTGTCTTTCGCTCTTGTCCAAGTGGCATGCCCTTGATGGCGCGCCCACTGTCGTCTTGGTTAACACTAAAAGGACATTTTCATTTTATTTCTAAAGTTTTTAATAAGAAGATCCTTTACCGCAACAAAAAGTGCTAGGATAGTAATAGCAATAGCAAGAATATACATGCTTAACAAGTGACCTGTTTGAATTGATGAATATTTATTTATATCGATAACTTATTAGTATCAGGTCAATATCAGTTTAATATTTATTTGATTTGATCAGTTTTTGAATAAAATTATTATTTTTATCGATTTTATATTTGTATCGGTTCGATTTGATTAATTCAAAAATGATATCAGAATGGTACAAAATTAATATATCCCAACAACCCTAAATTTTACGATAATAAAATAAATAAAATAAATGGAGGTTCGGGTCCCTGGCAGAAGATTAGACCTTATGTAGACATCCTATTTTACTATTTTCACTTCTGAGAATAAAAGTAGCGTGTGTATATATATGTATATCATTAAGGGTAATTGTCAAATTTTAAAATATAAAATCATATTTTTGAAAGGTTAAGGATGCTTAAATTCAAAGCCACGACATTAAGTGCATATAATTCAAATATAATAAAAATGCATGAAAAAGAAGATGACATCAACAAAACAAAATCCAAAATATGTTTTTCTTCTACTTGGATTTATAAAATTACATACAAAAAATCATTTCTTTATGCTTATTAGAGTGAAAGTGAATTTAATTTTCACGACATTAGGTCATTTGGTTATACTATACATTTATGTGTCTCAATTTAAAAATGACATAATATGTAATTTTATGAGTAAAATTAGTTGCAATGAAATAATTACTCTGTTGTTCAAATATGGACTCTAGCTATCAAGTTCTTATTTGGGTTCAACGTATATCATTATCAAATAAATATAGCATTTGTAATATATAAGATTTCCCGTATATAATTTGTTTCAAATAATAATTATGATCCGATTTGCAAATTAAACTAACCAAACCAAAATTTTATAATTTAAACATTTCCTAAACTAAACAAGGCGTATGGTTCAAAATGATGAAGAAAATAGCATTTTATGTTTTATGGTTCATAATAATAAAAGAAAGGGAATCATATTTTATATTTTATGGTCTGTTCGTATTGTTTGATTTTTATTTATATCTTATTTGCATATTATTTCATTGATCTGTTTATGAATAAAAAAATTTTTTTTTTTATTTTTATTTGTTTTTCGATAAATATGTTTAAGAACTAAAAAAAAAGAAGTCAAAACGATAAAAAAAAAAAAGAAATAAACCCTTAATTTAACTATTGTAAGCTCCACCTACCACAAACCCTCCTACCAGCCAGTCTCATTACTTACCTCATAGACATGCATGGTGGTGACGTTAATGAAGTAAATCACGTTTTAATGAATGGACCACTCAAACATTGCATTTGGAGTAAATTAACGAAATACCTAATTAATTATTAAAAGCTGGAACCGACCATATCATTTTCAAAGCTCTTTTGGTTAATGAGAAGAAATTAGCGTATATTAGGTTGAATCATGGTGCATATTTCGGCAAGGTGTACTTCTCCTACTAAACGATGACAAGGTTACACGTCGAACTCGTTGAACTTCAGCCATTGCTAAGCACAACTCTTGCTGTTATTCCTACCTTGTATACTGTTTGCCTTAAAAAAAAAAAAAGAATAAAAAAGCCAACCTTAAATCATTAAGAAGGGGAAAAAAAAAAAGGAATTATCAAAGCATGGTAATATTTTATGAGGGGATAAATGTACTAAGGAGTATTATAGTGAAATATGGTGGTTCGGTTAAAAAACAATTACTATGTTTCACATTTCACTCATAGTGATTTTTAAGAAGTACCGTTAAATGAAACTGATGATTGAGTGGCATTAAGAAGCTCAAAAGCACAATAGAAGTAAAGGAGAAAGTCTTAATTTTATTGTTTATGAGCAAAAAGATTTTCTTCTTTATTATAAATTTTGCTTGATTTTTGTAACTGTAATTTAATGGTGTGCAGCTGTTTATCTAGTCTTTTAATTGTATATTTATGTTTTGTATCATGTTGTGTTTTAAGTTTTTTTCCCCATAATCTTATTTTTAATGGATAATTGTATAGTTCTCTCATAGTTATAATAATATTGTTTCCGATATATTATTGAACTGTTTAAATTTATTTTAACTATTACATTAATATTTTATAATCAAATTAATAATAATGTTTTTGGCGAGACAGTTCAGTCAGCTCACGGTGGAAGTTCTCATTTTAATGGTAGCATATCGAGTCTTGTTGTGATAGGAATCATCGAGGCAATTAATCAGATAAAATATTACAAAATTGGAAAACAGAAGCTAAATGAGGGAAGATGAGGAAGTTTTGCTGCTGGGGCCGGGTGCGTGGTGGCCAGTCACCGACGACAATCCGCAGCTGGCAACCGAAAACGACGAGACTAATTTAGGCAAATTAAAGAGCGTGGGCCCATTCCAACGTGGCCACGTCAACATGCGGTCAAGCAGAGGTGTCTTCACACGGTTTCGACGCACACTCTCATTTCCACGTGTCTGTGCCTGTGTGGGTCTCACCTATATGTCTCTTGTTGTCGAGCCTCTAGTGCTTCTTTGCCGTATGTATTATATTATTATTAAATTAATTATAAAAAACTAATATGAAAAAATATTTAAAATTATAATTATTCGAAAAGATCTGAAACATTTAAGAATGTGATAAGAGCATGAGACGTATTATTCTCTTGTTTGCTAATATATTTTCTTTTTTTGTTTTTCTTGAGCTTGACAAGACAAGAAAATTCATTTGTAAGAGTAATATCTATGAGGTTGATATATAGACTTATTGAAATGAAAAAGAAAGATTTTATTTTTATGTTATGGGAATAATATAAAATATAAATAATATATAAAAATTTTATGATTTTGTTATTAATTTTAATGAAAATATATTATTATCTAACGGTTTATATCATATTCAATCATTATTAAATAACTAAAATTATTAATATTTAAATTATTATATTTATTTTAACAATTAAATAATTTATTATACGGTGAAAAACTCCTGTCAAGATATAGCTCAAGTTGTTGTAATATTCTTCTCCTTTAGAAAGTGTAAGGTTGCCATTTTTTTTTTTTTTTAACATAGATTGGGATTGGGTGAAAGGAGAAAAAATTTCAGCGGTTTTTTTTTTTTTTTTTTTTGGGCCATCAATTTCAGCGGGGTTTTATATACTTTTTTCAGTTATGTAAACGGAATCAAAATAACAACCGTGTACTACACGCTCTCCTTTGGTCGTGCATACCACCAGGTCAAAGTTCAGATTTTTGTCTGTAGAGTTTGCTTTGATTTTTCAATATTTTTTTTTTTTTTTAAATTCAACGACGGGGTAGATGGGAGTTATATCTTAATAATATAGCGTCTAAACTCCCACACCTCTCTTCCAACCTCAGCCGGTTCCTTATTAGAAGAACATGCCCTAAAGTAGACCGGGCTTGTTAACACTCGGTACCAATGAGAGATGGTTATCGTGCGGTACATTTGGCCATTGTGGATGTATTTTAATTTGCTTGTAAAAACAATCATATTTTGTTTACTTCGTTGAGTGGAATAAAAAAAAAAATTAATTTAAAAAGAATATAATAAAGTTATAATGATTATATAGTGTTTACTTTTCGAGTAATCATTAGAATAAAATGTATAGGTATTATTTTCAAGACAGAAGTATTTATAATAAAATTGAAAATAGCTCAAGGTAATTCATCGGGTGGACAAATTGCTATTCATCATTTTAAGTTATAATTCATTATAAATACCATTATTTTCAAGTGAACACTACAATAACTAGGGCTGGGCAAAAAAACAACACCGACCGAACCGTGAACCGAACCTACCGACCGAAATTTCAGTTCTTTTTTGAAACGGTTCGGTTCATTGAAGATAAAAGGTTCGCGGTTCGTTTCGGACCATGAACCGAACCGTACGGTTCGAGACCGAACCGAACCGTTTTAATATTAAAAAAAAATTAAATATATTATTTTTACTCTTAATTTTTTTTAAATGGTACATATCTATGTCACAAATTTTAAAAACAATTAATTTTTTAAAATAAATTAATTGTTTTTAAAATTTTTTACTTAGATATGTGTTAGTCATTAGATAAAATTAGATTTTTCATAATATGTTTCATTGTTATGTTATTATAAGTAAGATAGATTTTAGAATTAACTAGTATTTTAACTAAAAAATTAATTGTTGTAAAATTTTCTTACCTAGATATGTGTTATTCATTAGAATAAAATTAGATTTTTTATAATTTTTTAATTGTTATGTTATCTATAAGTAAGATAGATTTTAGAATTTAACCTCTAGTATTCTAACTTTTGCATATTCTTTTCCATTTGTCTTACTAATTAAACTAGTTCTATTATTTAGTTACTTATTGATTTATATAATTGGTAATATGTTAGTTAGAAGCATACAACGAATTACATTTTATGTCTTCTATTGAGATAAAGTCTAGTATATCATTATAGTCAAGATAATTCAAAAAAATGAGACTAGCATAGTATAATTTTATAAATGAAGAAATCTTTTCCTTCCTATAAGTTTACTGTTTATTTGATAAATGATTAATTTTAAATATTATTGTTTATATTTGCATTAGTGATAAGAAATATGTAATTAAATTTTTCGATAGAATATATTTTTTAGTTTATGAAAAAAACGGTTCGAACCGCAAACCAAACCGCACCGAACCGTTTTTTTTCGGTTCGAAAAAAATTACGAACCGAACCGTATGGTTAGGTTCGAATTTAAAAGAAAAACTGAACCGATAATTATGGTGCGGTTCGTTCGGGATAAAAACCGAACCGAACCGGACCGTGCACACCCCTAACAATAACAGGTTAAAGGAAAGAATAACCATTTATTTCAAGTGAACGGACTGTTAATCCATCATTACATTCCTTAAAATTTTTATTATCAAATAGGATATTATTGATTGTAATCACTGAATTTGGGCTTATACCAATACTCAGTTATGGGTATGTCCAGCAATTATTTGTACATAATCACTATGATACATAGGTAAGTTTGCATTGACTCCGCCTTTAATCGTGCTCCATCCTAGGCCGTTAAGAGGAGTGCACTGAGTGACCCAAGGTTAAAAGTTGTCCAGTCATAGCATTCAACAAGTCGAGTTCCTAAGTTAGGGAAGTCGGTACTCTTACAAGGTTTTGGAGCTAGTTGGAAAGCGTTAGGCTTGGGTCTAACAGGTAGGCCTAGATCAGTAGGAGGTTGGACTAGACCTAGGAGGCTCATGATCCATATTTTAGTGTAATAATAACTTTAATAATTATTATGGATTAAAAAAAATTCTATCAATAAAACCATTAACAGATTTGCAAATTTATTAAAAACGAACGGAAAATTTTTTCGATCTTCTAAAGCAACTACAATCCCTTTCTACAACAACAGGTCCATCAACTAATTATATTGCCAATCTATTAAACATATTGGTATCTTTTATTCTATTTATTAATGATTTTTTTATCCACTAATATATACTACAATAGGATGAAGGGACATTTATTTTATCTAAGTTAATATTTTTATTACTCATAAAAATTTTATTATGAAAAATGCACTAAACCACTTATTAAGTCAACTTTAATGATATCATTTGTTTATTAAATATAAAGATTATAATTATTTTATAAAAATATTTTATTAATTTAAATTGTTCCAAACTTAAAACCCTATAGTCGTATAGTTTATTGATGTACTGCAATTTCTCCAACGATCTTCAATTAACTTCTTCAAGAATTTACTTCAAAACACTCGTTTGGAAAGTTATCCTATTTGCCGCAGATTGGTGTAAATAGAATAATAAACAACTCGGATCGATACGATACAATATAGAAATTTTAAAACTCAATCTCATTCGAGCTCAATCAAATTAAAAATTTTAAGTTCGAGGTTTGACTAGATGTAACATTACATAAATTTGAGTTTGACTCTATTAAGATTGATTTATTAATAAATAATTTTAATTTTAATTGAAATAATTTTAATAACTAAATTTAATTTTAATTCAATTAATATTTATATTTAACTTGATTTTTATAATAAATATATAAAATTTGAGTTCTACTCAATAAATTATTATCCGACTTCATTATTCTCGAATCTATGTCAAGTAAGTGAATCCGTTAGGTTTATTTGAACTCATGTTGGAAACTTGGCCGTAAACGGTGTTTCAATCGTGCAGTGCACGCTCGAGTTGTTGCGAGTTGAGTAGGAACACGATTATCACTGGTGGCTGAAAAATCAATTTTCAGTTTAGTTATGAAAAGGAACCGAAATCTCTCTCTCCTCGCGCGCGCGCTCTCTCTCTCTCTCTCTCTCTCTCTCTCTCTCTCTATTTTTCTTATAAATTGGTCGTCTTAATATCGATTCTCCCTTCTTCTTTCCTCTCTCTTTCTCCCTCATTCCCATTGCCCTTCTCTCTCTCTCTCTCTGTCTCTCTCTCTGTGTTTCCATATATACCCATTTGGTCCTCCATATCTTTCCCAAGACACAAAAATATACAAAGAATCCCTGTTTTTTTTGTTTCCAACATCATCGTACTGGTTCGTCACTGCCCTTCTCCAAAATACATTCATTTGCTCATTTACATTAATTGTTCTTGAATCTGTCACGTTTTCTTCTCCGTAACTGCATTGCTCATGCGTGTTTATGGAAAACCCGTTTTCGCAGAAAATGTTCTTCCAACTCTTGAAAGCGGGTTTGTTTCAATTGACTCGATTGAGATAACTCAGACATTGTGCGGAGTCGTGGTTTCTTGTAATTTAAGTTCATTTTCATTGTTTTTTGTTTTCAAATCATAACCTTTTTGGTTTTCTTTGCTGTTTATTGAAGTTTTTGAGTTTATGACGGTCTGAACCATGCATTTAACACGTTCAATATCAAGGAAAAGTATGTCAAAGGTCAAAACTTTACTGGCTGCATCGAGTTCTGTTTTCGGGATTCGATTGATGTGACAATTGGGAAATGTTTTATGGATTCTTGAGACACTTGTTAATTACCGAAACTAGAAACTTTTTGCATAGTTCATGTATTTTCTTCTCGTGAAGTTTGTAATCAGCTTTCAAAAGAAGAAAAGTTCTTTTCTTGGTATGTTAACTATCGTCGCACGTACCCATTGATGGGAAAAAAGTTCATTGGTACTAAAAGGCTAGTCGTTAAAATGGGTGGTTATGACAGAAAGTAACGATAGCGTATGGTTTTTGAAATCTGCTCACACGTTAAAGTTTTACCAATATTTATTTACGGCTAATCATAACTAATGCACGTGGTACTATTGAACCCCGTTAAATTCAACTTTTAAACAAATAGTTGCTCCATTGAACTAGAACCCCTTTTTTCTTGAGATTAAGGTAGAGCCTTATGCAGTTCTGTTCGTCGCAATTTGCTTCCTGTATTGAATATGTATTGTAGATGGAGTTAGAGAACATGTTTGACGTGTTTGTCCCAGTTCAATCTGCGTGAGGGCTTAACCGCAGCCCAGTTTTCGTTATATGGTTCTTGTTGATTCAATTTTTTATAGTGTTTTGCTAGAGTTTGGGTAATTTATTGTAGTAAGAAGAGTGGTGTGCGTTTTGCAGTTAGAACTTCGGATATTGCAAATGTTTATAAGATCATAATTCTCATTAAAGCTATATGCATCTGCTTGTATGCCTTGTCAATGCTCATGGTAATGGTAGTGTCATTTAGCAAGACTCTTGGTGATTTTATTTTTGGTAGTTTGATGTATATAACTGTTACTGTATTCTGATCATGGATGAATTTTATTTATGTTTTGTTTATGTTTAATTTTCTTTTTGCAGAAAAAGTTGCAGTAACATCATATCATTGTGAAACATATAAAGTTGTCCGTTAATTGTCTACAAGGCAAGGAAAGAAAAGAAAGAAAAATAGAAATTGAAGGAGGAGCTTGATTGTTATAATTGCTGATTGAAAACGATAAGAACCAGAGGTTTAATCGTTCATAAGGAAATTTTACTCAGCTTTCTTCCATAACTTTTCAAAAGAGCTCGGATCAAATGGACCTGAAATCTGGTCCTGCGTCTCCTGTTTTAGCTGAAACAGCTCCGATGAACAAGGCCAGACTAGGCCTGCGTCCAAACCTGCTTCCATACTCTGCTCCAACTGCTGTCTTCTCTCCTGGGCTTTACCTAACAATACCTAGAAAAATGACTGGAGTACTTGATGATGTCCGCTTGTCCGGATGGTTGGATGCTATGAGGTTGTCATCTCCTCCACCTAAGATGAGGGCGAAGAATAGTGAAAATGAGGTTGCAGCTACTGATTCCAGACATTGCCTACCGATTTTGGATGGTACTTCATGCGTTGTTTTGGTCCTTTGCACTGCTTCTTTATTGGTTCATTGAACAGTCACTAAATTTTATTTTTCTGCCTAATTGCAGCTCAAGTATCCATCGGCAATAATATCTTTTGATCAAATAGCCATTACGCAAAGGGGAAAGATTGTTTGTTTCTGGATTATGATGGTACCCTTTCTCCTATTGTGGATAATCCTGAACGTGCTTTCATGTCTGACTGTGTAAGGACATTTACAATAAGGTAATTTATATTTAGGAAGTGTACTTATTTATGAAATTTAGCTGACTAGTTTATGAACTTACAGATGAGAGCTGCTGTGAGAAAGGCTGCAAAATGCTTCCCTACTGCAATTATAAGCGGGAGAAGCCGTGACAAGGTATAACATAAGCTGTCAACTGCTGCTAGTATTTTGTGCTTGCTCCAAATGCTAGACTCGGTTTTAACTTACTGCCTTTGTTGACCATTTGATTAGGTATTTGAATTTGTCCGGCTGACAGAACTCTTCTATGCCGGTAGCCATGGCATGGATATCATGGGGCCAGTTAGACACTCATCATCTGAGGACCACCCAAACTCTATAAAGTCAACCAACAAAGAGGTGCAAGACGGCTGCCATTTGATTTACCATTTTGAATCATCTTAGTCCTTTCTTTGATTATCATGTGGTTGACTGAACAGCTTAAAAGAGAAACAGCGGATGTCTTGTACTCACCTTTTCTTTATGTTCCAAATGCAGGGGAATGAAGTCAACTTGTTCCAGCCAGCGAGTGAATTCTTACCGATGATCAACAAGGTTTGTTTTTGTTTTCTCCAACTGGTTGGTATGTGATTCAGCACAAGTTTCAAGCCGTAGCTTATCTTCTTTGTGTGTATGATCAGGTGTATGACTCTCTCATTGAAGCCACTAAAGATATTGATGGTGCAAAAGTAGAGGACAATAAGTTCTGTGTTTCTGTACATTACCGGAATGTTAATGACAAGGTAAACTGTGATTACTGATACCTTATTCTGGTCTTTTTGATACTCATTCCGAAGGCTATGTGGTGGCCTTGGTTATATTTTAAGGAAGTATCTAATCTATGCTGGGTGGGGTGCTTTGATGTTTTCAGTATTGGGACTTGGTTGCAAAGCGCGTTTCTGATATCCTTAAGGACTATCCACGTTTACGGTTGACCCACGGTAGGAAGGTATGTTAGATGTAAAACAGATGCTCATCCTCTTTGTTTTGATTTCTGCTTCTATTTGTGCCATGATTTATCTCCAAAGTTAATCAATATGTTGTTTTGTTTTATTTTAGGTTCTGGAGGTTAGGCCTGTAATAAACTGGGACAAGGGGAAAGCCGTCATGTTCTTACTCGAGTCACTTGGTACTTCCCATCTCCCCTTGCTGAGACAATTCATGTTTTTGTACAGGCCAAGTGATTTTTTCTGACTAATTGTTATATTGAATATATAGGGCTGAGAAACTGCGACGATGTTCTTCCAATATATGTTGGTGATGATAGGACTGACGAAGATGCATTTAAGGTTCTTATCTATCACAGTCGGAGATCTCTCAGTGTTCTTTTTCATTCTTGCTTACATATCTCTGTCTCGTGTTTCCTGACAACTGAATTAACAAATCCTTGATAGGTGTTGAGGGAAGGAAATCGAGGATATGGCATTTTAGTATCCTCGGTACCAAAGGAAAGCAGTGCGTACTACTCTCTCAGGGACCCAATGGAGGTATGCGGTTTTTCGTTATGGAGGTGTCATTCCTTTTGTTTTTCTCTTCCCATTTTAGCTATGGAGCTCTGCTTCTTTATGCGTATTTGTGTGATCACAAAGCAAAACGATATAAGAACGACGAGGCAAAAAGGCCCTGAAAGAGCTTTGCTTTTTTCCTTGGTGCAGGTGATGGCATTCCTCAAGTCATTGGTGTTATGGAAGAAATCAAGTGCCCTATGACACAGCTACAACAATTTACCTATACATTAGTATGAGAAAAAGTTACATCTCAAGTATCATAGGAAAGAAACATAAAAAAAAAAAAAAGACACAAGAAGGGAGGTTCTTCGACATAGTATTTCTTCGAAGTACCATCATAATTGAAGTCCAGCAACATCGACACTTGACAAATCTAAAAGCTTTTTTCGCTAATGTAAATTCGTTTCTCTCTTGTCACAGTTTGGCCATTATAGTTGAAATGTATATGATTTTCATGTTTTGTTTTGATTGTTTTTCAACCCCCCCTTCTCCGAGCAGCAGCTTCTCCCGAAGGGAGCATATGAAGATCTGATTATTTATTCATGTCTTTGTATGTATATAACAGAAAAACATTTTATCTGTAATGTCCTTGTCCTGATTCATTCAGTGGCATATTTACAAGCGCAATAGCTTTCTGATTTTCACTGGGGAAGTATGATCTGATGTTTATATCAACGATGTGATGTTTCCATGGTCCATATGGAGGTCTCTCCTCTAATGTTCCTCTCATAATTATAGTTTTTTTTGGCCATATTCATAATTGTGTTCCTCTCATAAATATAGTTAGCTTGCATTGATTCAGACAGGAGGAGATTTTTATTCTGTGGTCTCCAAACTAGTTTAATGTTGGATGTCTTGTTTTTTAATATCTGAAATGGAACCAGTAATAGAATAAAGAAGTTGTTGATTGAATCGTTGATTCCGTTCTATATGATGTGTTATTTTTTTCGGAATTAGAATGGAATCCTTATATAGTGGTATTTAATATTTATTATGTCTAGTTCACGGATATAAGATATAATAGATGCGATTAGGTTAGAAAGACAACTATAGTAAAAATACAACACTTCAATTCACCAATTCTCATTTGGTCCCAAAAGAAGTGAAAAAAAAAAAAAAATCACCAATTCTTAACCTTAAACATGCTCAACAACCAAAATTTACAAAATTCAATCAAAGTTATACTTTATCGTTAGTTCAAATATGATAGAGGTTGGATGTTGGTAATTTGAACTCAATTGAATAGGGTTATAGAACACGATTAGTGGCATACTAGGTTTGGGTCCAGGACAACCACTTCAATGCTTAAGTTGGTAATCATGTTGAGAGATAGGCCAATTATTCGTACAAAAATAGTTTTATAACATTATTGTTTTTATGGAGGGAAAATAGCTATTTATAGTTGGTTGACCTCTAGTGGTTAAGTGAGTCCTAGGATCATGAGATAGTAGGTAAGCAAGTGGTTGGTAATAGTTATGGTGAACATGGGGCAGACTTACTAATTACTTTGAATGTGCTTAGTACAATTGAGGGAAATATGTTAAGGGATGTTGAGTAAGGTTTTGATTGAGTGCTGAAGGAGCAAGTTGAATGCTGAGTTGGGGTAAGGGGTACTTAGATGGCTCTTTAGGCTGTAGTAAATATGGACGAAGCCCTGACTCAACTGTCGGCTTAATTAATTCATGGCTGGGGTCGATTCGAGAAGCTCTTGTTCTATACTAGACCATCAAAGTACTTGTAATACTTACAACACTTCAATTCACTCTTGTTATTAATTCAAAAAATAAAGGTTCATTTATAATCAATACATCATAATTAATATATTATATCTTTGTTTAGACTGTAATATAGACCTTTGAACAATAATATCACCATTACTCATAGTTTAACCAATTTAGAAAGAATTTTTCATTTTCATCTAGGTTTTCAGTTCAACAATCATAAGAAAACTAGAATAAGTGAGCAATAGTGTTATGAGTAAATTCTAGTGTAAAAGTCAAATTTGATACTTGATTGCATAAAAATTCAATTTAGTATCTAAACTTCAAAATAGTTAATTTAATACTCAATTAAACTTTTGATGGCTCTTTTTACTATCCCTTAACATTGGTTACTTTGTTTACTGACTTAGAAGAGACAACATATCATTGAATTTTTATTATTCATCCTAATACAATATAGCTGTGATAAGTTGCTCTTTTCATGCTAGAAAACAGAGAAAACAGTATTACCAGGGTAATAAAAATAACAACAAAAAGTTTGATTAGGTACTTGATAAATTTTCGTACAGAATTTAAGTATTTAATTTAACATTTTCCTAAATTATACTTAAGATTATTCAATTCCTTTAGTTAAATCAACCTTTTAAGAAGTGTTAATATGGATGGGCTTGCGGTTTACAAATGGACTTTAGGTCTTAAGCTTAATGATTGTAATGTATTTGGGAAGTTTTGGCTTTTGGCTTGTGTGATGTGTGTGCTTTAAGCCCTAAGAGTGGATGGGGGATCTTCATGTAATATTGAGTGGTCATTCCCTTTGCTTGAATATTTCCTCTTCCCTTTTTCTTGTCAATTTCTCTCTCTCTCTCTCTATTTTCTTCTTCTTTCTTTTTTTTTTATCTTACTTCTTTTCTTTTTTTTTTTTTTTTTTAACTTCTCAGAATAGTTTAAACTTTGATTTAATGCTCAAAGCATGTGGATATGAGTGCGACTCCTTATTTCAAATGAGAAAAATCCACCCGTGGCAATTATTATAAGAAAAAAGAGCGGATACGATAATCAAATAATACATAAAAGTGATTTCAAGGGCAGGAATAACATGAGAAAGTGGCCAAAAAAAAAAAAAAAACAATAATTCTAGTGAAATATAAATAATACTAGAGGCAATTTAATTAAGGCATGGGCCGGGCTGATAAATGTCAAAGTCCACCGTCTAAGCATCAAGTCCAGTCCAGAATGAGTGAAAGAGAAGTTAAATCCCAACCGCTGAAAAGCCCACATGTCCAGCAAACTAATATAAAATCTTTATTCCGTTCTTTCATCAAAGGAGTAACTATTTCTCATGAAAAAATATATATATTCTAACAAAAATACCTCTAACCATAAAACAAAGGAAATGCTATTCTATTATAATTTTATTTCATTTCAATGAACCAAATGTGAGATAAATCTCTAATTATTTATTTTATGTTATTATTTTTCATAAATTGCATTTCTGGCTTTGCAATTTAAGTGTCTATTGTAATCATGAATTATATTCTATTAGGATATTGGATTGATGAATCTTTAATGTTAATATATTAATATTTGAATATTATGTGTTCTTACTATTCATCTTGCATTTATGATGATTAATAGAATACATGTAAGATTGGATTAAAACCTGAAAGAATAACGTCAGATTATAAGTAAGATATGAAGAATTATGCATTATAAGTGGATTACGGTTTAGAATATAAAATGATAAAATTAATTTATCTTGTCAAGGAATAGAAAAACTTATTTAAATTGATAAGGATTACCATGCTTTAATTAATTTGATAACTTCTAAGGGGATTCAAATGAAATAATCTAAACCAACCAAGAATCCAATAATCAAATGTAGTATATTTTAATACCATGGTTGTTAACTTTATTCCAATCTTGTTGGTTGGTTTTATTAAATTAGGTGTTGGTGTTCCCATATCTTATTTCAATTATGACTAGTTCTAGGTTTTATTAATTTGTTAATTTTGCTTTGCCTAAATATAAATAAGACAATTATAGTTGGGAGCTAAATCCAATTTCTATTTGTCGCTAGTTCGAATCCAGTAGAAGCTAGATGTTTAGAATTTGGATTTGGATTTCAATAGTGATGACTTTCAAAACAAAAACAAAGTTAGTGACATGCCGGTTAAGCCAAGCATAATATTGATGAGCAGTTATGCTACATACATAGGGAGTAGTGTTTGCGATATTCTCATTCTCAAGGAGGGAGAAAAATTATTTATAATTGGCTGGTCTCCAACGATTGACTATACCATGAAATCGCGAGCGAGTGGACGATTGGCCCAAGTGGTCAGTCCAATTCGCTTATAGGCTTGACTCGGTTTGAATGACCCTTGTTTCAAATTAGCATCAACACTTCGGATTCCATTAGATCTTATTATTTTGATACTGCATAAGTGATTTAGAGCCCTTACTAGTTGCTAATATGAAATTGCTTTTATTTTTAAAGTAGTGCTTTCTTACCCATATCATTAATGGTTTTCATTAAACAAAATTGTTTTAACTTTTACTGTCTTTCAAAAAATATTTCTTAGTTCCATTTCTACCATAAAGATTAACAAAGCTATAATGCCCGAAGAAAATGAGACAAAAATTCTTGGTATTAAAAAAAAATTGATAAATTTCCTCATTTTTGAAAAATTTTCCAACTTTCTAATTTTTTTTCTTTTCGAGTTTACTTTAGCACAAATTGCTAACGGTATCTTAATATCCGGTTAATCTTTAGTCACTGATCCAATGCAGGAAGTACACCTTTTAAAAAATGTACTAAATTTAATTTATGTTAATTTCGCCCTATTGAGCATTGTTTGATAAAATTTAAGAAAAATTATTATTTTTTTCCTGAAAATTATCTTATTTTTTATTACTTAGAGTCATCACGTGCTAAAGTCAGAAATACGAAAGATTATGATCAAATGGGTGGAAAATGCCTAAATGGAACACTAATAAAAATTTAAAACTAAAATTTGGCTCCAGGGACTTTGACTTGTAAAAAATAATATGGAAAATTATTTTGACTTTTCAAGAAGATAGAAAGTAAAGGAAAAAGGGAATATTTCTTTTTTCAATTATATTAAGTATTTCATTAGTGCCACTACAATTGAGTATAAAGTTGAATTATTAAATAGTTATTGACATGACAGACTCAGTTAAAAAAAAACTGGTCATAGAATTTTAAAAAGAAAAAGTATATATTTTTTTATTTAAAAAAAAATTGGGGCTCAAAAATATTGAAAACATCTTTTTTGAAAAGACCAAAAAAAAAAAAAAAGAACTCCATAATTGTGTATTTTGTTTTTCTAATATCTTAATTTAACACAAGTCCTAAATAAATAATGCAAGGGCGAAAAAGATGTCTACAAAAGTTGGAAAAAAGTATTCAAAATTTTGAATACGAACTTACTAATTTGGATCCATTCATCAATTTGATTAATGATAATGTCATTGGGCTTGGCCTGGATGAGATGTTACATCATGAAACATTATCACTCATGATTAGCTGGAGTAGTTTATTTTCAAATGTTTCAAAATGTCCTAAGATCGAATCCTAGACAACTTAGTATTCTTCGATCTCCCGATCCAATAAACCTAACCGTCGTCATAGTTTGAATAGCAACAACCATTCCATTTTCTCTCCCACATTTGAAAGCTAATTAAGCAAAGCAATGGAGCTGCCAATCCTATGCGGTAACTAACCAGTGATGAAGACTGGTCAGTTGGCCTCCATGTGTGACCATATTTTGGTTCACTTGACATCAAAGATTAGATCTCGTCTGCACCAATAGGAACATGTCTTTACATGCTAACATGACGTGGTACAGAAAAACAAGAACCTAATGTGACGGCTGTCGCCTCTTTTCTTTTGTTGTTTGTGGTGGTCTTTGGCAGCATGTAAGGAGCACAACGTTGAACTTGAACCTATCAATATAACCATATGCCTTGCTTGGTGTAGCGTTATTCTTTCTCGGATTTTATGCTTTGTTCAATAGATTTACAAATCATATGGGTGTGTTTGAATCAATGAGCACGCTTTTGTTTTGTTTTGTTTTGTTTTTTACTACCCCTATGTCATTAGGATGAATCATCTTGTTCATATCATATAATATAATATGGGTAAATACTAAATTTCTTACTTAAACTTTGCATAAAAAAAATATTAATTTAGTACTTGAATTTTGAAATAGTCAATTTAATACTCAATCAAACTTTTTTGGGTTATTTTTACTACTTCTTAACGTTGTTTACTCCTGTTGTAGACCCAATGGATATAATATGTAAGTAAATAATTACTAATGTTTCAAAAATCATCTAATACTGATAGATTGCTTTTTTTACGTCAGTAAATAGAGCAAACATTGTTAGTAAAGTAGTACAAATAGTTACGAAAACTTTAATTGTGTACTAAATTAACCATTATAAAGTTTAAGCACCAAATTGATTTTTTTTTCCCGTAAAAACTTCGATACCAAATTTGATATGTATGGAATATAATATTTATAAATCACTACATAAAGAATATCATGGAATTACAAAAACAGCTATTGGTGGTTTCATGTAATTGATGAAATATCATAAAAAAACTCTTCTACATTTTATTTGCATTCAATAATGAAATGAAAGAAATTGAATCTATGTAATCATTTTATATTCAATATGTAAATGCATAGGGTTTGTTGTAAGTATGATGTGCCTACACTTACAATATGCATCCATGTATTTCACACAATTTGAAAATGGTTAGTTTTGTAATAGAATGATTTAAAGGAACAAGAAAAGATAATTTGGCATGGGATTAGAATGATTAGATGGACCATCTCGGCAAGTAGCTATTAGTACAACAATTAATGAAAGAGGCTCCTCATAAAGATACGTCAATGGTAATTAATAGCAAGATGTAGTCAACATGATCATGGTTTAATAATCGTAACGGGTTTAAGTCTAGAAAATATAGCCCAAATGTACGTATGGGATTTAATTAATACTTGTTGCTTGCTCAAATTTGATAAAGATTGGACTTTGGGAATCTAGGCTTAGATCAAGGTTGTTGTAAGGCCTTCAAAAAGGAACGAGTCAGTGGCGTGTGGGGCATGGGTCTGACGTAGCCACTTCGATGCTTAATTCAATATTCATTATCAGCTCGTAATTTGGATAAGAGAGAATGTTTGAGTATGACAGTACTTATGTCTGGAGAGGTAGGTAAGTATCTACAGGCAATAGACCTAACAACTATGGTTGTAGTAGGTGAGTAGATGGTTGGGGACAGTAGTGGAGAACATGGAAGGAGGCTACGTTTCCATTACATGAAGGCCAGTGTCAACTGAGCTATTTGTGCTGAGTGACTAGTAGATTAGAGAAGATCAGGTGACGTATCGGAGCGAGTCTTGGGGCAGGGTCATTCATTAGCAGGATGTGTTAATAGAGTTTGAGTCGATCAGGATAGCCTGGTTCATTGGTGTAATGGGCTTGACTTTGGTGGGCTGTTGATCCAGAATGGACCATTAACAAAAGCTAAACTTTTTGAGGAAGATAACAAATGTTAAAAGTAATTTTAATGAACCCAATCTTGAGCTCACAATTCCAAACTCTTCGTATTATCCTAAATAGGTTTAGTTATTTGATCCCATCACTAATCCAAATAATTAGACTATTTTTAATA
The DNA here is from genome assembly GCA_024138025.1 of Combretum micranthum. Classification (NCBI taxonomy): domain Eukaryota; kingdom Viridiplantae; phylum Streptophyta; class Magnoliopsida; order Myrtales; family Combretaceae; genus Combretum; species Combretum micranthum. The sequence continues at coordinate 200,510 of JAMXBD010000622.1, read as the reverse complement.
TATATTTGATTTTGAAATTTCCATAAAATTATGTTATACAACTGACCTTATTTACACAATATAAAATAGTTTTATTTTCTTTATTTTAGGGACTCATATTGCAAATATATATTCCTCAAATTAATATCTATATTATGTCTTGTAAATATTAGAGTGAAATTGTCAATTCGCTTCTAAAACTATTAGTTAAACGTGGACAAAACCCTTTAAACTCCCAATGATTATTTCATTTCTCTATAACTTATAAGAGGTATGTCTGCAGCTCCTAAAAGCTATGAGAGTTAAAGACACCTTTAATAGCTTGAAAGGTCTATTAATACTTGACTAGTAGTTTTGGGATGTATGTACAAAAATTGTTAACCATGCTTAGTATTTTGTAGAATTATTTTTTTCCTCAAATTGATGTACATATAACATTATAAAAGATACACCCAAAAAACCATGCTTAGTTCTTTTATTTGTTATAATTTAGTTTTCTTCTCATATGAAAGATGTTAGGCCCACTCTTATTCCTTCAACCCAAGCCTACATAGAATTCCTTATTCTCCCTTTATCCTAACGCCTCCTTTACTTTGATAAACTAAGGTACTAGAATCTTAATCTCTACTCTTTGTGTTTGCTATATTTTACTCAAGCTATTCTAATGGAGTTTGGCTATGTGTGCAGGTAACGTTGATGAGCTATTCAAGTCACTTCTACTCCTTATCCCACAAAGAGACTCTAGATTTGTGTAAATTCAAAGATGATCCTTCTTTCTTTCCTGTATTCACTATTTATACAAGTACATGTGTGATAGATTTGTTACATTTCTGTTATCTATTAACTACTATAATTGTAATTTGTTATTTTATATTGTTGAAGTTATCAACTGATCCTTGGTTGTTCTTGTTCCTTTTATTCTTATCTTTTGTATATGTACATGGGTTGTAACAATATTCCCCCTCCTGAAATCAACCTTGTTATCAAGGTTGAAAACTTTGTTGCCATGTTTGTGTTTGTAGAAATGTCCCTGTCATGAAATAAAAAAACGAAACCATAAAATTTACAATAGCTTCTCAAGCTATATTTTGAGGTTAAAATGTCTGTGCATGGTAGTAATATCTAGTACACCTGTTGACCCACTCGTTACATTTGTTGAGACATGAAATTGGTGATGTCGAGTTCCACAAAAAAAAAAAAAAAAAACACAATATGTTCAGTGGTTTGTTTAAGGACCGAAATATGAATTTGGTAATATATTTTGACTTCTGTTAACAACTCCAATAAAAGTAGTTCCTTCAATTTGTGTAAGCATAATCTATAATGTATAAAAACATCTTGCTATTGAAAAAAATTTGACTCATATGAGTTTATCCGTGTTTGTAATTAATAAATTTAAAAACACCAGTTTACTAAGGTTATAGTAATACTGAGTTCTAAACTTGTTTACTGATTTCTTCATATAACTTGGAATTTCAACCAATTAACTTCTGTGGTGATTCTTGTTGGGTATTGGTTCCTATGCATATGATGCTGCAAAAAATAAAATAAAAATTAAAAACTTAATTGTCAGACTAAATGTCCAACTCTCATTTCACATATTGTATTCTAACAGTGTCAATGATGAGAAGATAAAACATACTAAACGATGGCCAACCAATTTATGCTAAAAGGAAAAATTATTGACGGTAATTGTACTATGATGAAAAAATTCCTCTTGAGCCAACCCATTAAAATTAGAAACAATTATTTGATTTTGAAATATGGGTAAAATATAATCCTTATGCACTTATGTATCCCTTAATGATAACATGTGGGACTGCTATGTTTGTATCTCTTCCAAACCTTCTATATTTTGCTTGTATATCTGGCTATAAATTAACACAATGTTGCCCTGATTTTTTTCCGAAATGCCTACTTGAAAAACCTCCTTAATTAGCAAAGATGACAATGGAATTAAGAATAATTGTTAGCAACCGACACTTCTAAGTATGTAGGTAGTAGACATTGTAGAAATGATAATATGTACCAAAGCCAAATCAGAATAAAATCCAGTAAGCTCTATTACTTGCTCTTTGCTCACTTATTCTGTCCCATTGACATTAATTCTTCAACAATACTTGTTCCTTCGACTAAAGTGTATTGCTTCTAGCCTTTTTTTTGCTATTTGAGGATCATGTGCCATGGATAATTGTGCATTGTCAACATTCCATGTTAAATCAATCCTAAATGTATCTAGGACAACTTGAGATCCTTTAAAAACATTAATGTGTTTCCTTAAATCCCAATCGTCCTTACCTCATTATCATGAATCTCCTCTTGAATGTCACAAACATAAATCTATCTTCCTTCCAATCATACTAAAAAGAGTAAAAATCGTAAAAGTAGGTTAACAAAATGGTCCCAAGTTGGAAAATAATTCAATTCATCCATGCAATTATACCACATGATGGCATGTTCTTGCATAACAAAAAATACAAACTTAGAATAGTATTTTTCATCTATGTGATAGTAATCCACAAAAAATTTTACTTGTAGCATCTAAAAAAGTGGATCTTGACCTGAAAATCTTAGAATTTCTTGCTTGATTATGTTTACTGTGGATGGATGAAGTGATTGGAATGATGTAGCTAGCAAATCTCATAAAGGGCTGATTGAGTCTCAATCTATCTAGCCTAGAATTAAAAAATTGTATTGAACAATCATTATATCTTACTATTTTCTTGATACCCTTTAATTCAAATGATGACAATTGAAATTGTGAATTTGATGATGATGATTCTTGCTGCAAATTCTAATCATGTTGCTTTTGATGATGATGGAATTGATTATGATGATGTTGAGTATTCTGATGTTACTATATATTTTGATAAGAGCTTTCGTTGAAAATGGAATGTGATGACTCCTCTTTATGTGAAATTTGCTGTGAGAAAATTCCTGAGTCTGGTTTCTTAAATCTTATATGCTATTCGTAATAAGCTACTTCACTTCTCCCATAAAATTGGATAATTTTTTACCCACTTCTTCAATAATACTAGCTTGTAATCTTTCCAACCTCTTTTCTAATGTCATATTTCTTGTTTTAAGCACCATCACAGTGGAATTTCTTCAAGATTAGTTCGAGATCTAATCAAGAAACACAATCGAGATTGCTTAGATGATAAGAGCACCAAATATTAGGCTCGTTCTTATTCCCTTAGCCCAAGCTCACGTGGTATTCCTTATTTTCACTTTACCTTAACGCCTACTTTATTTGACAAACGGAGATACTTGAACCGTAATCTCTACTCTATGTTTGTTATCTTTACTCAAGCTACTCTAATGGAGTTTATTAATGTGTGTAGGTAATGTTGATGAGCTATTTGAGTCGCTCATACTCTTTATCTCATAAAGAGACTTTAGATCTATGTAATTTTAAGGATGATCCTTCTCCCTTTCCTCTATTCACTATTTATACAAGTACATGTGTGATAAATATGTTATGATTTCTATTATCTATTAACTACTACAATTGTAATTTGTTATTTTGTATTGTTGATTAGTTGAAGTTTTCAATTGATCCTTGGTTGTTCTTGTTTTTCGTACATGTACATGGGTTGTAATAGAAGGTAACATGGACCAACATATGAAAATAAGACACAAAGAAGTGGAGATAAGAAAAAGGATGCAAAGAATTTAAGAATTAAGTAGTATAATGCAGGATTTGATTGCAGTGGGACTATGTATATGGTCACATAACCTTGGAGAGTGATAATCATATGTAAAAATGATTTAGAAAGAAAAACTAAAAAGGAAGAGAAAAGAGTTTAGTAAAATCAAATGCACATGTGATAGGTGGATAAATTATATAGCATCAACTTCATTACTTTTGAGAAAATGTAGTGTATTCTTTGTTTTAACCATTTAATATTTTATGACAACAAATTAATAGCATGACAATGATGCTTCTCTCCATTGTTTGAGTTTTTAAATGAGAAAGAGCTCTTGAGTATTTATAGAATTTAACCATTAATAGTATCATGTTGCACCAACATTTCATGATTGAGATAGTTCTTCCTTTTGATGGATCCTTCACTCTTCTTCGATCATGGCTAATGGAAAACTTCTTTCAGTGCATAAGTCTCTTTAAAAGAGGTTGGTACATGAGTCTCTTTAGTCTTATTACTTAACCCAAAAAGTCTGACCTAGCTTGTTACTAGATTTGAAATCTAAAATTCATTTTAACACATTATATTTAGCCTAGTTTTCGAAGTCTTTCAAACAATGTCGAAGAAATTTTGGTATTGAATATATTCTTCTAAGTAGCAAGAGCATGGTATGGCATATGGACATAGTAGAATAGTTACACTATTGCCTAGTGTGTTACATAATAAAAATTTTGGATGTTTGCAACTCATGATGTAGAAGCTAGTGCTAGTGTTACAACCCTCTCTCTCTTCCTTACAAATCCACATATGCATTTATATACATATATATATATATATATGTGCCTGTAGATATAAATATGTATATACATATAAGATTGAATTTGTATTTAGGCATAGCTCAACAGGATCACTGAATCGGGACTTGCCTTAACCTATCCATAATGAGTTCAACACCTGACTTAGACTTGTGGCCATGAGTAAGGACCCATATCATAATTTATTAGGTCCATAGGTCTTGAATGGGTCAGAGGGTATCGGACCTATGGATTTTGTAGGTTCAATATGGTCCATAGCAATCTTTAAAAAAAATTGCAAAAGAAAAAAAAAAGAAAAAGAAATATGATTGATGGTATTTAAAATTTAAGCTATTTTCATAAAAAAAATGAAAAAAAAATTCTCATTTGTAACAACATAAACATAAGAAAAATTTCATTTTTAATAATCTGGGACTACATTTTGTCTTTTAATTTTCTTTATCACTTCTAGATTCTTTTTTAATATTTCCATGTTACTAATAAGTTTACATAAGTTGGATGTGGTTATATATCCTAAACGATTCTTCATGGACTAAAGACTAAAGTTTTTTTAACTCAACTTTTATTAACAAGTTGAAATTTATGAGAAACTACTTGTAATTTTATTGAAAACTGTAAGAATTACATTCACTGCAAGGTTTTTATTTTTTATTAATAAAATTGGCATCGATACTCCCTGAAAAGTTGACATGGTAAATGATGTAAAAACTTTACTAATTTGGTGCTAGTGTGTTAATAAATACAATTTTTTATGACAAAAAAAAAATACAATTTGTTTAATTAAAGATGTTTAAAAATATTTCCACAAGCCTTTTCTTTTCTTTTTGTTTTTTTTAAAAATATATTTCCACTTTCTGTTTTCTTTTCTTGTAAGTATTCTTTTTGAACATTTAAAAATATTTTTCAAACATTTCATCTTATATATAGTTTTTTTGGGTATGTTTTCTAATTAAATATATTATAGTTACATGCTAGTGCTGAAATAGTCAAATTTGCACCTTAATTGTCATCTTAGCTTTCCTTAAGGTGTAAGTAAGTACTAACTTTTGAAGAGTTAGGATTTATGTAGTTTTTTAAATTTTCAATGAGGTGTGCACAATTTATGCACTAAAATTTAACTAATATCAAATATATCTTTTTTTTTTTAACTTTTAAGTTAAACTCAAAAGAAAAGAGGGAAAAAAAAAAAAACAAAGCATTGGGCTATCGCATGTCCCAATACGAACAGTAAATTAGTAGGACTAAGAACCACCACAGACTTTAGCAATTTAATATCTAAGGTTTTAGTTTTTACAGTTTAGTACTCTTACTTTGAAATAAATTATTAGTATCTTTAAATTAGAAATGCAATTGAGATGGGTTTGGGATGAGTTTTACAAAACTCGAATTTGCCCTGATATTTTATAGGGTGTCTTGAAATCTAACTAAACTTTATAGAGTTTTCATCCATGAACCCGAGGTTGGCCCAAAAGACCCTATAGGATATTCGAATTTCAAAGCCAAACCTATTAGACTCAATCATCTTTTAACTATAATTATTTTATGTTTAAAGTTATTTAAAAAAATTTGCCTCATAATATATACCTATAGCTCTTTTCTTTCTTACTCAAGGAAAAATTTATTTCTTTCCTTTAGTGTTTGTATAGATAATAAATTTGTTCAAATTTATATACCATTAGCTTAACTGTATCATATATTATTAAAAATGAATCATTTATGAATTTAAAACTACATATTTCATTTATCAAATTGAATTGGTACCTAAAATCTATAATGTCAAAATTCATTTGACTTTCAATTTTATTGAATTACTTTTATTAGTTGAAGTAAATTTAATAAAATTTTTCTCTTTTAACAGGCTCAGGTTTCTAATGGAACCTATACTTGTTGTAGATCTTGACCCAAAACCCTATTGAATTTCATAAAAGACCCCAAAACCCATCCCATACTCTATAGAGTGTTTATCAGGTTGAGTAACTTTATACTCTATAAGAACTTGCCTAGTTATAATCATATTCAAAACATTAAATTTAATTTCATTTTAAAGTAATAGTATTAAATTACAAATGATAGAAACATTAATTTGAAATTTATTTAAAGTAAAAGTACATTCATAATAAAACTTTAAATGCCATTACTACAAGAAAGTTGATCTTAGATATATAAATTTATGTTTAGAGACGTAAATTTTATATTTAAAACGTAATTTTCTTATGGTGTATATTTCAAAAATTTAAATGTAGAAACATTTATGTTGTGGTTCTCCTTGTCCAAGTACCAAACTTTAATGTTATGTTCACTATGGAGGAATGAATCTAGAATGGAAACATGATTCCGGGTTTTATTCCATTCCCATGTTTGAAATCGGCAATTTCGTTTGAAAGGGAATTTGATTTTGCCTTCTTGAAGGTTGAACCGTGATTCCATTCTATTTTTATTAATTATATGTAGCTTAAATATTTTTTTTATCCTACCAAAATGTTTATAGATAATATTTATTATAATCCATTCCATTCCAATCCAAATATTTATAGATAACATTTAGAGATAATATTTTTGACATTTATATTTTATAATCATTTCATTTCATTATGTGAATGATTTTAAACATAAGAATGAATTTATCATTTTAAAACTTATTCCATTCTAACTCATGCTACTCTAAATTATTCTCGCATACCGAATGCGACATAACGAAAATTAATACAATTGATGTGCCATTTAATACTCACATGCCGTTTTCTCCCAATGCCTCCATCTGTACATTAACTTTAGTACTTGGTCCATGTCCACGCGTAATAGCACCTGGTGCAATCGAAATATGTGGTTTCACTAATGTAAGACATATAAATAAATACATAATTTAAAAAAGGGGAAAATATTAACCATCTCCCACAAAAAAAGGAAGATCCTTTCAAGTTAGATAAAATAAATGAAGAGCATGAATATGTTATTTGTAGTGGAATCTCTCCATCTCATCAAGGTCTTATAGTATAAATTTCCTTCATCTTTATCTAAACTAATGATTAGTTTGGATTGTTTAATTTTTATTTTATTTGTATTTTATCTTTATGTTATCTGTGTTCGGTTATAGATCCAACTCATATGGGTCTATAACAACGAGATCCTAAATATATGTTGTATCTATTTAGAAGACATTGAAATCATGGATATCCTAAGTATATGAGATATACTTGAAAGAGGACTTAAAAACAAGGAGATTTTTTACGTCAAGGAGAGATCAATACTGTACGTGGCACACAGGAGCTCTAAATTGCCGGTATTTATAGGTAGCTTTGAAATTCCTTCAATTTGGAAATTTTTGCCGAGAGCTCCATAAGGGAAGGCCGGCTTCAATGCCATCGGCCTTAGGGGTTACACCATCGGCGTAGGGCAGGTAAGCCACTGGCGATGGGGTAGCATTGGAACGCTGATTTTAGCATCTGTTTTGAATGCCACTAGCTTTCATTTTTCACGTGCCAGCTTATGTGTGTATGTTGGTTTTCCATTTGTGTTGCATATATATTCTTCTTATATGTCCTACGGTTTGTATAAATGAGTGTGTGCCTCTCTTCAAGCCTAGAAGGAGAATTCTAGAGAGAGATAGAGAGAAAAGAGAGGAAGTCCTAGAGAGAGAAACTCTAGAGGAAGAATCTCGTTCCTGTTTGTAATCCATTGATTGAGGTGATGAAGTGATGACTGTGAAATCCAATAGTGAGATCTAGCAAGGAAACTTGTGATCCTATTATTTTTAATAGTGGAAGATTTAGAGCCTTGCTGGTCCCGTGATTTTTCCCACTTTGTGTTTTCCACGTTATATCCTAGTGTTGTTTGTTTTATATTTTCACATTGTTTATTGTTTATCGCATTTGGCAAGAGGAGATTTAACCTCTGATAACAGATTAATTGTTTGATTAACCGGTTTTTATGTTATGGTGATTAAGGTTAAGCTTTCTTATAACAATCTGTACCTAGTTTGTTTGTTTTGTTTTTCAGTGAAAATATAATTTTTTTTTTCATTTATATCTATTTTTGACGAATAATCTATTTGAAAATGATAAAAAAAATATCAAAACCACTTGAAAATACGAACTAAACATACCCTAAATAATGCAACAAGCCTACTGATTCTATTTAATAATGTCTTCCATGAAGAGCATTGGGTATATAAAAATGATAAATTACACCAGAAGGTCTCAACGTTTAAGGGTAAATTCATTTAAGGTCTCAACGTTTTAAGTGATTAAAAAGAAGTCATAACGTTTGAGGATAAGTTTATTTAAGGCTCCAATGTTTGAAGAAGTAGGTCAATTTAGTCTCTAAGAACATGTGTCAACAGGAGAAATTTTTTTTGAGTTTTAATTAAACACTCTATTCTGTTAACACGTATCCTTAAGGATCCAAATTGACCTATTTTTGGGATCTTAAATAATTTACCCTCAAACGTGGGATTTTCTGGTACAATTCATCCCATATAAAAACTTGGAGCTAAACCTTCTAGTTTAGAAGGTATTGTGTGGCTATTAATTTTACTTACATTTTCTTGGTATGACCTATTATTGCACCAAATTTCTATTGACGAGCACCACTAATAATTCCAATCTTGGCGGTCCATGTGACAAAGGCAGTACTCCAACGTACTCAGAATAATACTGAAGGACAATAATCTACATAAACGGAAAAATAAAATGTAAATGGTACTTTGGGGTAAGTGAGTAAAACAGGAAACCCTATCTTAATTATTCATCTACATAAAGCCACTGTAATTGGAAATCCTCATCTAATTAAGGAAGAGCGTGGGAGGGAAATACAATTTAACTTAAAGGTTTATATATATATATACATATATATATGTAAGTTTCCTTCATCTTGGAAAGAAAAAATTCAAAATGAAGAAATTAGGGTTGGTTTATATTAAATTGAAGGACTAGAATTAGAAATATTAACTAGCAAGTACTTAAGTAGAACCCATAACAAATTCAATTAGAAGACTGATTCAAGTCTTCTAATCACTAATTTAGAATAGTTAGGTTTTTGGCGAATTTGAGGTCAAGGATTTGGGAATAGGGGAAATGAGGATTTATTGATTCAATAGGAATTGCTAAACCTTAGTATTTCACGGGGTCCGTGGGGAAGAATCTATAGTTTTAACATGTGATCTGTAACTATTGCCCTCTCAATTATTTATTGTTCGTGCTTGATTAGATTTAGAATCTCAATCTATTATTTTTCACACTTACATAAGAGCCGATGGTTTAATTGAACTTCGTTATTATAAATCAATATGCGACGTTGTTGGACCATTTTTGACTCAGTTGCCGCAGGATATTAGTTGCCCAAGTGAAAATTGTGCATAGATAATGATCAATTGTGCGGGTGGCAGGGGGCTTGGCTAGTGGCCCATAAATCATTCCAATGATGGGATACAGGTCGATAATCTAAATAAGATAGATAATGTCTGTTCGCTTATAGATATTGTAAATAGCTTGATTAGAGATTTATTATCTTTTTACGGTGTAATATGGCCATGGGTCTCTCAAGCCGAATCCAAGCCATACTGATCCAACTAGCTAATGCCCAGCTCATAATGATAGAAGCTCAAAGTCTCGTTAATGCACCTTTTACTCTGATTTGGAGTACCGATTGTGTATACCTCTAGATTTTATAGTAATTATAAGTAAATCCTAGGATCGAAAGTCAAACCAAAACCCTAAAATCAATCTAGTTCTACATTAAATTATAGAGTATCTAGATCCAGTAAGACCATGCTTGAAACCCTAGAACAATAAAAATGATATAACCTTAGATTACAGTTTGAAAAATGAAAATAATGTCTTATAACCTAAAAAGATCATATTCGCCAAAAAATTCGCTCGTTTTAAACTTGAATGGAATTAGTTTTTGAAACCAAGGCATCGGCTTACAAAACGGTGAAAATATTTCGACAATATATCTCAACTTGTAATGAGATGAGGAATCGTACAATATCAGTTATAAAATTTTTCAGCTTCTAAAAATATAAGATATAGCTCTTTACAAGTATTTTTCTTACTTCCGGTAATTAATTTATCTTGTTTATGATTCAATTATTATTTACTACTATTAATCTATCTCTATTTTTTTTTACAACTTACTTCTTAGAACTTATATACCTATTCTTATAATTTTCTTTTCCCACAAAAACTTTACATCACTTTTTACTAAACTTTTCTTACACTTTTCTTCTAATTTTTTTTACTCTCTCTCTCCTCCTCTTCTAATCCACGCCGGCCACACCCCCTATCTCACTAAATTTTGTGTCAATTTATTTTATTACAACAAATTTCCTCCATATTTCTCTATAAATACCACCCTCCCTTCACTTTTTTCAAACATTTTCATTTCACTTAACAAAACTCTACCAAAATCACTTCTCAATTTTTCTGGCTACAAATTTCCTTTTGAATACTTTTCTCCTCTCCATCTTCATAAGCATTCATTTCTCTTTAGGTAAAACTCTAAATCACTCTCTTAGCTCATGCTAACATAGCATGAAAAATATGTGTATTTGGTTTCCAAATTTTCCCATGAGCATATGCTAGGGAATGGAAATGTACAAACGACATATTGTTCATATCTTGAGTAACTCGTTGTTCATATTTGTGATATGTTATATTATTGTTTCTAACTCTAACTTTTTATATATTACTAAGTATATGTATATATTTTAAAGCCTAATACTCACTAATCTAACATTTTATTAGTGCTCTTATTTATTTGCTTATTTATCTATTTCATGTAAATAATTAAGACTAGTCAAATTCTAGTCTTAGACTTGATCTTCATTAAGTCAAAATAAAAGGGAACTTGTCCATATCTAATTCCTGAGAGCTTTGAATAAAATCTAAGACTCCATGTTTTTCTTAATTTCTTATTATGCTTTATTTATAAGACTAGAATTACTTCAAGCCTTCGGAAGCTTTGAAAAGATCTAAGACTTTCATAATTTTTTCTCCTTTATGCTTTTCTTATCTTATGGTGACTGGAATTTATTCAAAACTCGAGGAAATCTTGATATCAAGTTAAGACTCTCATGATCTCATTTTGATGTTTATTTTGATTTTCAATCTCTAATTTTTACATGAATTTATGATTCTTGGTATAATTACTAAATTTTTTAACTCATATGCATGCATGGTTATAAGTGATGCTGTCATAATAAAAATTTTCAAGATGTAAATATTGCTAATCCCTTATTTTATAAACTAACTTTCAATGATTTTATATTTCTACATTTAGGAAGAATTGTCATTATTAATAAGAGAATAAAAAGACTTAGAACAAGTTTCCACATGATTCAATTTTTTAAGTATAAATAATAGAAATATTTTTCTCAAAGAAAACTCCACTTGGAATAAAAATTCAAATACAAAAAGATTCATGTCTTGGAAAAATGATTGGACAAAAGGAGTTCATTATATGTTCATGAAGTTAAATATACATAAAAATAGTAATTTCTTAGTTAAATATTTCACCTACAAAAAATTAATAATTATGATTTCCTTTCACAACTCAATGGCAATTTTCTCTATAAACATCAACTTTTTAAACATCTAGAAAGGATTGTTTTATGGAAAAATCATTTCCTTGATAACATCACAAGGATTATGCATATAATATGAGCTAATATCAATATTAAGTAATTTCAAGGATAGAAATATTTTTGTGTTTGCTATAAAGTGGTCAATTGATGAAAAACTTTGAAAAATGCAAGAATTAAGGGCTGGAACTTTAAAGATGAATCTTTACCGCCTCATTCTGACCCCTAAATAACCTTAAATGTTAAAAATAACCTTAGAAATAAATAGATCTTTTCGAGTAGATAGAAAATGACTACTAATATGCAAAATTCCGAGTCAAAATGAGCAAGTTATGGTCGTTTTAAGTTTAAAGTTCTACAACCAGGAAAATGACACGAATTTAATTTGATAGAGTTAGAATTCTAAATAGAACTTATATGAAATACTCATTTCAGGTATTTCTTTTATTTAGATGACGAGGACCAAGAACTTCTCTTCCCTAAGGATTACTTTGATTGACAGCGATCACCATGGCCGAGTGAGTTTTCCTTCACATTTTATGTATTTGTGCATATGCTTGTAAAGTAGAGCACTAGATTTTAGGAAAAGATGAAATTGATATATATGTGGGATTATAATGGGAATTATGCATGTGATTCATTATGTGTGATCAATGAATGATAAGCATATCGGAACTCGATTGATTGATTAATGTAAATTGTCTATGTATGATGCTACGTGTGCGAGTATTGGTTAATTACCTTAAATGAGATTAATTGTGGATTGGAAATTCCTTATAACTAAATTGATCATGCCTATCATTTTGAGAATTACATTTGCATTTTGTTACTACTCCTCTACGAGGGATCGAAAAGGTAAGCTGCTGTTGCGACCTTATGTGGGGCCTAGTAGGATTGCCCTAAATCGCCATATCACGTGTGCACCCGCAACATGAGGATCGCCTTGCAAGTCAGAGTTTACAAGACTCTAATTAATTATCCTCTCATTGTATTATACATATATAAATTTATTATGAAAATAATTTATTGGATATCGAGACTTCCACAGATCACAAGACCGCAGAGAATCAGATATCCTACCAAACAACAAGATAAGGTAAACCTAGGTTTAACACAAAATATCAACTAGGTTTAAGTTAAGAAAAAGACTACATTTTCATGTTTATTCTCTCAACTAGGTTTAACCTATCAAATTCTCAATCTTCTATCAGTCTTGTACAACTTGATCTTTGTCACACTCCGCACTCGGATCCTATCCCATCCATATATTCAACTTACTTGCAAAAGCAAACTGTTGGGGAGTCAGCTACAACTAGCTGAGTGAAGTATACCCTCGTTCTATACCGTTCAAGCAAAAGCGAACAAGTTATTAAACAAGCATATGCAATGCAGACAATCAAATGAACAAATATATATGGCCAACCGGTAACCATATATATATTCGGATTTACGCCCTCCGAATCTGGGGTTGGGGTACATCCACACATCAGCACCCGGACCGCTACTACTTCGGGAATCAAATTTATTCAAGGAGTTTTAATATATAGAAAATAATATACATATAACAACATCCCATTGAAGCAAGATATCCTTAATGATGACCCGGCGCGATCCTAGGAGGTGGGCCGTCTCCCCAGGACGACTTAGTTCCCATTCCCCTAGAACAAGGCCCATGGTACACACTAGGTATATACCACTTCGGTCCTCCATGTTCACCGTCCTCACGGGACAGTGTGGCCCATCCGAGTCAAAGTGTAGTGGTGATGGCCTTCTACATGCAATCATGAAATGCATGATCAATATTATGATTATCACGCCAATAGTCATTAAGTCCATTTATTTGGCGACAGACAATTATCAGACACTCGCAAAGATCAAAATGATTAAACAACACTCAATACTTAACGTTCAGAATAATGTATAGTATTTTCAACACAGATAACAAACACGAGCAACCACAAGTGTAAATTTCCCAACCCCATACTTGAATCATTTAATTTATATTAACAAAATATCATACTCTAAACCTACAAGCACAAGCAGATATGAAGGTCATCGGAATATACTCACCTGTTTATCCTTGCTTTATGGTCATAGAAGTCTACAAGAAAACTTGAAGACGAATCTGTCTCCCTGAGAATTTAGATAACGAACACCCCATTACTATACTCTTATTTATACAAAGAAACCTATTGTGTCTTTGTATCTTAAACTTGAGTTTTAACATTCTTAATCTAACCTTAACACATAATTAGTCATTTTGAAGCTTGTAAAGGCTACACTTCGTAAGTTAAACTATAAAGTTTGTATAATCTTAGTTTTCTTAAGAGAAGTATTTTAAATGTTTTCAAATATCGAGTTAAATCACAGAATCTTAAATTGGGCATATTATACTCGTTTTAACTTAGATTTTAGCATATGAGTAGTCATTGGGAAACTTATCGAATGTAGTTTTTCATTATTGTTAAACTAATCATTTTGTATATTTTTCCTTATGTTACTTTAAGGGTTCGAAAGGTATCACAATGATGCCTAGGTTTCTTTTGGTATTCTTAATTATTATTTCAAGTTCAATTCCTTGTAAATGTTTATTTCATAAAGTATTAGTGATTATACTTAATTTAAGGCCATTACTTAACTTTTTAGTTAAAGTATACATATTTATACTTATTTTCATTTTGATTGTCTTGATCTTATTTTAAGTATGCAACTCTAGTTAATTTGATTATATTAGCTAATATTTATTATTTCCATCAATCTACACTTTATATCCTTATAGTCTTACAAGTGTTGAATTTTATACTTAGAGTTATGGAGTTCTTGGTTAAGTTTAATCTTTCAATTATAATTATTATCTTGATTTTCTAATGTGTAATTGAATTACTCAAATTTTATTTTAGGAATCTTATTCTTTTATATGTGTTGAAATCTTCATATGTCTATAAAGGTTTGTTATTGAGTATATCTAATAGATTTAAAGCTAAATACCTTTTTCCTATATAATACTTAAATATATCAAGTTTATCTATTAATATTTATATTTCTACGTATGATCCGAATCTTATATTTGTAGATAAGGTCACATATTGAAGTTTAATTACATATCCAATCTTCTTATTGATCGGATAATCAAATATGTTTCATTTATCAAATTCAAGTAAAATTTTTTCTTAAGTTTTCTTATAGGAATGAAACTTTTATTATAAGGTTCTATAGTTTTCTAAGCTTTTATTTTCCTCCTTAATTCCATTTCTACTCATGAGTATATGTTGTGTGTACTTTAAATTATTTAAACTTGTCATAGAACATCTCTATTCTTTTTAAATGTTGGAACTACACTATAGGTTTACTTTACTTAATTCTAATTGTTTCTTTAGTTAAGTTTTACTTCATAAAACATAACTAGTGTTTATATGAGTTAAGAATATATATATATATTAGTGTACTTGATATTAAAATCCTAATTTAAGTTTTATTTATGTAAATTATACCTAATATCTAGTTTTAACGGTTACATTTCAATCCTAGCGATTTATCTTTAAATCATCATTTGTTAACTGATATACTTTAAGGATCTAATAATTCAATTCTAAACTACTAGTTATTGTCTTTGAATTATATTTATCGAGATATCACTCGTTTTGGAAAATTGCTGTTAATTTCCCAGGAGGTCACCCATCCTAGGTCATGAGCACGCTTAACTTTTAGTGTTTCGAGAATTTTTCAGTATTATACTACATATATCTCTATAGTTAAAGTTCCATATTTTTCTTACATTGTTTTCAAGTTGAAAACTAAATTCTAAAATCTACGGAATCGGATAGATTTAGGTTTTTCACCTACGTGATTAGAGTTTCTAGATCTAATAGGGTAAACTAAAGTTTTAGTCTATATAGGATTGAAATATTATAACTTTCATGTTTGTGAAATCATAATTTTAATTTGGGCTTTAGATTAGAAGATTTTGATCAATTATTGATTCTATCGTGTATATTTCAACTCTAGCGATTTATCTATAAATTTCTATTTACTAATAAATAGACTCTAAATATTAATTATCTAAACTTATAATCAATTTTCTATCATCTAGTATTTTTAGTTATCAATTTATTATCAAATTGATAAGCAAAATATAATAGCAACTAGTCTAAATACATATATTAGCATGACATAATTTTATATTATTATCATTATATATGCATGTAAATATGTATATTTATAATAAAAAACTAATATTAAAAACTCATATATTATGAAAGCTTCTACGTACCGGATCATAATAGTAAAATTTTAGAGTGATCGAAACTTAACCTTGTGTAGTCTTGAATTGAAGAGCGTATCGTCACGATCACAACACCACTTCCGGAATTGAAATCGGTTGTTGTATGTGAAAGATACGAGCTTTTGAAGATCGGAGGAGCTTCTAGATTCTTTTTGATTATTTTATTATTTTTTCTTTTCTTTTTTTCTTTTTCTTTTTTTTTCTTTTTTTTTTCTTCTTGGTCGGAGAAGTTGATTTTCTTTTTTCTTTTTTTTTTCTTCTTCTCCTTTCGGAGAAGATTGATTTGATTTTTTTTTTTTTTCTTCAAGTCTTCCGTGAAAACTTTCGCCGGAGAGAGAGAGAGAATATAGGAGAGAGAGGAGAGAGAATGGAGAGAACGGGACGAGAGTGTGAGAGAGAATTAGAAAATTTATAGAGGAAAGTGGCGTACAGGGCAAGCCAAATTGGAAACAGTGGGAAGTTTTAATTTTTGGGTTCTATTTAACACGTATAATAAATATTCATTCGATATTATTTTTAGATGAAAATTTACATACCTACTATATTAAATATTCTGAACACTATGGTATACTTAAAATTTTTAATTTAAGACTTTTATTTTGCAACTTTAATATATATTTTCGTAAATTATAATTTATCATTTAAAGATTTAAATTATTAATGTTTTGGTATTTTATGACTTATTAATAATTAAATTGTCTTTAATTTGACTTTTTATATTCTACTATTATAAATTTATAGTGTTTATCTTTTGTTTGTATTTTGAATTATTTTGGGATTTTTATTATTTTACTTATCCTTATTGTTTTTAGTTTATATATTAATCATTTATTGTTATATCTTACGGAAGTTTTTTTCTTTGATATAGGTATTGTTTATGCTTATATTTTTATTTTAATTAAGTCTTTTATTGTCCATATTGGTAATTACCAATATTTAAATTCAAGAAAAGCAGGGATGGTTTTTCGAACATTTTCTAAAATTTCCGTTAAACATTACTATCTATTTAACAATTACCAAAATTAAATAAACGTATAATTCAGGGTGTTACAGCTGCTAGCTACATCTTGAGGAATTAGGACGTTCAGGGAATATGGTCTCATGGCATAGCCGAGTCAGACTGACCGCTTTGGATAAGGAAGACCCATGGACTAGTCGTACGGTTAATTGAAATCCAAAGACGCATGCGCAATTTCAAGAAGGTTGTTGAACCCATTCAAAGCATTCTCTAACCCCTGATATAGGGAGTGTAAATCTAATATACATATGTATCCGGATAGTCATATGTATTTGCTTCATCATGTGGATGTTGCATCTCATATTTTGCTAATGGACTTGTTTGATTTTTTTTTTTTTGTTATGGGTACATTTGCATATGGAATTATCTCACTTTCTAGTGTACTTACCCAATAGATTTTTGGTGTCGCAGGTTCATTGTTTTTGTACCCGAGACCACCCTTTCGTCCGAGTAGGACTTATGCCTTTGGGAAACTTTTAGGGGAAGTCTATTTGAAGAACTTAGACTAGATTTTCTTTAAAATCTTTCAGTTATAGTCATCTATTTAAGTAAGAGTATTTTTTTGGGATTTATGGGAGAATGCCCCTATGGAATTGTAAGATTATTGACCTTTAAGTTATGAATATGAATGTTTAAGCATTTTCTTAATCTCCAAATTTTACTATTTTAAACAACATATCCCACCAGTGTCTCCTATTGTTGTGAAAGCACGCCCATCGAAGCCTTTGCATGATTAAGGAAACATCATTCCTAAGCTTTAATATTATGCGCGATGGACTAGCATGTTTAGGGTACCCTTTGGGGTGTGAGAGATTGATTCATGTGGCTTCTGGATGGCACTACACCTAGTGTCCCTTAACATGCTCTCCATGTTCGAGCTTGACTGAGTAAACGTGGATTAGTGGATCTAGTTTAGTTTATTGTAGCCGTCTCTAACTATTCACTTATTACCTATTCGCTCATGATCCCATGACGCCCTCAACCACCAAGAGTCTACCTACTATAAATATCCATCTCTCTTCACTCCATGGGAATGTGTTGATTATAAACATGACAAATTAAAATTTATGTCTTGAGATAGAGGAGACCAAGTGTTTGTATCTTTTATTTCGGCAATTTAGTGTCTCATCTTTAGATTTTAGCAAATTAATACTCGTTTTTTCAAAGTATGAACAGTTAAGTATCTCCATTAAATAATAATTTATAGATATTCTTTTTGATGATAGGATAATGGTGGACAATTAGCCAAAAGTTGCTAAAATCTAAAGATGTGATACTAAGCTACCAAAAAACTGTTAGAAATAAAAGTATAGACACTTAGTTTGCAATTATCTTGTCATCAAAATAAATGTTTATTGAATATTATTTAATAGAGACACGAATTACATATACTTTAAAAGTTCAAATACTAATTTATCAAAATTTAAATATAATAATAATTGTCAAAATCGTGATTTTACTATTCGCTATAATGTAAAAAATTGGTAAAATTGTATATTTGTATAGAATCGATAAAATCGTAAACATGTACAATTGTACATCTAAATTCATAATTCTATATAAAAGTTTGCACCTAATATTTTTGCATTCATTTTAATTAAGAAAAAATACATAAAACCATAAACTCATAGAATCGTATATTTGACTCATAATTTTAACAATTATAGATAAGTCATTGATTTGCCAAACATTGATAGTATAGGAACTTAATATGCCATTATCCCTTTATGTCTTACATCGGGATATCATTTTCTAATTTTATCGAGTTTAGTATATCATTATATTTTAGAATATGATAAATAAATCTCTCTCTACTATAAGTTTTATATATTTATGTAGGTAAATAGTTAATTTCAAATATTTTTGTTTATATTTGCATTGAAGATAAGAAATATAACTGAAACCTCCTGATAAAATTTATATTTATTTTGAGAATAAAAAAAGGTTTGAACCACAATTTGAAATGTTTTTAACCTTTTTTTTTGGGAAAAAATCATGAAATGAATTATATAGTTAGGTTTGAATATATAAAAAAAAAAAACAAACTGTAATATATGGTCTAGTTTCGAAGCGAACCGAACCAAACTTCACCATACCCATCCATTATTGTTACTATTGCATGTAATTAAAAACAATTTGAATACAACTGAAGGACATTCCAAGAAAATTTACATTAAAGAATATCCAAAAAATCCTGATTATATATTTGACATATCGATCACCGATAAAAACGAACAGCATAAGTCATTGCATTGGTGGAGAAAGTATGACTAAACCCTAGAAGGAGGTGTTTAAACTCCACATTTTTATTTTGGCAAAAAAAAAAAAATCCTCATTTTTGCCATAAAAGTGCTCTCTACGAGAAGAAGATATTAAAGATGAATTGTTGGGCTCCTTGCATTTAGACTTTACCACAAGTTGATTGACTTGTGAATTGCCTAATATAACTGATAGGTTTGACCCATTGGCCCAACCCAGGCATTGGTAGGTGGATTCCGAGTCTCCACAACCTTAGCCCGCATCCCGAAGGTTTGGGCCGTTTTAGCTAGATGCCGACGTCTAGTTGCATTACTTAATTTTGATACATATGGAGGAACTCCATACTATAAAATCTTAATGAGTTGGAGAGCTTCTTTCTACTATAAATTAATCCTTGCTTTATTGCTATATTGATGCATGCTGATGGGGTTACCAATTCAATGTGAAATTTATATTTTTGAGGATTTTAAATTTATTAAGGTATATAAAATCATGATATGAATGTAAATAATATTCGATGGATACTATGAATATTAAAAACAATTTGAGTTATTATTGGAATTATAATTTGATAGAGACTGCATGTTATAAAATTACCATGAATCATAATTTTTCTCTCTCTCATTTTTCATATTGCAAGACTACATGTTATAAAATTACCATGAATGTTATAAAATGTTAATCACTTAAAGGACTTAATTACTATATAATGAGTTTAGGTGATTAGACTCAGTATAAAATGAACTTAAATATATGAAAAATGATTTAAAACTAAATTTACTTCAAAACTTGATATTAATCCATAAAATAATATTTAAAAAGGAATTAGGTGAAACCTCAATTGGAATAGATATATATATATATATATATATAACTTCAAATTGATTGATAATTAATCAAATGAGAATGAATGATTGAGTTAGTGACTTAAGACTTACTTAAAATAATTTCTTATGTAGATTTTATTCTCGAGATTTCTATCATTTGCTTTCAAGCAAGATTATTACTTGAGTACATGTATATAGTGACTTGTGTTGCTTATTAGGATAGACATCCTAAAATGAATTAATACTTGAATGACTTAATTAATTGCTTGAGTGTGCTTGTGTCTTAATCCAATATGGGAAGTGACAACCTTGTATGGTGGTGCCAGCACGGTAGTTAGGCACTTGAACTATCAATGGTGGCTCGACAAGTAGTGATAAGGTAAATGGTATCGAGGTAATGTCTATCTGGATCTGAGAAAAGTAATATAGTATGACTTATGACTATGGATACCGATTGAGCTGTTGGTATTATGGACCGTGATTGGTAGAGATAAGTAATGATTGTGAACCCTAAATGGGTTTACTTACTTAGAGTTTTTTTCTAGAGGATATCGGTGCTGAACTTCCTATATCAACCATTTGAATAGTTGCTGCTACTTAAGAACCTCAAATTCCTACAACATGTTACCGGAATGCGAGTGCTCCACTATTATTTTGTTACACTTAAATGAAAGATCTAAATGGTTGAATGTTGCATTTGCATTAGAATAAGTACATATGGATATATCGTGTGTGCTTGTGTTGCTGTTGTAATAGGCTTTGGCTCATTCCTTCTTTTTCAGGTTATGAAGATGATTTGATCTGAATGCTATAGATACATAGTCTATGGGTTAGATGTTGATGAGAGATTAGATTAGTTGGATGTTTAGATACGTCATATATTATTTTGTTATTTTTTTGAGTATACAATATTATTGTGAGGTTTTTAACATATTACTAAGAGATTATCTATTGTTATTTACAACAACTTGAGTAAGGATTTCTCAATTTAAAACTGGTTAGAAACTCACTTATTTAATGATAGTCTTTGCGTATAACGCTTAAGTATTATACAAGGCGGAACCATTGGCATTTTATGCCTTATTTGTGTCGTAACATATAGGGTTTGTTTGGATTGTCTTATTTTTATATGTATTTTATCTATATTTGATTTGTATCAGTATTTTATTTGTTTTTAATTTATATCTTATTTGTTTGATTTGTTTATAAGTAAAAATATATGTTTTTCATCTGTATCTATTTTTTGACAAATAATCTATTTGAAAATAAAAAAAAATAAGACTTCAAAATGACTAGAATAAAATAAACCAAATAGACCCATAGTGTATTCATTCTTGCACCATCATGAATAGTTTGGGAATCATATGACCAAGACCTCCCTAATAGTAAGTGAGTAGCATCCATAGGATTTAATCACAAAGAACATATCAGTATAACCATCAATAGAGATAGGTCCTTGAACCTATTTGTGGACATGCACAACTTCATAATGACTTAATCAATCAAGGGCATATGACTTTGGATGTAGTTCACCACATAAACCCAGATTAGGTACTAGCTCTGTAGAAACTACATTAATGCATTTGTCTCCATCAATTACAGTCAAGCAAGTCTTTTCCTACACCATACTTTTAGTGTAGAAAATATTAGTTCGTTGCTTTAAAATGGGTTCTACTTGAGTTTTCAGCTCACCCTTAAAAGTAATCATATAAATATAAGTGGCATTCGATACTTTTTCTTTTGTCTTCACATTATCACTGCCCATCTTGTCTTCCTCATTAGTTTCAACTACTCATTCTTTTGGAACCGTGACTCGTTTATTAGGACACGAAGATGCTATGTCCATATCCTAGACACATAAAACCTTTAATGTCCTGATTCATCTTTTGTTTTGTTTATTTAGGTTATTTCTCCTTTGTGATCTTTTCCTTACTTTTGTCTCTTTCTAGCTCTTTCTTCTCTTGCTTTGCACCTGCATCATTAAGTTTATAAGAAGAAGATTTTTTGAGAGCATCTTTGTTAGTGCCTCTTAACTTTGCTTGCTAACTTAATGGCATCCTCTAGGGTTCGATAGTGTTGTAATTTAACAACACTGGCGATATTGAATTTGAGTCCACTAATAAACCTAGCAATAACTTCTACTAATAACTCCTTGAGTTCACACTTGGTCATAAAGCTCAAACTCTTATAGATACTCTTTGATCTTCCTTTGACCTTGCATCAAGGATTGTAATTCAATAAGCATCTCTTGTTTATTATAGTCTAGCACAAATATGTCTCATCAATTTTTTTATCATTGCTAACATGCACACTTTATCTTCATCCATCCTAATCTCTCCTTTTGCAACTTATCCCACTATAGGCTAGTGTAATCTATGAAAGTTAGAGATGATATCTTCACTTTAGTTTCCTCATTTTGCTTGTAGTAGTCAAATACCTTTTCAACTTGCAACATTTAATCCAAAAAATCATCAAGTTTGCTACTCTTAGTGAAAGGTGGATTTTTAATTTGATATCATTGATTCTCATACAATTGCCATGAAATCACTTCTCCTCCTCCTTTCACTATCAATACTAAACTCACCACTAGAGTCATGCATACTATGACTAACACCACTTCGGCTTCTCCTATGTTTCACATCAAGCTTGTCTAAAATAGTTTTTAAGTTTTCTTACATCTGATTAAACTTTTGTTTTTTCATTAAAAAAACCTTAATTCTCATGAAAAAAAAAAAAGAAGAGTTTTCTAAACTTACTACAAAGCATGAAACCTTTGCTTTGACACAAAATAATGCATTCTTGACAATGGTTACCAATTTAACGTGAAAAGTTTTTTTTTTTTTGGTTTTAGATTTATTAAGTTAAATATAAAATCAAGATATGTATATAATTGATATTTGATAGATGACACAAATATTAAAAACAAAATGGGTTATGATTTGAATTATATTTTAAGACCAAGGATTACAAAGCTACCACAAGTATCATAAGAATCAGGATTCAATTAATACATTCATCACAATCTATAACTAGATTGATAAGAGCGCAAATGAATAATGAGAAATATCATTCAATATAAGAGAAAAAAAAAAGATTTCACAAGTTCTCAAAAAAATAACACTCAAAACTCAACCTATATATATCCTAATAAATTTAAAAACTAGCTAAACAATGAGATAACAAATAAATTCAGGATACTTGATAAAATATGAAACAAACATCAAATATCTAGAACAATATAGAAAAGTAAAATTTTTAAAAATATGATTCCATCAAAATATATATCTAGAATTATATAAAAAAAAAAGAAAATAACATATGAATAGCATAAAAAATTAATTTAGTAGTTGGACCATAAATATCTTTGCTTTTCTTTTATGCCTAATTCGATTCCTATCATATACATTCCAACAATTTAGCCTTTGATTAGTTGGCCTTCAATAATACCTTGTTAATATAACACCCATGTAAATTGTAGCTACTCTACCAAGGCCCCCATACTATCATTTACTTTTATAACCTCTTGAATTTAAATCATTCATCAAAGAGCAACCATATCATTTCAACATTACATAATTTAAAGGGTTTGGCTCTTTACTCTCGAAAACAAATTTACATCTACTATTCCAGGCACCAAGCAACATAATGTGAATAAGACTTCCTCTTCTTCCTTATCCAAACTAGCTGGTGGTCAAAACACACTCTTCTTCCACATAGATGACTCACCTTGTTATTCATCATTCCAAATCATGTAACCTAAAGCCAAAGTAAAAGAACACTCTCCATTTTTTTTTCAATTGACAGTGCATCTAGTTAGGTTTTAGTTAAACCGATGGCTTATAAAGATTCACATGCACTACAAGGGAATTAGTGGCATTTTCTATGGATGCTCCTTGATTTTAGGTTTAATATCCAACCTTTAGAATGATAAAATATATCCATATATTTTTAAAATGGTTAGTTTGATGAACTCTTCTAAACAATATTGTCAAAAGGAGGGAAAAAAAAGCACATTTGATTCGACTTCATAATTTTTTTTTTGCTGACCTTACTTATGTGGCATGTGATTAAAATAGAAGAGATCGAACATAGTTTGTTAAAAGTAACATAAAAGTGTGGGAAACCTTAATAGAATCCATTCTCCTTTCATTTCTTTCTTTTTCTTTTTAATTTTCATTCTTTTTTACACATGCCCTTATAGAATGTGTGTAAGATATGTACGTGATACAAAGTTCATGATGCCAAACTCTTTTTATTCATCCTATTAGCTTTGTCTCAGCCCATCTAAAAAAATATAAATAAATAAGTATTCTCAAAATTTGAGAATCTTAATAAATCTTGATTTGTATGTATTTTATTTATTTAGCACGTTACTAAAACTTCAAATACTCATACTTTGTTTGATTATGAAATCTAGGAAACCATTTTGATTTTCACACACAAATTTACTTTAATTTAATTTCCTTACTTAGAGTAGAGTATGTTATTTATAGGAAAATAATTTTTTTTTAATGAATAAACTTAGTAATTTTTTAAAATTAACTTTTAACTATTTATGAGATTCAATGTACAATTTTAATTTGAAGGTTAATTTAAAAGATTTAATAACAAAACATCATTTTTCCCCTTTTTTCTTCTAAAGAAATGAAATTCATTCATAGAAGCAGAGATCAAAACACAAGTACACATAGTATGACAGATCATATTAAAAGAAATGGGGATCCAAAAATCCAATCTAAAAACAAACACATTTCCTAGGTAAACATGTTACAATGACATAGAAATTATTCTAGCGCATGTGGAATGAAATCCTGAACTCTAAGTAGGAAGATCCCGCATTGGGAAGAAAAAAAAAAAGAAAACTATTGAAAGAAAACCTAGATCTGAAAATAACTTTGTGTGACTTTTCATTCATTGATGGAAAACTGATTGCAAATCTTGGATCTGAATCAACATGTCCTTTTATTAAAATAATCGTACAAAAAAAATGCGATAGCACCAACCGAGTTAGAGGGACATTCAAAATGTGATGGCCATCGCCCTAGATTTTTTGGAGAAGCAAAAGCTTTGGGGGCAGGGGAAGAGAGAGAGAGAGAGAGAGAGAGAGATGAAGATCCCCCCTCCCCCCTTCAATCATCTCAAAATTTAGGAAGAAAGGAATTAATTTCAAGGGAATTGGAAAATTATTCTCCAATTTCACTGAGGTTTAAACCCTTCCTAACTTTAAAAAAATTGTCAAAGTTAAGG
The DNA here is from genome assembly GCA_024138025.1 of Combretum micranthum. Taxonomy (NCBI): domain Eukaryota; kingdom Viridiplantae; phylum Streptophyta; class Magnoliopsida; order Myrtales; family Combretaceae; genus Combretum; species Combretum micranthum. Next base: position 174,857 of record JAMXBD010000622.1, on the reverse strand, counting down.
ACACTTAACATGTCACCCCCTTAAACTTTAATTATTGTGTGAATTAACCCCCAAACTTTCATCTACGTCTCGATTTATCTTCTAAACTTTTAAAGTGTATGTAAAAAATTGTTAATTGTCCTTAATTTACAAAATGTTGAAAGTTTATGGGGTCCAAGATTTTAAAGAGTGAATTTGCACAAAAGTAAAACTTCAGTAGGATAATTTATAATTTTTCTTTAATTTAATCCATGATTATTCTATTGAATGACTAGTATTTATACCACTTGGCCTTTTGTGATAAAGTGTTAATGTTTGAAATGAGTTTCTTGCTTCTTTAATGTTATGGATTTATAATAAACTACTTATGATAATAAACCACTATTATAGAAATAAATTCATACACAAAAAAATTTGAAACCTTAAAAAACCCCAAACTAATTCATATATGAATTAAGAGTATTAAGTATTATGTAATTCTTAATTCGGTAAGAAGTACAATCCTATTAAATTAACACCCCATTTATGAATGTGTATTTTGACATGAAAATTGATGGGTTAATTTCACTCACAGTACTTGAATTTTTTTTTTACAGAATTATACCTAAACAAAATTTTATTACAAAAATATACCTAAGTTTTTTAAATCTTTTACTCATGATACTTGTGGATGGAAACCACCCATTTTTCCATCACATTGCTAACATAACTAGCAAACCTAAATAAAATATTTTTTGTCTATTCTATATGTTTTTTTTTTCTCCATCAAGTTGGCTTTTTTATTTTTATTTTTTGACTTTTCCTTCTCTCTCTCTCTCTTTTCTCCATAACAAAAATCTAGAATTCCAACTATGTAACAAAAATCCAAAAATCCAATAGGAATCTAAAATTTCAAAATTCCAATTGCTGATGATTAGGTACTTCTTGTATTGTGAGAACTTCTTGATCATTATTTTCAAGGAATCGTTGCTTAATGTGTTTGCTCTCATAAGTACTACTTTCTGGATCTTACTTGCAATTTTCTAGAGCATGTGTTTAAGGAGATCTTCTATCTTAATGTATGGAGAAAGTGTGACCCACTACCTTGATTGAAAAGTGCTTTTTCACACTAGGATCTCTGTACACTGCTTAATCAAGGCATTTTCCCTTGATCACTATTCCAGGAATGAAAATGACTCTCCTTTGTGGAAGATCTTGGACTAGCCAACCTATAATCTTCTTTCCAAATCATCTATTAAAATTAATTTTTTATATCGATGTTGAGATGGTGGTGGAAGTGACAATGTTAGTGTAGGTAGGTAGTTCTTTTAGCCGATGATGGTTGTGCTGTGGGGTTAGTGAGAGAGAGAGTGAGTAAAGGTCGTAGAGAGAGAATGAGGATGCAAGAGTAAGAAAGATAGAGGGAGAGTTGAAGAACAAAGGTAGTAGTCGTGGTAAGGCGTGTTTTGGTTTGGATCGATGGAGCTTGGGTCCGCTGGTGATGGAGGTGAGTGGTAATGAAAGTGATTGTGTTGTCTTTGTCTAAGTTTGTCGGCACAAGTTTGTGTCGAAGGTTGGTGTTCTAGGTAGAGAGAAACAAAGAAGGGTAGAGAGAAAAAGTAAAGAACACCATTTCATCACTTATCCAAGGAAAAGGAAAATGAAAATAAAATCAAATAGAAATAACAAAAAGAAAAAAAAAACAAGGTTTTCACTTATTGCGAAGATCAACTAATGGAAGAACACAAGATTTTAATGAAAACAAGTGAATTTTGGGTTTTGGGGTTTGGGGTTTGGGTTTAGAATGATGGTAAGAATATAGGTAATGATAAAGATGAGTTAAAACAACATTGAGTGTGTGGGTTTATAAAATTTATTTAGGATTTTTTTTCTTTTTATGATTTAGCTTAGGTTTTTTTTTTTTTAGGTTAGGGTAACAAGAAGAAGAAGAAGAATAAAGCAGAGGATACATAGGGGAGAGAGAGGGAGGAGAGAAAAGGAAAAGTCAAAAAATAAAAATTAAAAATTAAAAAGCCAACTCGTTAAAAAATAATAAAAAACATGTAGGATAGAGAAAACAATACTTTATTCGCTAGCCACATCAACAAGTGGATGGAAAAATCGACAAATTCTGTTCAAAGTTACCATGAGTAAAGATTTAAAAAATTTAGGTATTTTTTTGTAATGAAATTTTGTTTAGATAATTCTGTAAAAATCGAAAATGTTTAGATACCACAAGTAAAATTAACCTAAAAATTAACATGGAGGTAATATACCACCAATAAAGTTTCCTATTACCTATACATATTTTGTAATGCCCTAATTGAAGGCATTACAATCCATCATATGTTCTCACTAGATAAGAACACGCTAAAGCTATGATTCCACTAATCAAAAATATTAACATAAATCATCTTTATATCTCACATATAATGGTACTTCAAAATAATTATCTCATAATAAAAAATTCCATAACAACTAGGTTGGCTTAAACCAAATGCCAACTTACATCAAACTTAAATATCATATGAAAGGGAAACCTTAAAACATCGTAAGACATCATAAATCATAAAACTAAAATCAAACTCCAATTATTTAGATAGTTAGTAAAACTTTCACAAGGTCTTTAACTTTAATTGTCTTCAATACTAAATATCTAATAATAAGAAAGTCAACACCACTATTGTCATCCTCATAATCTACATAAACATCATGTCCAGATAGATCAACTACTATGGGATCATCACCTATTCTTGAAAAATTAAAAAAAAAAAGTAAGTACAAAGGCCAGTACGCTATTCAACAAACACATTTGCATGAACAATCAACATATAAATCCACATGCATCATAATATCATATGTAACAAACACAAATTATTATTTTTAATTAGCTAGACAACCAACAAAGTTTAGAACCATATGCATCTAGTCCTAAACTCGGAGTGACTCATGACTCTATAAAAACAACTAGTTTAGAAAATAATAATATACACATATATTAGTGTTGAGAACTCCCCACATACCTGGGTACCGTACTCGTACTCGTACTGCTCAGAGACTACTGAAATCATCTCTGTGTATGACTCCACTAGGGATAATGTCACACATAGATCATCAAGGCACCGTCCTACTAGCAACGGTCTTCTCAATCTACTAGACCTAGCCAAAGATAAGTAGAAAATTCAATTTAAAGCCGAATAATATTATGTCGATTTATAAATACTAGGCCTATAATCACAATAAACAAGTAAGTCGTACCTAAAATAACTTTAGAACAAAAACCACAACTTTACCAAAAACACCTGATGACAATCAAATTCTCATTCTCAACATGTTTTCACAAAATAAACATAAAACAATTTTTATCTAAACTCCAATCTCAAAAGAACTACCAAACCCTTAAATCATACACACCTTTCTCCTTTGGATTGTAGAACCACAAAATCCCCAAACATCATAAATTAGGGTTTTCTCCAAATTTCTCCAAGAACTTGATTCCCTTTCAAAATCCACTAAGAAACTTGGGAAAAGATTACACTTTTAAATCACTAAAAGAAGTTAGAAGGATCACTTACCTATTTCCTTGGTTCTTCTTCCTCCTTGAAACAAAATCAAGATTATAGAGGTTCTTTATGGTTTTCTACAGCTTTAGGAGAGGTTCTAACAAAAGGACACTAGGCTAAGACTATTTATAGAACATAGGAAAACTTAAAAATCCAAACATGTACATTAGCATGAAGGCTGGTAGCTTAGGAACATAGGCTAACAGCCTATAATTTACACTGGTAGGTTAGATATCAAAGATGATTCAGATGCATTTGTAAGCTAGTACCAACATCGGTAGGGCACAGGTTCAAGGCCAGTGGTATACCCTTTTAAGGCCGTGGGGCTTTGAGGTAGTGTACAGCTGCATCTTCTTGTCCTCAATCACATGTTTGCCATTTAACATAACATATATAAATATACCACACACACACATTAGGATAGACCATCAAACCCTCTTATTTATCAACAAATGACACTTTTACCTTTCGTTATAAATCATTTATCTTTACATTACATCTCTTCCCCTCTAAAAGAAACTTTCATCCTAAAAAATTACTTGAATCATTGAAAAGCTTGGGACACTTTATCCTCATCTCCTCTTCTAGCTCCCACATAGCTTCTTGTTCAGACTGATTCGTCCACTGCATCTTTAAATATCTGATCACTTGCCTTCTCAAAATTTGTTCTTTGGTGTCAACAATATTTATTGGCTTTCAATTGTGGAGAGATTTGGTTGCACTTCCAAGGTTCCAATGCTACTATGTGTTCATCATCCTTCACATACTTTCTCAACATAGACACATGGAACACATTGTATACTCCATCCAAACTAGTCAATAAAACTAATCTATAAGCCACATTGCTTATTCTTTCCAAAATTTCATAAGGTCTCACATACCTAGGGTTTAACTTGCCCCTCAAACCAAAATTGACAACACCCTTGGTTGGTGAAATCTTAAGCAAAACATGTTCTCCTACTTGAAACTGTAAAGGTTTCCTCATCTTGTCTGCATAGCTTTTTTGACGGCTTTGAGTTGTTTGCAACTTTTGTTTGATCACTTTGACCTTATTAATAGCATCCTATACCAGCTTTGATCCCAAAATTTGTTTGTCATAGACTTCATACAAATGAATCGATGGTCAACATTTTCTACCATACAAGGCTTCATAAGGTAGTATCCCAAGTGACGCTTGATAACTGTTATTGAATGCAAACTCCACCAAAGGTAAGTGCTCATCCCAGCTACCTTCAAAATCTAAAGCACATGCTCACAACATGTCTTCCATAATATAGATAGTTCGCTCAGATTATCCATCTGTTTGAGGATGATAGGCAGTACAAAAAGCTACTTTAGTGCCCAAAGCTTTATGTAGACTTTTACAGAACCTTCCACAAAACCTGGTGCCTCTATCTGATACTATAGTTTCTAGTATTCCATGTAACCCCACTATCTCTTTGATGTATAACTTTGCTAATCGTTCCATGGTATACCCAGTTTTAATCAGTATAAAGTGAGTTACCTTGGTAGACTTATCTACAATCACCCATACCGAATCAAACCTTTCTCTAGTTTTAAGTAGAGAAGTAACAAAATCCATGGTTATGTGCTCCCATTTCCACTGAGGTATAGTTAAAGGCTTCAATTCACCTATTGGTTTCCTATGCTCAATATTAATTAACTAACAAGTATAGCACTTGGATACATACTCTACAATCTCTTTCTTCATATTATCCCACCAATATAATTTCTTCAGATCTTGATATAGCTAGTTACCTCCTAGGTGGATAGAATAACTAGAGTAATATGCCTTTTTCGATAACTCCTTCTTAAACTCTCCTTATTCTAGTACACATAACCTTCCTTTATATCTCATAACACTTTCTTTATCAATATGAAATTTAGCTACTCTACCCACTGCTGCCAGTTCCAGATCATGTGTAAGCTAATTCTTTTCATAAGGCTTCAGCTATTTAGAAGCATATGTTGTCACCCTGTCTCCCTACATCAACACACAACTTAATCCTTGTATAGGGGTATCACTATAGATAGCATGCTCCTCACCAGTCACTGGTAAGGCCAACACTGGGTCAGATACTAGCTTTTCCTTCAATTGCTGGAAACTATTCTCACAGTCTTCATTCCAAACATATTTTACCCTTTTGTATCAATCTGGTTAAAGGATTGCTATCTTAGAAAAATCCTCCACTAATCTTCTGTAGTATCCTACTATTCCCAAAAAACTTATAATTTTTGACACACTTGGCCATTCTACCATTGCCTTTACTTTCTTAGGATCCATTGTAATTCCATTTTCATCAATAACGTACCCTAAGAAAGATACTTGTTCTAACCAAAACTCACACTTCATGAACTTAGTATATAACTTCTCATCTTGTAATCTATTCAGAACTAACCTCATATGCTCTTCATCTTACTTCTTAGTTTTAGAATACACAAGAACATCATCAATAAAGACTACTATGAACAGATCTAGATAATCTTTAAAGACCTTGTTCATAAGATCCAAAAAACGGCTGGTGCATTGGTAAGACAAAAAGGCATAACCATAAACTCATAATGCTCATATCTAGTCTTGAAGGCTATCTTTTGTATGTCCTTTGCTTTAACCCACGGTTGGTGATATCTTGATATAAGATCAATCTTTGAGAACACTTGTGCTTTTGCCAGCTGGTAAAACAGATCATCTATTCTTGGTAGAGGGTACTTATCCTTATATTCATTTGACTCGACTCTCTATAGTCCATACATTACCCCATGTTGCCATCCTTCTTCTTTACAAACAGAATTGGAGCTCCCCAAGGTAACACACTAGGTCTGACAAACTTCTTCTTCAGCATATCTTTTAATTGAACTTTGAGCTCTACAAGTTCTGTTGGAGCCATGCGATATGATGTCTTAGATATAGGCAAAGTACCTGGCACCAAATTGATATAAAACTCTACTTTTCTTTTAATGGCAACCCTGATAGATCTTCTGGAAAAACATAAGGGTATTCAGGTAGAACTAGTATTCGTGCAAGGTCTATCCTTTGTTCACTTTCCATCATCATAGCTGACATTTCTAATGCCAACCTTCCCCACAACTCATATGAAGGTAGAGCTGGAGGTCTTTGCACTTCAAGCTTAAGTACAAACCGATCCTCATCTAGCAGATTAAACTCCATTACTGGGTTGTGACAATCAATCACAGCATGATATTTTACCAACCAGTCTACTCTAAAGATTATATCAAAGTCTATCATATCCACAACTATTAAGTCTACAGGTAGATGTCTACCCTCAATCTCTACATCCACATCTCTACGAATTCCACTCCCCTAAGGTATGTTTACAAACAAGTATTCAGACATTCATTCAACACATATACCACATATAGATACAAATGACTCATAGACACTTGAAAAACTTGCACCAATGTCAAAACAAACATAAGCACTATGCAGGAGTATGTAGAGCGTACCTGCAATAGTGTCTACACTAGATGTATCCCTGTGTTGGAGGGCATAAACTTTAGCTGGGACTCTTTGTCCTTGACTACTTTGAGATCGACCTATCTAAATTGTTAGAACCACTTGCCTTATAGGCTTCTTGCAGTCTATGGCCTTGTGTCCTCGTTGCCCACATTTAAAACTGGACATCTATGGAATAGCTTTCTTTGTTCAAAATCTATGGTTGTGTCTAACCTTGCCACATGAAAAATAGGCATTCTTAGGCCATTTACAATCTTTGAGATCTTGAGGTCCATAGTATTCGATACATTTTCTCTTTGTACCCTGAACTGCTAACCTAACCTGATGAGTGATAGGCCTCTTCCTCTTATCTTAGGTAAGAACACTATGTGTCAAAAGTTAAAGCAACTTAAAAGGATCAAAACACTATAGAAAACTACTGAAGATTAACAATACTAACTAGGTAACCAACCTCGATTATTTGCTACCCCAATCATCATTGCTCACCATCCTAAGGAGTTCATAACTCAAATCTAATAAAATTCACAACCTATGCTCTGATAACAATTAAGTTGTAACACCCTAATCTAAAGGTGTTACAACCCTCTACAAATCCTCACTAGATAAGAACATGCTAAGGCCATGATTCCAATTATCCACAAATTTATTAACATAAATCATCTTCCATATCTCACAAATATTGAGAGAAACAAAGAGAGGGTAGAGAGAGAAAGTAAGGGAGACCGTTTCGTCACTTATCCAAGAAAAAGGTAAATGAAAATAAAATCAAATAGGAATAACAAAAAGAAAAAAAAAACAAGGTTTTCACTTACTGGGAAGATCAACTAATGGAAGAACACGATATTTTAATGAAAACGGGTGAATTTTGGGTTTTGGGGTTTGGGTTTAGAATGATGGTAAGAACAGATGTAATGATAAAGATGAGTTAAAACAACATTGAGTGTGTGGGTTTATAAAAATTTGTTTGGGATTTTTTTTCTTTTTTTTCTTTTGATTTGGGGTTAGGTTTTTTTTTTTTTGGTTAAGGTTATAAGAAGGAGGAGGAGGAGGAGGGTGCAAAAGGGAGAGAGAGGAAGGAGAGAAAAGGAAAAGTTAAAAAATAAAAAGCTAACTTGTTAAAAAAAATAGAAAAACCACGTGAGATAGAGAAAACAATATTTTATTCATTAGCCACATCAACAACTGGATGGAAAAATGGACAGTTTCCATCCAGAGATACAATGAGTGAAAGATTTAAAAAGTTTAGGTATTTTTTTGTAATAAAATTTTGTTTAGGTATAATTCTGTAAAAATCGAAAAAGTTTAGATACCACAAGTAAAATTAACCCAAAAATTGACATGGAGGTAATATAACACCAATAAAGTCTCCTATTACCCTATCCATATTTTGTAATACCCTAATCTGAAAGCATTACAACCCGGTACATGTTTTCACTAGATAAGAACACGCTAAGGCTATGATTCCACTAATTAAAAAATTTATTAACATAAATCATCTTCCATATCTCACATATAAGGGTACTTCTAAATAATTATCTCATAATAAAAAATTCCATAATAACTAGGTTGGCTTAAATCAAACACAAACTTATATCAAACTTAAAATATCATATGAAAGGGAAACCTTAAAACATCATAAGTCATAAAACTAAAATCAAACTCCAATTATTCAGACAGTTAATAGAACTTTCACAAGGTCTTCAACTTTAATTGTCTTCAATACTAAATATCTAATAATAAGTAAGAAAGTCAACACCACTATCATCATCCTCGTAATCTACATAAACCTCATATCCAGATAGATCAAACATTACGGGATGACCACCTGTTCCTAAAAAATTTAAAAGAGTGAGCAAAAGGGCTCAATACACCATACCACCAACACATATAAATCCACATGCATCATAATATCATATGCAACAAACACAGATTATTATCTTTAAATAGCCAGGCAACCAACACAGTTTAAAACTATATGTATCTAGTCCTAAACTTATAGTGACTTAGGACTCCATAAAAACAATCAGTATAGAAAATAATAATATATAAATATATTGGTGTTAGAAACTCCCTACACACCCTGCGTACCGTACTCATACCACTTATAGACTACCAAAATCATCTTTATGACTCCACTCGGGACAACGTCACACATAGATCATTAGGGCATCGTCCTAGTAGAAACAGTCCTTCCGATTTACTAGACCTAGCCAAACACAAGTAGCAAACTCAAATTAAAGCCAGATTGTATTATGTCAATTTATAAATACTAAGTCTACAATCACAATCAATAGGCAAGGTAAGGTCGTACTTGAAACAACTTTAGGAACTGAAACTCTAACTTCACCAAAAACACCTGATGACAATCAAACTCTTATTCTCAACACGTTTTCACAAAATAAATATAAAACAATTTTCATCTAAACCCCAACCTTAAAAGAACTACTAAACCCTAAAATCATACACACCTTTCTCCTTTAGATTGTAAAACTACAAAATCCCAAACACCACAAATTAGTGTTTTCCTCCAAATTTCTTCAAGAATTTGATTCCCTTTCAAAATCTACTAAGAAACTTAGAAAAAGGTTACACTTTTAAATCACCAAAATAATTTGGAAGGTTCACTTACCTATTTCTTTGGTTCTTCTTCCTCCTTGAAGCAAAATCAAGCTTATAGAGGTTCTCTACGGTTTTCTATAGCTTTAGGAGAGGTTTTGACAAAATAAGAAATCTTAAAAATCCAAATATGTACGCTAGCATGAAGGCTGACAGCTTGGGAACACAGGTTGGGGCCTATAATTAACACTGGCGGCTTAGAAATCAAAGACGATTCGGATGCGTTTGTAAGCTAGCACCAAAGTCGGCGGTGCACAGGTTTAAGGCAGGCGGCTTTGAGGTGGTGTATAGCTGCGTCTTCTTGTCCTCAATCACATGTCTACCATTTAACATAACATATATATACATATGCACATTAGGATGGATCATAAAACCCTCTTATTTATCAACAAATAATGTTTTTTCCCTTCATTATAAATAATTTATCTTTATATTAAATATTTAAATTAACAAAAACCAAACAAGGCTTTAGTTTAATAATCTTGATAATAAACTTATAATTGAAGGGAATATGAATGAGACTAGTCATTAAATATAGTAAAATAAAGATTATGTATCACACCTAATGGGAGTAAGGCAATCGTAGCATAACTTGATATGATAATAATATAATATCCAATCATTTGAAATGTTAGATAACTTTCATGGATTTTAGAAAAGGATTATACAAATTTTAACATTACTTTGAAATCGGCATAAATAGATCATTTTTTTTTTTTACTTTGCCATCCCTTTGTATCTCTTCTCCCACCCCCATCCCCGTTCTTCATGTGATCTTCTCCTACCCCCATCCGTATTCTTCATGTGATCTTACTAGATGATAGCAAAAACAGATAAAAAGTACAAACTGCATCCAATTAATGCAAAGTTTGGTGTTGACTCGTCCTATTTAGATTGTTAGATTTCTATTTGCATCGAATTAGTATTGGTTTGATATTGATTTAGTATCGGTTCGGTTTGATCAGTTTATGAGTAAAATTATCGATTTTTCATCGGTATCATATCTGTATCGGTTCAGTATCTATTCGGTTTGAAAACAATACCAAAATAACACCAAAACAATGATCCAAACAGAGGCAATTGGGCTAAAACAAAAAGGTTGACCATGACTTTGCTAGTTTATATGTATACAACAAATTTTGGGAAACCGACCCGGTTTTTGGTAGTGATATCATAAATGTAGTTTCCCTAAATAATCAAAACGCACCTCCAACATTTTGTAACGTAAAAAATTGTACTTGTAACCGAAATTGTGATAACCTTATTATACTATTGTTATTTACCATTCTCTTCATAATGGTTTGCAATAAATCTATATGTTTGAAAGTGCTTTTAAAAGTTGGAATTGCAATTCTAAAAGTAATTCGATTTTGCTTTCTTGGTTGAGTTTCATCTATATAAGAATACATTAATCATTTCATTTAATTCATTCTTCTGAAATTTAATTAATTTCATTCCAAACAATTCTTATTTACCAAATCAAAACGCACCTCCAACATTTTATAACTTAAAAAATTGTACATGTAACCAAAATTGTGATAACCTTATTACACTACTGTTTTTTACCATTCTCTTAAGAATAGTTTACAATAAATCTATATGTTTTGTTCTTTGGTTCTTTTTTTTTTTTTTTTTTTTTATATTTGAAAGTGTTTTTAAAAGTTGAAATTGCAATTCTAAAGGTAATTTGATTTTGCTTTCTTGATTGAGTTTTGTCCTATATAAGAATACATCATTTATTCATTCTTTTGAATCATTTGATTTTAGTCAATTCCATTCTAAACAATTCTTTTGTACCAAATTTAATATGATAGATTGAACAAAATTTAGCAAAGATGATAAAGATATATATTCATAAGATAACGAAATGTAAAAAAATTCTATAGTCCCGTCATTAGTTTTGACGGGACAGATCCCATCACCATCTAATGACTCACATCACACCAAACCGTGATCGAATCATTAAAATAGTTAATATTCCATTTACTATATTCATTTAACAGTTAGATGGTTTGTTTGGACGACTCTATGGACGGGACCGTAAAAGCTTCCATGGAATGTAATGCACGTAATTGGTCAATTACATTTGCAATTACGCCTAATTAATGGAGTTATTGTATATATTAGCACCATTAATTCCACACCATATTATATCTTTCTTGCCCTCCATATTTCACTTTCTTCCCATGTTTGCATTAACAGCTTGCACATGCACCCATTTGCCCTCTTACCCCCAAATCTGACACATTGTACTAGTGAAAACTACCTTAACATGAAATGAACCATCCCACATATTCCCATGCTGCAGCGTTGACCCGTTATAAATAAATCAAACTACTCGTAAAAACTACTCCAGCCATGCTCGATATTTGTAAATACGCATAGTGCAATTTGAGATCTAGTAAATGAGGCTGTAAACAAACTCCCTCCTCCCTCCCCTTTTCTCTCTCTCTCTCATACATACACTGCAATATAAAAGGCCAAGACATTCACATTTTCTTCAACACAAAATAAACAACACAATCTCATCCCATAATGGTTACATCAAACCATCTGCACACAATGCCTACCACCAACAATGCACCATACACCCTTTTACCGGAAGAGGATGGCCATTCCGAAGTCGGAGCTCCGAGGACCACCTTCCTACGACGATTGGGTGGTCTTATGGGGATCATAGCTTCAGTCATGTTCCTAATGTCATTGGTTGGGCTTATTATGAATAACCAAAGTTTTGAGCGTTCTGTATCTCCAACAAAAGTGCAATCAGATTACCCGAAAACGAAGTCGTCGTTTTCGGGTGATTATGAGGTATTTCCAAGAGGGGTAGCTGAAGGTGTTTCTGCAAAATCATACCCATCTCTTTCTGATGAGAGCTCGTACAATTGGACAAACGCTATGTTTGCTTGGCAAAGAACTGCTTATCATTTTCAGCCGGAAATGAATTGGATGAATGGTAGGTACAACCTTTTTCCGTTTGACCCTTTTGTTAATGCTATTATATTTACTTTTTTTTTTTTTTTTTTTTTTGCCAAAGTTATTATATTTACTTATCATAGATGATTTTACATGATGTCTAGACTTAAGTCAATTCATACATTATGATTATTTGTATCAAGAAACAAAAATGCTAAATCAATTATCTAATCATTAAATTATAATAAAAATCAACATGATACTTTTTATGCCTAGACCATATATTAGGTACTAAATTGAAGTTTTTAAAGTTCAAAATTTTAATTAAATTTTTGGAGTAAGTCTCAAAATAAATAGATAAACTTGTCGCATATGGTTTGCTTTATTTTATTTAGAAAAATTAAATAAACTTATCTTATGCGGGTTTTATCGAGTGTTTTAGTCGTTAGTTAATGGGACTATTTCGCCTTTTTTTTTTGCCCCCTTTAGTTTAGCTTTTAAATTTGAAGGAAATCTAAATTGTTTGATTTTTTATTTTTTTTGGTTGGTGGTCGTTCGATTGGATTTGACACGTTTCTCCTTCAGATCCTGACGGTACGTTTCTTACTAAACCACTTATCTCTATTTATTTATGGCTTTGCCATTTTTTTTTTTCCGGCAACATATTGGTTTCTTATAGTGGCAAATTTTGTTTATATTATCTCTACAGTAATATATGGTTACACAAGCACGAACTTAGGTACATATTGAACACAGTTTCTAACATATTTATACAAAATTAACAATTGCGTTGATAGAAATGGGTTTTATTAAAGCCTCTCCTTATAAATTATAAGTGGTAATGTTTATGGGAAATTTTATGATTGATTAATTTTGATGGGATCGATTTTGTCACTAATCAATCGGTTATGATGTTTTATTTGTCTGTGAGCTTTATATTATTATATTATTGATATAAACGGAAAAAGAGAAACTGCCTTAAACGGCTGCTATAAGCATACCTTTTTTTGCCAATTATATATATGTATAATTTACAAAGGATCCAAAGGTATCAGTAATATAGTATATAGTGAGCTACTTAATAAAAAGTGATATATGCGGGTTTCTACATCCAAATAATATTAAAGTTATTAACAAGTAGTGATTTGTCATATGGAAAATTTTATGAGCGTGTAATATTTTTTAATGTAATCTTTCCTATTGTAGATAGGTACCAACAATAATTGCAATATTTAGATATTTAATATATCACTTACTATATTTATTTTAATGATTGTATGGATAATTTTCATGAGAATTTATATAGTTAACACATTAAATATTCTATATAATGCATTATATTTAGTAGGTCTTTTTTCATCTTTAAATTAGTCTTTTAAGATACCCGCCAACACAATCCTAATATAATGAAACTGATCATATGATAGCTTGACCTGGCAGTGGATTTATAAGATATTTCAGAAATTTCTACACTTTAAAAATTTCGATAATTCAGGAAAAATGAGATAGTGTCTTTAATTAACAAAGCAGTGGCTCTATAATTCGTTTTGGATGCATTCAAATGAATGGAAAAAATAAGGGTTGTTGCTTAAGACTGTAGGGCCATGGAATGATATATACTTGTTAGCATGGAGCTGTGGCCATTATGCAACATGGATATGGGTGATGGTTCTAAGGTTGTCAGGTAGTTGTGAAACTATTGGTGACCAATAGGCTGGAGGAAAAAAAAAAAAAAATTTCGTATGTCTCAATTTCCATAAATTTTTTCACTATCAAAACTCATTAATAATAGTTAAATCATAAAAAAAAGGATAGATAATAATTCTATGATAAGGTAATTTAAGAATTTATATAATCTAACCATTAATTTAGAAATAAGGAAACAACACTGATTTTTGCGGCTCACAATTGGGGACCAATCACAATGCTCAATTGTCCAACGTGTGAAGATAAGCTTTTAAACCCATGACTTGGTTGGATTTTTTTTTTATAATATATCGGTGTATATAATTAATACTATCAATATTCCCCATCTTTGTGTTCATCGAGGTAATTGACACAATTAAGGTAATTATTTATCAGTGGGTATGATATTATCATTTTTTTCATGTTTTACTATGCTTAGACAAGTCACAACAAATAAACAAATAATTATTAGTCGATATAGAGTATTCAAATCTCACCTAACTATTTCGATATGTTGATGTGCAAATAGTAGACCTAACAATTTTGTTTTAGCAGCTCAGCAAGTCCTTTTGACATTTAGGTGGATCAGCTTTGATCAAGTTATCTAGCCACACAACATACAACTGTCTTGTCCATGCCTCCACTTTTCAAATATTGTCATCTTATTATATATATTATGAAATAGCCGTCACAAAATGCACATATGCAGATACTTATATACTTATTTCATACTTTTAACTATAACAATTGCTACTATGGACCATTATTACATTTGAAAATTTTCTAATACCTTATATCCAATTATTTATTTATTTATTTTCATGGAAATAGAACTTCTTTGGATTTCTCAATATAATGTATAAGAAGGGTCCTACATTCATGTTGAGAAGAAGTGATAAATATTGCTATGTTTGAGGCCACAAGTTTTTGCCCAAGCTTTGTTTTGACTTAGCTGGCATCTGGCTCATCACGCCATCCAACCATCGAAGTCGAAAAGCTCTTTGCTTCGTGGCTTTTCTTTTTCCCCTTTGCTTGAGCTAACTGAAACCGACATTAGTTTAAGGATTTCACATGTCAACTATATCAATTTTCACCATAGCCCCATGTCACCTCCCTGGATTTGGTTTCCCTCTTAAATACGTCGATCCAAGCATCTCCATCCTCGCCCATAGATATGAATTCAAATTAATACGAAAAACGTGGCCAAAGATTTATTCACATGTAGTTGGCTTCCCGACCATCTAAAATTTAATTAGCACGGGAAGCATGTCACGGAAGTCGACCTAGAAGGTATTGCAAATCCATATGTTCTTAGGTATTCATTTATATAAAGTAACAGTGAGTGTCATATGTTGTTGCGTATTTTTTTATATAAAGTAATTTTAAGTGTCTTAATCCGTAAACTTGCTATATGATAAGTAACACAGCTAAGGTCTAGAGGTCTACCATAAATCATTGATTCCTACACGAATATAGGAGTGTGATGTTCAAATAACGGTTCATTATGTAATACCCATCTAAATGACATTCAAAATTGAGAAATTCTGCTAAGAATTCAAAATTTGGAAGATAATTGAGCAAAACGGCTTAAAAAGTATTTATGATGATAGTTGATATTTCAATATTCGTCTTAAGGTGTATAATTTATAACTAAAATTTGCAAAAAAAAAAAGACTAAAAGAAACATCATATTAAAAGACATTAAATGAAATTTAAAAAAAATAATAAAAAATCTATTAAAAATAGTAAATCATATTCCAAAGATATTATTTTGAATCTTGACCAAAAAAAAATTTTATTAAAAAATATTAATAAAAATCTATGAAATATTCAATTAAAAGCTATTAAAAAATATTTAAAAAAATATTGACCACATTATTATTTATCACTGCATAAATAAGAACCTTAAAAAAAAAAGTAGATACATAAAAATATTAATCTTAACTAATAGATTATAGATATAGTCAACCCCATCATAAAACAAAACCATTTTTTAAATTTATAAAAAATCACCGATTAGAAACTACCAAATATCACAATTGTACATCATTAATGAACTCGAATGGCATTTTGTGGCAACATAATTCATAAATATTTGATATGAAAAATGCGTGCTCTTTTGATTTACAAAATCCACGACATTTTTCCTTTTTTCAATCTTAACATACCACGTGCAATGCAGGACCACTTTTCCATAAGGGATGGTACCATCTATTTTACCAATACAATCCGGATTCAGCCATATGGGGGAACATCACATGGGGCCATGCCATATCACGTGACCTCATCCATTGGCTCTATCTGCCATTAGCCATGGTCCCGGACCACTGGTTCGATATCAACGGGGTATGGACTGGTTCGGCCACGCTCCTCCCGGATGGCCAAATCGTCGTGCTCTACACGGGGGACACCAATGCCTCTATCCAAGTCCAAAACCTTGCTTACCCGGCCAATTTATCCGACCCGCTGTTGCTCAATTGGATCAAGTACCCAGGTAACCCGGTCATTGTACCCCCACCCGGAATCGAAACCAATGAATTCAGAGACCCCACAACCGGTTTTATGGGACCCAACGGCACGTGGCTTGTTGTTATTGGCTCCAGGATTAATAAAACCGGAATTGCATTTCTACCAAACGACCAATTTCACATCCTTCGAGTTGGTCGACCATGTCTTGCACAAAGTGAATGGTACGGGCATGTGGGAGTGCGTTGACTTTTATCCCGTTTCGGTCAACGGGACAAAAGGGCTAAACACGTCAGCAAATGGGCCCGGTGTTAAGCACGTGCTGAAGGCTAGTTTGGACGATTTGAAGAAGGATTATTACGCAATCGGGACATATGACCCGGTTGGCCTAACGTGGACACCCGATGACCCGAAGCTTGATGTGGGTATCGGGTTACAGGTGGATTATGGGAGATATTATGCTTCCAAGACATTCTATGACCAGAACAAGGGAAGGAGAATCTTGTGGGGTTGGATTAATGAAACTGACTCTGAATATGATGATCTTGCTAAGGGATGGGCATCGGTCCAGGTAAAAGCCCGACTCCAACTAATTATTTGTGATTTCTATTCAAGACGTGTCAAGTGAGAATTATATAATAATATTAAGCTTGAGTTGGATTTAAAATTTTTTAATTCGAGTTTTGAATGTTTTGAGTAAACTCAATTTTGAGTGGCAAATAAGATTGAACTTGAATGGATTAATTCCTTCCAAAACTCAATTTAGCTGATGGCAAAAAAAAAAAAAAAAAAAACACTGGACATTATAACGACTAATTTCACTGATTTTGTTTTCTGCAGACAATTCCAAGGACTGTCCTATATGATGACAAAACCCAAGGAAATATCATCCAATGGCCGGTGGAAGAGGTGGAGAGCCTGAGATTGAACAGCACAGAGCTTGAAGATGTTGCCGTTGAAGCAGGATCAGTTGTGTCCATTGACATTGGCATGGCCACACAGGTTAATTTTAAGAGACATCCTTGCTCCCTGCGATTGACCCCGACATATCTTTCCCCAACCGCAGATTTTACGCTAATCATCCTTTGATGTTGTTGACAGCTTGACATAAGTGCAGAATTCGAAATAGACAGCAGTTCATTGCGGGCACTTGAAGCTGTTCCTGAATTGGATTTACTATGTCGGGAGGCAACGAACAGAACTAGTCTAGGACCTTTTGGTCTTTTAGTACTTGCGGATGAATCAATGTCGGAATTGACGGCAATTTACTTCCGACTCTATAAATCAACTAATGGCAGCTTCTTCACACATTTCTGTTCTGATGAATCAAGGTTTGCATCTCTTTTGCTTACTTGTTCGCAATGTAAAACACATTTCAAAATCTAACTTGTAAAGTGAAAATGTCAAAATAGGTCATTTTGATGGATGATTGGCTCTAATACCATATCTGAAACCGAGACTAACTTCATAATTAGCTTAAAAACTAGAGGTCAATTTATTAAAATTGAGATTCTAATTAAGTTCCAAATAGAAAATCATGTAGAACCGATGGTATTATAAGCTTATAAAAATCATATACCAAAACTCATATTTTATTATGAATTTATACCTGATATCTTTAGATTTGTTTTAATTAGAAAATTTTCATAAAATAGCTTATGATTTTAATATCCTCTAGCAAAATTATTGAATAAGACTTTAATTTTATGCTTCTTGAAACATATCAAATTTATTAGGAGTGCATATCAACACTTACTGTACCTATTGTCCTGTTCATTTATCGATTCAGGTCATCCTTGGCTAATGAAGTTTTCAAAAGGGTGTATGGAGGGCCAGTTGCTGTGCTAGATGATGAGAAATTCACAATGAGGTTACTGGTAAGTTTATGAATTATCATGTATTGTTATTCTCCTTAATTTCATGTCAATTCGATGAAATTAATTCGATATGCAAATGTACTTATTTTATTTTTTTTTTTTCTTATAGGTTGATCATTCCATTGTTGAGAGCTTTGCTCAGGGTGGAAGGACAGTCATCACATCACGAGTATACCCAACCGAGGCTATCTATGGAGCAGCAAAGCTCTATTTGTTCAACAATGCTACTGGAATTAATGTCACAGCATCACTCAAAATATGGCAAATGAATTCTGCCTATATTCATCCATTCCCATTGGAGGAGATGTAATTGATAATCATACTATTCTTTGTCAAATTCCATTGTATCCTTTTGAGGAGATTTCGAGGGCAACCTGATAAATTTTTGTGAGTTGCTTACTTTTGAGCAATATATCAAAGTAGTTTGAAAATTTTGTAAATCTATGGATATGTGTAATCTTTATAATATTTTGAAGTATAGTCTACCAATCCAATCTAAAGCATGATATATATATAATATATATATATATATGGTAAGTAAATTTTCTTGCATTAATTATTGTGACACTTTCTAGAAACCATTTAAATTATTGAAAGATCCTCAACTAGAGATAGACCAATGATCATGTAATTGGTTGCATATTATTCTCATTCATAAATTTATGATTAAATGTATTCAGAGCATTTTATAAGGGACTATATAAATAAAATAGTTGTCTTTTTCTACCGTTTCTCTATTACATATGTATAAATTAAATTTTAACTATCAATTTAAAAATAAATTTAACATATGTAAGTTATGCAATTTTGTTTTAATAAGGATATATTGGATTGACTCAAAACCTTGGTTAAGGGTTTAGGGCTTGACTGCGAGAGAATTTGGGAGCAAAAGAAAATTGGGAAAGAAGAAGCGTAGGTGGTGATTTAGGATCTTCTGATCTTGTTTTTTAAAAAGATGATGTCAATATAGTCATACAACCCCATCTCTTGAAGAGAAGAGGTTAGTATAATATAACGACCTTGTTTCTTTAAGAGATTGGAACAACCGCTTACTACCCCATCTCTTCAAAAGACGAGTTTGACTTAGAGACGAGCGAGTATAAGGTGGGTAATGTCTGAAGCACTACTTGTGGAACCTACCTTAAGTATCTTATACCCTTGTGAAACCTATATAGTATAGGGTCCCCTATAGAATCTATAGATTCTTTTACGAAATTCGTATATTTTCTTTCTTTCTTTCTAAAACTTCTAGTTTGTACTTTTTAATATGGTTCTATGTTATATATAACACTATCTTATTTTCATATATTCAATATAATGTAGAAAGAGATTTAAAAAGTAATTTGTTAATATCCTAGGTTTCACAATAAATAGAATCTATTTATGCGTGAAAGTTGAAACCTGCAACAAATGCCATGGAATTTGTTTATGTGATATAATAAAAACAAAAAAAAAAAGTAAATTTAAAATTAATTTTTTTATATGGAAAACATATCTAACACATATTTAAACATGAGGGAGAGATAAAGCACTAGGCTGCTATCTAAGCTACTAGCCTTGGAGATCTACACCACCGGCCTTAAATTTTATACCATCAGCTTTAGAGCTGGCCAACTCACTCATAGTTTCGTCTTTTAGGTATTAAAACTGCTAGCGTTAATTATACCATCAGCTTTTATTGCCAGCCCATATTGTCAGCATATGATGCATGGCTTATTTATTATTTATCTTTTAGGGTTTTTCTATGTAATAGTATAAATAGTCCTTTAGTATTGTTTTTCAAAAGAACTTATGATATACTTTGAAACCCTAAATTGAGAGAGTTTTCTCTTTGAGATTGCATTTTTTTCAATTTTTGCGTATATTAGATTAGCCGGTGATTGCTCTTATTTTATCTACGCCTACTCACTTCATTAGAGTGGTATTAGAGCAGGAAAGTGTAAGGACCCGCTATTACCCCTAGTTGAAATAAGCAATAGCAGTTCCCCAACTGCATATAATCTGCAGAATTATATGCAAGGTTGTCTTAAAAGGATTGTTTGATGAATTGTTCACCTAATCTTAAGGAATAAATCATTTTGAGAAATAATTACTTAGTAGCTTTTCAAAACATATTAACATATATATACACAACTTCAAACAAAGGCAGATCAAGCTAGATATATACATACATATATTACATCCACAGGCTTCTTACAAGCCTTAAACAAAATAACAAAATATAAAGCTTAACAAAGCTTTACAAACATCCATTCTAACTAACTATCTAGTCTATTACAAAAAGAATGGTTCCGTCCAGTCCTGGTCAAACTCTAGTCCTCATATTCCTCCAAGAAGTCCTCAAAATCGGAGCCATAACCCATGCTCGCATAGGACTCGTCCAGGTCATCACCTGAAATTGTTAAAAGAATGAGCCAGAGGCCCAGTACACAGCAACGAATACAAAAGCGAGATGAAGCACACAAGCTTAGTCTAAATGCAATATGCAACATCCATTCAATTATTCTTTAATCTTTAATTAATCAATCAACACGGGAGTATTCAAACTCCGGACAACAGGGATCGCGAGGGGACCTGAGTAACACTCGGACGCTCAGGGGGTTGATATAAGTAGTTCGGGTACTCATACCGTCCTAGATATCGTTAAGTCAAAGAGAAAAGTAGCTTCCTCCAGGGTTAATAGCCGTTACTTAGCTCTATTTATACTCAGTCCATATCATAAAATATAGTTCACCCGTTCTCATAAACGTTTGAACTAAACTATGGTACTTCCTACCAAGTTTAAATAAATTTTCACCGATCTATACCCCCCGTCGACTACCCGCCGTACCACTTAATGAAAGTCATCTCAAATGACAGGAGTGGCCTAAGCGCCTAGATCTACGTGCTCAAACCGAGCAAGGTGCCGCTCCCCGAACCGGATACCAACTTCCATCCCAAACTCATCAAACTATGAGGGGTCGCCGTTAGGTTCATACATGACCTGGCGTAGGAATTGGATTTTAACGGCATAAAACACAAGCAACAATCACATTTTAAGTTTTCTTATCATATATATTTAAGTTTTATAAATGCCTATCCTAACAGAGACAAGCAGGTTACTGCGTACCTGTATTAGCTCGGGAGTTAGTAGGGATGGCCGAGCGAGAATCAAATACTGTTCAACAGAATTATTACAATTTTACACTTAGTTCAAGCTCAATATCAACCAATCTCATACATTATCATCCAAAGAAATTCAAATAAATCATCACAAGATTTTTAAAATAAGTAAAGGAAATCATATATATAACATAACTAGTTTTAGCTTAACTCTCATGAAAATTCATTAATTTGTTAAATCTATAAATATATTTAAATCATGTTAAATTATATCATTTAATCATCATAATACATCAATTATCATATATCTATCTCATTTTAGATCAAATATATCCATTTGGTAAAGCAAATACCTATAAATCAATCAAAAACAAGTTTTTAACTTTATTTAGAAAATGTATCAGTTGGAAAGATGTAAAATTTAAGCACTGATACGTTTCGAATTTGTAAAAATTTAAAACATGAAAGTTGTAGATCTCTTTCTTATCTTTCCAACGCAACTTGAATCATCTCAATCGGAGATCGGATGAAAAAGTTACGGCTGATATACGAAAACATGTTTGAGCTGCAGGGTTCTACGCCGGTTCCAACGCCGGCGGCGTTGAATGCAAAATTTGCCAGCGTTAAGGAACCACGATTCTGGTCATGAAAAGTCATTTCAACACCGGCAGCGTAGACTTCAAAGCCGGCGGCGTAAATCCTACACCGGCAAAGTACACCGGCAAATTTGCAGGCGTTGACAGCAGCGGAAATTTTCCAAAGTTTTTCCCCTGTTTTTCCCTTTTTCAAAACATGCTTTTACACTTCTTCAACTCATTCCAAATCTTTCCAAGCTTATTATAAGTTCATTTATCACTTCTATCAATCAATCATCATCTCAAAACATCTATAACCCTATTCTAATCATCATCCAACAATTCAACAACCAAAATCTCCAAATTCACACTCTATACCATCATCCAACCATTCAACCCTCATCAACACTTCAAACTCACTTTCAAACAAGTAAAACTAACCAATCTAGTCCTATTACACTTCATATAATATCCATACAACATGGATCACGAATTCATAAACAAAATATCATCAAGAACACATATAAGCATGAAAATGAAAAATAGAGAACACACTTACCACTTGGACTTCTATGCTCGGTTTAAGGACTCTAGATCAAGCTTTTGATGGTGAGAATTGTAGAAAATCAAACTTCAACTTAGGGGTCACCTTGGGAGCTCTTTTGATGAAGAAAGGAATGAGTTTAGGGCAAATAGAGGGCTTTTGGTTTGGTCTGAAATTTTTGGCCGAATTTTTGAAGTTAAAAAGTTTAAACTTATCCTATGTTGACTTTAAGGGCATGAGGGCATTAAAGGCTTAATGACTTTGGCTTTAGTTAATTAATTTAACTTGTTTTACTTAATTAAATGGCTTTGTTTTAAGGCATTAAAAAGGGGTTTTATTGGCTCTATTTTTACTCAAATTTTCTACTACTTAGGGGCTTTCATATGCATACACTCCATTTATTTCTAACATGTATATTTCACCCTAAAACATATTGACATTTTATAAAATAACAAATAACTAATTTTAACATATTTAAATAATTCTACACATTCACATATCACATAGTTCCTCAAAATTTAAATTAACCATCAACATATATTTATCATGCATAATTCAACAATTCATTCATAAAATAAAATTAGGAATTTCTTGGCTATTTCAGAAAGTTCCTATGGAGATGTTAGGAGACAATAGCTTAGGAGGCGGTCACATCCTGCACATTGTTCAAGATATGGAAGCCCTGCGAAATGAGTCATAGGCTTGAAGGGTGGTGTTGGATAACATGGATTAGATATTCCAGCGTTTTGAACAATGCTTTGATGAATTGATCAAGGGATGAATGCCAACGATGACCTGATCAAGGGATGCGATGCCAACAGGAACATGAATGATTGTAAGATGTGACCAAGGATAGAGTATGCACATGGTGATTCTATTGTCAGACCTGTTACTACGAATCGAAGGTTACATGCTTATGAAGATGATTTTGAGGAGGAGGATGAGTTATTGGGGGAAGAGTAGCCACGAAGATGAGGCATTGGTAGTAGATATGGAAGAGGTAAGGTGTATGGTTGTGGTAGATGTCAATATAGAGGTAGAAGTGGTAATTTTGTTGGTTATCATGGAGGAAAGAATGAATATGGAAGGAATGATTTCAAGTTAAGTGCAGATATTCTATATTCAAAAGGAGATATAGGAACTAAAAATTTTGTTGATTGGATTGCTGAGATTAGATGGCTCTTTGATTATATAGAGGTGCTAAAGTAGATGAGGGTGAGATTGGTAGCATGTACGCTTAAAGGTTGTGCATTTGCATGGTGGGAGAGATTGCAGAAAAGTAGAAGTGATGAAGAGAAAGCACTTGTTAGGACATGGTATGGAATGAAGCAATTATCAGAAGACAGATTTCTTCCTCTTGATTTTGCGAGAAAATGATGCGAATGACATAGCAGACACCTATTTGAATAAGAAGGAATCTTCTAAGGAGGAGGGGAGAGAAAGCACTAGGCTGCCATCTAAGGCGCTAGCCTTGGAAGTCTACACCATCGACCTTGGAGTCAGCCTACATCACTAACAGTTTCGTCTTTCAAGTTTTAAAATCGCCAGCATTAATTATAGGCTGTTAGCTTTCATTGCTAGCCTATATTGTCAACTTATGATGCACGACTTATTTATTATTTGTCTTTTAAGTTTTTTTATGTAATAGTATAAATAGTCATTTACTCTTATTTCTCAAAAGAACTTATGAACAATTCGAAACCCTAAATTGAGAGAGTTTTCTCTTTAAGATTGCCTTTTTTTTTTTTTTTTTGCAATTGTTGCATGTTTTATATCACTCAGTGAGTGCTCTTATTTTATCTATGCTTACTCACTACATCAATTTTAGAGCTACTCCTTTATTAATTGGTCTTTAAAAAAAAAAAAGATATGCATCTCCATACAATTTAAGAGTTCAAGTAGGCATTTACAACTATAGTTCTTCTAAAATAAAAATAACTCATTCCAAAATAAAAATAGTATAAATTATTTTATTACAAATATCTGCAGAAGGTATTCTACAAATAATAGTCTTGAATATAAGTGACCACAAATGAAAATGGAGGATTATTATTAGTTATTTATTTCATCCATATTAACATTGTTATATAATATTTAATAAGATATATGATATCTTAGAACTTATACCATCTAACAAAAAGTACAAATTCAACAGTTGGTTCAATGTATGAAGATCCTATAACTATACCCTATCTTGTGAGAATAGGTTTTAGAAAATCTACACCTATACTTGACCCTATGATTCTTTATACTCACAAGAACCCCATCCGATCAAGTAAGATATGAATTGGTATCCTATAAGATATAGTTATTTAGACATCTCCTCAGTTAGGGCTTGGTTTGAATTGGGACTTGATCCGCTGGGTCTAAGTCCGAAAAATATGGACTTCCAATCGTCCCGCAGGGGTGGCGAGGTAGGTAGGACTCGTAGACTCATCGGTCCATGGGGTGGGTCCTACAGGTTTAACCCATATATTTAAAAAAAATTTCCACAAGCTAGAATAATTTTTTACCAAAACTGGATAGACTTTATTGGACTCGCTAGGTCGGCGGGGTCCTTGGGATGAAACCAGATTGGAACCGCCAACCTGGCGGGTCCACAAGGTGAGTCCTACTCATCACGGTGAGGTAAGTCCAATAGAGAACCTATTGTGATTGGTTCTCCTTGAGTCCCGGTTCGGGCCTGGCCCGGAAAGATGCCTAGTATTACCCTCTAAGGTAACTGCTCACCCCTAATTTGAGTTACCTAAATCTGAGATAATTTTCATTATAGTGATATTTTCATAATTTCATTGAAAACTAATAATATCAATTTCCTTTTCTTATGATTTTAATATTGTTATCATGACTACTCTAAAAACTTTAGAGGCCAAAAGATTTTCCATCGTATGTAATGCATTAGTATGTATTGTAAAAATATTGAGTTCCCGTTTTTATATTCTGATAACAATATTACCGTATATATATGGCATGCGTTAGCTCCAAATCGAGCACAATAATTGATTTAATAAGGTTATAATATTGAATATATTTAATTATGTAATGCAATATAAAAAATTTCTGTTTAATGTATTTGGAATTAATCTTTCTGTAATTTTTCATATTTTTTTTGGGAAAGTGATCCTTCACCCGGACGTCACTGAATGAAAACCCTTACAAGGCCTCTTCCTAGATGGATCTGATTTAATATTTATTAGAATATCGGTGATGGTGTTTGGGCAGGCCAGGGCAATAAATCTAGGCCCAAAATGTCCAGATTAGCCAGCCTGGTCAAGTCTTCAAGAGCCTACAAAAGCATTTTTTCTTTTGTTTTTTTTTTCCCTATAAAAGTTAATTATGTTGTTTTAAAAAAAAATAAGAAGAAGAAAAAAATCACGATAAATAGCATCATCAGATTCCACATGTGATATCACTAGCTTTTTTTTTTTTTTTTTTTTTAATAATTCTATACCCGTTATATTCTTTCTTTCATAAATTTTACTCACCTATTTATTATCTATTTAGGAAATTTACTCAAATAATCCTTCATACTACTATCGATATGTCCTTTCCTTATTGTTCTGTTGTCATTTTCGTTTTCTTTTTTGACAAGATTGTATTAATATTTCTTTTAATGTTTCGGTTATAAAGCTTGTACGGAGTTGTCTAGTTAATCATCTAACATTAATTAAAATATTAATTATTTTAATGATGTAGTTGGGTGCAATCAGGTATGAATATAAGTCATTAAATCATTGATAAGATTGATCCCATTAAAATTAATAATAAAATGATAGAATTTCCATTTAATCAGATATATATGTATATACATATTGAATCTACTTTACTTAACATATCCTTTTAAAGTTATCTCATTTATTTCACAGCTATAAAAAATTGTTATCAATAATCACACAAGAAATGTCCTTACAAATGACCCTCCTTATTGAATCAACAACATTAAATTCAAGTAAATAAAATATATTATTTATGTTGTTGGTATATTACATTAGCTGACGTTTCCATTAAGAGTTTTGATGTTTTTTTGTATTATATAATTATAAAAATAAAATATAAATTTAACATATGTCTTCCTTACATGAGTGTAAAAAATTATTAATACGTTATTATGATATTATCCTTATACGTCAACGTCTACCACTCATTTATTCTAGCCTATTAGTTGTTATATAAATTAGATAAGGAAGATTTTAAATATAAGAAAGCACATTGAAAGCAATATTTATTTTGAATGTAAGTATGTCGAGCCATATTTTTACACATCACTATTTTACCAAATATATATCTATATAAGGAATTAAATTTTTTATTTTGGGAAAATTATAACTAAACCCCGAAACTTTAGATATATCCTTTGAACTTTTAAATGTAAAAAAAAAAAAAAAGATAAAGGCTTTTTATTTTTGGCAATTTAGT
Source organism: Combretum micranthum (assembly GCA_024138025.1). Taxonomy (NCBI): domain Eukaryota; kingdom Viridiplantae; phylum Streptophyta; class Magnoliopsida; order Myrtales; family Combretaceae; genus Combretum; species Combretum micranthum. The sequence continues at coordinate 147,663 of JAMXBD010000622.1, read as the reverse complement.
GTTTTAACTTCAATTTTAGCAATTTAGCCCTTATAGTTTTAATTTAGTATCTCTATTGACGGAAAATTTAATGATGTTATACTTTTTTATATTTTGGTGCATGTACTTTAGTTTTAATTGCATTTTGGTGTTTATACTTTAATTTTTATGCGTTTTTTTTTGTATTCACTAATTAATTTATTAAAAATTTATATTTTACTTTTCTTAAGTGATATATTATTTTAAAATTTTAAAAAAGTTATGTATTAATTCATTAAAAATTAATTATAGATTTTCAACCAATATATTATTTTTTGGAAAAAAATTATTTATATATAATAAGTTTGTTCGTAAATAATTTTTTGCATGTAATATTTTATTTTTATAAAATTTTATATTACTAGAAAACTCTCAACATCAACTTTATTTGAAAGGATAAACATTAAATTTGATACATAAACTTTATATAAAAATCAATTTAGTATTTGAACTTTGAAGTAGTCGATTTAATATCTAATCAAATTTTTTAAAACTATTTTTACTACCTCTTTAATATCGTTTTATCTATTTATAGACATAAAATGGACAACATATCCTTGAATTTTTTGTAATATTTCTAACACCATTTAATACTAATATTGTGATCTAAGATAGGAAACATATCAAACATTGTTAGTGAGACAGTAAAAAAAAAGGGGTTAATTACAAAAACATGATCTGTGTTTTGACCAATTTGCAAACACATGACCTGGTTATCTTTTTGACAATTATGTGATCCGTTTTCATACAAAAGTGTCAATATTATTAATAATTTTAGAATGACACATGTTAATATTTTATTGATCATAAAAATTGATTTACATTTTTTTTTCAATTTCTTATTTTCAAAAATATAATTTTAATGTTTTATTTATTTAATTTTATTTATTATTTTTTTATTACATTAATTTTTTTATACTAATAAGACTCTAACACATTCTTTCTAATAGTAATTAATAATGCTAACACTTTTTGTAAAGACCCGACATGCTCAATCTCAAATTAAGCACACCAAGTCCCCAACCACGTATAACTCTTACGAATTATACGTAAGGTTGTCTTAAAGAAGTATTTATGTTGAACATTGCAAACCAATTTAAAATTTATGAAATTGTTTAGTTAGATTTCTAAATAACTGGATTCGATAGCGGAAAATCAAATTTATAAAAACAACTTATAAACTTCTACTCCCTATAGAGCAAACTAGTTTTCTAAGAAACTAACTTATAAAAAAATACTTTATGATCTACCCTTAGGGTAATAATCATTTACAATCAATTGGGCATTAACAAGCCCTTAAAAGAAATTACAATTTATAAATATATCTAGTCCTCTTACAAAACAAAACAAAGGAAGAAACAAAATACAAGTAATATCTCAATCCTGTCACACTTCACTCATTCTTCCATATCTTCAGAATCGCCTAAAACCTGGGACAAACATCATCACATCAATCATCATCACCATCACCATCCTCACCAACATCAACATCAACAACAATAATAAGAACAACAGCATCAACAACAACAACATCATTATCAACTTCATCAACATCATCTTTATCAACAACACAACCTGTAAAAAGAATAACAGCAACAAAGTGAGCCGAAGCCTAGTACACAGCAACACAATCACACACGAAGTGGCATGCGAGCTTAACTAAATGCAATGCATCAATCCACAAGTTATTATCTTTTCATTAAAATAAACAAATCAACAATGGAGCACTCACACTCCGGAACAAGCCAATGAGAATCTAGAGGTCCTGAGTAACAGCAGCTGCTCAGGGGGTTGACATAGATAGACCGGATATCTATATCTCCTATATCTAACCGATAAAGAATATTAATAGCATCATCTAGGGTTCACACTCCTTTATATACTCTACTTATCCCGGTCTATAACATCAATTAGTTCAACGGTCCCATACCCGTGAACTAGAACATATTATTTCCTTCCGAGCCTAAGTAGAGAATATACCGATACAGTTGACCCTATTAGCTACCCACTTAGCCAATAAAAGAAACCACCATTGCATCATGGTGAACCTTTGCATCATGGATTTGAGTCATTGCATCATCACAAAAGATTGGCTAAGTGTCTAAACTACCTTGCCGTTGCATCATGACAAGGTTATCACTCCCCGGTTCCGGATTCAACGACGTAAAGCACAATCAACACTCATCAATTATTAAGCCGAGTTTAAGCTCTTAATCCATATTAGACGCCTATCCTAACATCCAACACGCAAGTTACTGCGTACCTTGAATATAAAACCAAGCAGAGTCTCAAAAGGAATTTTAGAAGATAATCTAGAAGATAAAATCATATATCCACTTCTGTTAAGAAAGAACTCATATAAGAAACTAAACTAAACTAATAATCCATTTTTCTCAAACTTTATTAACCCTATTTGATCAGACACTAACTTGGAACCCCACTATGGCTGCGAAGATCGCCCCCCCAAAATATGGACAGTTCTTCTTTGTCTATCAAAGTGTTTCTTTTCACTTTGTTTATAGTCTTTATCAACAAAAGCTTAATCAAGACATTCATTCACAAAAACATCTATTTCTTAAGCAAACACTTTGAAACAATATATTCCCCATATTAATCAAAGATCATCCTAATTCATTCATCTAAGCATTATTAGCTATTAACCCATTTTAGCTTAACATTAGCCAAATTGATTAGAATTATTCATTTAAGTCATTTACTAAGCCAAGGTGATTAAACTATATCAATCTAATTCATTTTTAGCTTAGTGAAGTTCATTAAGCCAAGTTGGACTTAGATTAATTACTAATTCATTATATATATAAGATATATGTCAATTTGAGCCTACATTAACTTAAACTTAGCCAAATCATCAAAGTTAAACAATCTAATCCATTTTAGTTCATTCAAGTTCATTTAGTCAAGTTGAACCTAGTTTGTTAACTGAGTTCATTTATAACTAACTTCTAGATTTAATCTAATTATTTGTTAAATCTATAAATCTACTTAACTCATGTTTAATTATATCAACCAATCAACATAACACATCAAACATCACTTATCTATCTCATTTAGCTCAAAAAGATCCACTTCCTAAGCAAAAACACATAAAACAAACAAAAACAAGTTTTAAACATTGCTTGGAAAATGTATTAGTTGGAAAGAAATGAAATTGAAACACTAATACTTTTATAATTTTCAAAAAATCAAAACATGAAATTGTATATCTCTTTTTAATCTTTCTAACGCAACTTGAATCACCTCAATCCGATATTGTATGAAAAAGTTATGATCAAATTACGAAAACATGTCAAGCTGCAGGAAAGATCACGCCTAAAGATCGCCCGTGATTTAAAAAAAATCTCGACCAGAGCATATCACGCCCCTTTGGTTGCCAGTGATGTTGAAAAACACATAATCAATCATTTCACTCCCTTTTACTCGCTCGTGATTGATCCCCTGATACATGTTACGAATTTGATTCTGTTTTAAAATCCATTTTTACACTTTTTTATCAACTTAAACATCTCCTACATCAATTCTAACATCAAATAAACTCTAATAACAACTCCTAACACTTCAATCTTCCTCCAACAACTTCAAACAACAATCAAACCATCACAAACTACTATTCATCATCTTCTTCCTCAAACTCAACTCCCAACTTCTATCAACCAATAAACCAACAAATACAAATGTAAACAGCACTTCCAACTCAATCCAACATCAATTCATCAATTACAAATGTAAATAACAAGTAAAAACAAAGAGAAATAGAAATAGAAAACTTAGCTCTTTGAGCCTACTCATGCAATTCCTTCTTCTTCTTCTTGTGGAAGCTAATTCTACTTGATTTCCTTTTTCTATCTTGTTGAAATTGAGATTCATGTCTTGAATTTGGAGGAGAAAGAAGAACAAGAAGAAGAAGAAAAAAAAAGAAGAAGAAAGAAAGAAGAGGAAACGTAAAAAATAAAAGGGGGAAAGACAAAAGGAAAAGGCAGCAAAAGATAAAACAAAAGGAAAGGATAAAATTAAATTTATATATTTTAGAAATAGGGTATAGGCTTAGAACTATCATATCAATATCTATAGTTCCAGAAGTATTTAGAAGATGATTTTAGAACCGATAGTTATAAATTAAGACTTAAAATAAGAACTTAATTTAGGAATTTAATTGGATACAAAGATATTTAATTGAGTTCGGTTTAAGACTGATATTTTTATTCAAGCAAATGAACTCAAATTTTACTGAGATTTAGGAATTAGTGTTTAGGCTAAGAATTAAGAGTTTAGGAATCCTCTAAACATTTTTAGAATATATTTAGAGATTTTAGGAATTTCAAATCTCAAACTAACTTAATTATTAGCTAATTAAATTAAGCCAACTTGTCTAATTAAATCATATAATTCATTTGATTTATTTAATCTATCTAAACTCAATTTCTAATCTAGTGAAGATTTGGGGTATTTCACTTTTTTTTATAAAGCTTAGGTCACCTAATTTTCAAAAAAGATAACACGGGTCATGTATTTGTAAATTGGTTAAAACACGGGTCATGTTTTTGTAATTAATCCTAAAAAAAAGTCATGAAATCTTTGACTAAGTATTAAATTAACTACTTCAAAGTTTAAGTATCTAATTAAACTTTTATATAAAGTTAATATGCTAAATTTGACATTTTCTATATTTGGAAATGAAATCTTACTATGTATTTTAAGATAATATAGACCAAGTAAAATTTGAAAATGGTTATTATTTACAAATCACATGTCATTTTCCTTATAACATAATTTTTAAACTTGTTGAATAATATACCTCTCTTTATTGTAATATTTCTTTAGATTTTTTTTTGTAGTATCATTAAAAAACCCTTATGAAATTGTTCAAAAAGTTTCTCATCAATCTTGGGATTCAAAGATTTATATTGATAGACTTGTGTTTATATTAAGGGAGGATTTTTTCAATAATCTCATGATGGATATTTTGAGGATACTATAAAAGAAAATGTAAGGCCTTAATCTTAGTGCGTCATCAACCTGCCACGTGTCATTATTAAATTGTGACACACAAAGGCTCAAAACCTTAACACCTTCAATATGCATTAATAACTCCAACTCATATTAATGATTATTTCATCTTTATAAAAAAAAATTCAAAATAAACTTCAGAATAACCTATGGTCATTTCATACCTCTCTTAAAAGAAATTAAACTTAGTTTATTTCAAAGAATCAAAATACTATAGCTTTAGTCTAAAGAAAATATCATCTATCTTCAGATAAATCAACTTGATAAGAATTCCACTATAGGCTCCTCACCTATTCTTGAAAAAAAAAATTGAAAGGGTTGAGTTGGAGCCCAGTATGCCAAAACCACAATCACATGCGTATGAAGATACAACTTACATATTCATATGCAACATAGTAATACATGTAACAATCACAATTTATTATTAGTAAGTTATCCAATCAACCAACACAATTTAGAACCATTTACAACTAATCCTAAACCTGGAGTGACTTATGACTCTACTGCTACATATATTACAAATATATACATATATTTAGTATTGGGTACTTCTTAGTACCTAAAACATACAACTATTTTCACCTAGTCTACCAGAATCCTTCCCAGTATGACTTTACTTGGATAACATCACACAAGGATCTCAAGCCACTCTAGTATCACTTGTACTCCCAATCCATTAGGCACAGGCAAACACAAGCAGCAAAACATGATTTAGATTCTAACAAGTGATTAGTTCATGTCAAATACTAATACCTAACATGCCCAAGCAACAAATAAGGTTACGACTTACCTGGATAGCTTCCAAAATTAATAACTCAAATCTAATAGGAACATTGATCACATATAACAAGACCAAACCATTACTTGATTTAAGAAGGAAAATATACACCCTTAACATTATCTAGGTTTCCTAAGTGAGTAAGAACTGCTAGTTCCTATGTCTAGATATAAGCTCTTACTTAGATTTACGTGCATTAGTCATTAAGCTAAGGGTTTATGTTTTTAGGAAGGTCAAAACAAGATTTCTTCATACCCTTATTGATTATGCCCGTAGTGGAGGACATGATAGGTTTGAGATGGAGAAAATGCAGCAAACTACCCTAGTTATGTCTATGATGGAGGACGTGATGGCCATCATGGCTGTGATAGGCCAAGACTAGCAACTCCTGAGGAGATCACGGCACATGTAATGGCTGTGAACCTTCTTCGTGCCTTACTTCATTCCAAAACATGAAAAACTTCAAAAACATCCTTTTTCTTTATTCTCAAATAAACAAAAAATCCAAAAAGTCCCATTAACATATGTAGAAATCTCTCCTAAGTGAATTAGCCCGACTCGTGACTTGATCCATAGGGTCTTTGGGCAGGTTGGATCGTCTCGATCCATCCCCCTTTAATACATATGGTGATTGTTTCAATTTTACAAAGGCAAACCCTTAAGGACTCCTAGGGTCCATGGATCCTTCTATAGGACCCGCCTTGAAGTTGTAGACTAGGCAGGTCAGACCCACCCTGCGCGGGTCGGGTCCCTGCGTTGACCTACCGTAGGTAGGCCAGGTTGAGTCCTAGTTTGAACCCAACTCAAAGAGATGTCTAAACATATGTTCATTTTTTTCTTTAATCCTTAAACATATAAGACTCCACAACATAATGTATATCAGACAAATATTTTTTTTTTTCTAATTACTATACCTACAAATAAATTGATGCTTCCTCCTCCTTCGTGAATCTAAAATTAAAAGATCTCAACTTTCTCCTAAACATGAACACCTTTTCACCAAAAGCACTAGTTAGGAAAGAATCCTCTTTGAAACATTAAAAGACTATAGAAAGAATGTCTTAGCTTGACGTCCTTGTCTTTGTTTGTTTCCTTCAATGGAGATTCTTTTAAGAAGGTAAACTTGAGTTTGGGACTTACTGCTATAGAAAAGAAAAGACTTAGATTTAGTTGGAAGGGTTTTATTTATATAGGCACTTAATTATGATGGAAAAAATTGCTTTTATTTCAAATTGGTGAAATTACACTCTTTGGCCTCTTTATGATATATTTTATTTTGTCTTATATATCTTCCCTCCTAAGAAGAAACTTTCATCTTCGAAAATTATCTGGATCATCGAAAAGCTCAGGATACTTTGTTCGCATCTCTTTCTCCAATTCTCAAGTAGCTTCTGCTCTGCTTGATTTGTCTATTATACTTTTACATGTTTGATTACTCATCTTCTCAAAATATGCTTTTGCATCCACAATCTTTATTGGCTTCTCTAGAGTGGTGAGGTCGAGTTATACCTCCAATGATTCCAAAGTTGTCACCTGATCCGGGTCTGGGACCAATTTCCTTAACCTATACATGGAATACATCATGTGCTCCATCTAGCTAGGTGGTAAAGCAATCTTAAGCAACATCCTCGATTTTCTCTAGAGTTTCAAAACATATTACATACTTAGGGTTCAACTTACCCTTAACTAAATCTGATTACTCTTTTCATAGGTGATATTTTTAGTAATACATGATCCCCCTTCTAAAAATGCAACAATTTATGTCTCTTATCTGCATAACTCTTATGACTACTTAGGGCTAGTTGCATTCTTTGCCTAATGATCTTTACCTTGTCAATTGCATCTTGTACAAGTTTTGGCCTTAAAACTTATCTGTCACCTACTTCATCCCAATGGATAGGCAATCTAAACTTCCGTCTATACAAGGCTTCATATGGTAGCATGCCGATAGAGGCTTGATAGCTGTTATTATAAGCGAATTCCACCATAGGCAAACATTCATCCCAACTGCATCTAAAGTCCAAAGCACACGCCCTTAGCATGTCCTCCAAGGTCTGGTTTGTTCTCTGTGACTGCCTATCTTTTTTGTGGTGATAAGTAGTACTAAAAACTAGCTTAGTCCCAAAGGCCTTATGTAAACTCTTCTAGAATCTTCTCACAAATCTAGTATCCCTATCTAAAACTATAGACACAGGTATCCCATGTAGCTTCACAATTTCCTTAATGTACAATTATGCCAATTGGTCGAGCTTATATCTTGTCTTGATAGGTATAAAGCATGCTGTTTTTTGTGGGTCAGTCTATGATTGCCCATATTGTGTCAAAATTTTCTCTTATCCTAGATACAGCCATTACAAAATCTATTGTGACTCTTCCTCATTTCATTTCGGCATAGGTAAAGGCTTCAATTCACCTGCTAGTTTTTGGTGTTCAATATTTATCTGATAAGTCAAATACCTAAAAACCAATAATCTCCTTATTCATGTTATTCCTCCAATAAATCTTCTTTAAATCATGGTATTCCCTCCAAGATGGATGAAATAACCAGAATAGTGTGCCTCTTTCAACAACTCCTTTTTAAGTTCTCCATGGTCCATACACATAATCTCCCTTTGAATCTCATAACGCCTTCACTATCCACATAAAACTTGGTTGCTTTGCTTGCTTCCATTCTCTTCTTTATCTCTTGGATGCTAGGATCACCAATTTGAGTTGTTTTAATCCTTTCTATTATAGTGAACTGTAAATGCAAATTGGCTAGCCTTGCTCCTACTTGCCTAGTTATAACTTCTAACTCCAATTTTCTCATATCTTCTAACAAAATTCATTCTAAAGTGATTAAAGTCGCTAGATTTCCACTTCACTTTCTACTCAAAGCGTTTGCCACCACATTTGCCTTTCTCGGGTGATATTGGATATCTACATTATAATCTTTTATTAACTCCAACCATCTCCTTTGTCTCATATTTAACTCTTTCTAAGTAAATATATACTTTTAGCTTTGTAATTGGTATATACCTTACATTTTTCTCTATAGAAATAATGTCTCTATAGTTTCAAGGCATGTACTACTACTACTAAATTCTAGTCAAGTGTAGGATAATTCTGCTCATAAAGCTTAGTTTCCTAGATGTGTATGCTATTAGTTTGCCTCCTCGTATGTTATCTATTCTTGTATGGATGCATCACTATAGATGGTATATATACTCTTCTCTACTTATACAAAGGCTAAAATTGTAAACCCCCAAAGTTTTGTGATCAATTAAAGCTTAAACCCTAATTAGAAAGTCAACCAAAATTCCAAAGTCAACAAAACCCTAGTCTTTTGCAACCGTTCAAGTTCCGCATTCTCGTTTAAGCACCCTAAGAAAGTAAGTAGGATTTTGTATGTATAATAGTTTGTAATAACCCGGAAAGCTTAAAAATATCAGATTAGTTAAACCGCGATTCGTTTTGAGCACAACTGGACACAGTTTTCAAAAAGCTGTCCCGGCTCAGATTAGTAAAAAATTTTGAATATACCGTTATACTCGTAAAAACTAAGGTTTTCAAAATATCAATTTCATAATTTTTTGGTAACTAAAATCAGATATCGCAATTATACGCGTATTTTCTTATTACCGGTACTTAAATTATCATGTCTACTTTACATTACACTATTTTCTACTATTCTACACCATTCATCTATCTCTACTTTTTCTTACAACCTACTCTTACAAACCATATTTAACTAGATATATCTATGTAGCTATATATATCTTTTAGAGTATATAAGCTCATTTGTTTTGCAATTTATTTATTTTCATGTTGATTTTAAGACTAGTCTTTCTAGTCTTAGACTTGTCCTCATCAAATCAAAATATTTTCTTTTTCTTTTTTGGACTAGTCTTTTCTTAATCCCGAGATACCTTGATGAAGCTAAGGTTCCAATACTTGATTTATTTTTTTACTAGCTTATTTCTTTAAGTTGTTATGTTTCCTTATGTTTCATAGCTTTATGGTTCATATTCATGCAGGACATAATGATTTTTGTCTTAATAAAATAAATAAGGAAAAGTTTTCTTAAAATAGAAAATTTTCTCTACAAAAACTAAAAATAGGAAATAATTTTCATAAAAACTAAGGATTTACCTTAAAAACTTTTCTAAAGATTTTAGAGCAATCCATAGGAAAATTTTACAATACATAACATGGGAAGAAATTCTAAGTAAAACAAAAGTTTTACTAAACTCCACTTTTTTTTCAATACAAGTTTGACAAACAAGAAATTCCTTTCATGAAAATAATAATTTAAGAAACAAGAAAATTACTTCTATAAAGATAGAAGAATTGTTTATTTCAAGAAGTATTGGAAACTAAGAAAATAAAATCATCTTTGAAATTTAAAGGACTAAGGAAAGGAAATTTACTCATAACTGAAATATTCTCTAACAAAAAAAGAGAAATTTTCAAAATACCCACTTTTTTTTTAGAAGACTTTACTTTTATAAAAATTTATGGTTTGAGACAACTTCATTAACTTCATACATTTGATATGAGTCAATAAATATATGTATATACATTTCAAAGATTTTACAAACTATTATAATATCTATCTCTTTAAAATGAGCTTTGTTAAAGAAGGAATTCAAGTTTTATGAAAATTCTGGTGGATTTGGTCACCACTATTTCGAAACCCAAACGACCTAGTTTGATCAAAAAAGCTTTAGAAATAGATAGATCTTTTCGAGTAGGTAGAAAACGGTATATAATATACGAAATTCCAAGTTAAAATTAGCAAGTTATGGCCATATTATGTTGAAATTTCCTCAAATCCGATTTTACCGCGATTTAAAATAGATTTAGAATTTTCAAAGATAGAAATTCTATGAAAGACTCATGTGGGTATTTCATCTTGTTTAGGTAATGAAGGAAAACCGAGATCACTTTCCCGGAAGACTACTTCGATAGGAGCTACCGACATTGAGTGAGTTAATCCTTTACTAAGTTACATTTCCTTGTTTGTGCTTGTAAGTATTAGTACTAAAAAATAAGGAAAAGATAAATAAAAAAATATTGTGTGATTTGGATTTATGATTGATCGAATATAATTTAAGAATATCGAAAGAGGAATGATAAATAAATTGTGATTCTTGTATTAATATGATGAATATTGTTTTGATCGCCTTTAACTTGAACTCAACATTAATTTGTTAAACTTATATTGAAAATGATTCATGCATATCATATTTATGACTCACATTTATTTCACTACTATTCTTCGTGTGGGGAAACGAGGAAGTTGTAGTGGTGATTAGTACGAGTCGGAAAGTCAACATGGGCCAGTAGGAGCCAGAAAGTCTACAGGGCGAGTAGGAGCCAGCAAGTCTGCGAATATTGATGGTCGTATGGGACTGTAACCTCTCAACCCCCGACATAGAGGGCGTAAAATCCATGCTACACATGATTTTCAGTTAATCTTATGTATTTGTTTGTTCATGTGATTGGTACATTCTCATATGATTGTTTAAATACTTGTTTGATATATGGAAATGTTTTATAGATAGGAATTATCTCATTAAGCTAGATTTGCTTATACCCCTATAGCTTTTTGTTACAGTATGATTATCTATGGTTGGCATCAAGGAGCCCCGTATGCCAGGTATGAGCCAAAGCTATTAGGAATTTTTGGAGGAAGTTATATGTATTTAGTTCTGAACATAGACTTCTAAGAAAAATATCTATAGTAAGCTTATGTTATAGTTATGTTTACCTTATTTAGCTAAATCAAGACTATTTGAGATGGGGGAATGCCCCCAAGAAATTGTAAGAGATTATTATCCAATGAATATTCCATGTTTATTTATGAGTTATTGCATGCTCTTATTATCTACTTAAATGTAATACCCCAGTGAGTCTCCTACTATCTTGGAAGTACGCCTTGCATGTGATATCAAAGCTCCTGCATGACTAAGGTTGTCATTCATTAACTTTAATATTATATGCGGCAGACTGCCACGTTTAGGTACCCTCTGGGGCGTGACAAAAATTGGTGCTTGAAAATGTGAAAATGCATTAGAATATATATATATATTTTTTTTGGGGGGGGGGGGGGGGGGGGGGGGGGGGGGGGGTTGTTTTGGTAGGGAGAGGAGAGAAGGGTAGTAGTGAATTGAGTATTTGCTAATTAATTTTAATCAACAGATCTAATTTTACTTTAATATCAGTGGATAATTCAGAGTAGATTATAATATGAAAAATTAAAAAGACAGGGATAGAAATATGAGTCCATATTTAACATAGAGTTTGGCCTACTTCCTACTTTATGGTCACTAATGCCTCTAATCGAAGACTTCACCACTATTTTATTAATTGCCACAAATAGATGCTTAAGCTGAGCAAATACACCGCTTTAAATCACATATGAAATAAAATATTTCCTTTCTTTCTCTAAATGCTCACTGATAGATAACAAATACAAGAATAGAGCACTAAAGTATTTTTCTCTCTTTTTTGCAGATATTTAACAACTTAATGAATAAGAGAGCAAGAAAATTTATGATTTTGTTTGTTCGCAAATAAAACTATTGAATCTTCTAAGGGTAGAGTATATATAACCTTAAAAAATTCAAATGTTCGTTACAAATAACGTCTTTAAGTCTCAGAGCTTTAAATGCAAATCGATGGCTCTTTTTGACAAATCGACTCCAATATTTTAACTATCGCACCTCAAGACTTGTTACACCTCAATGTGTCACTTCTTAGACTTGATCCTCGATCGAAGTTGTGCTTCTTTTATCTTGTCAAGTCTTAGATTTTAAACTTATCACCCCTCAAGACTTGTCATGCCTCAACGTGTTGTGCTTTGGATTTGACTCTCAACTGAAGCTGTGCTTTTTTGATCTTGTTGAATCTTAGATTTTGAACTCATTGTTCCCTGAACAATGGACTTATTGAGCTCTCGACGAACCCTTCGACCAAGGTTGTGTATTTTTTAACTTGTCGTGCTTTAGAATTTTAGCTTGTCGTATCTTAAGGAGGACTTGTTGAGCCCTTGATGAACCCCTTGACCAATGAGTTTGCATTTTTGGACTTATTGAGCTTTGGTCTTAAGTTTATTGCACCTTGGCTAATTGATCGTTGACCCCTTGACGTGACCCTTGACTAATGTCTCTACATTGTTTGGCTTATTGAGCTTTGGTTTTGAGTTTGTTATGCCTTAGCGAATGAAGCAATCTAGCTCTCAACTTGACCCTCGACTAAAATAGTTTATCACTAACTTATTCATGCTAAAACCTATGTTCTCTACAAAAACACACAGCATACAAATATATATTTTAATATATTATTCATCATATTGTTTGACTAATTAAGTACAATTTACCATAATTTAATAGTTAATTGTGTATTATATTATCTCATCAAAATCTATGTTTAACTTGTATCTCCCTGTTTTTATAAAGATAATTATGCATAATTAATCCCTTTTCAATTTAGTATACTTCTCCTCAATTAAGCATATTAGTTTCAAAGGAATTTTCTCAATTTTAATTTAAAGACTTGATGCTTAATTCTAAAAAGATGCAAACTACACTTAATTCATCATTTTCCTCCCCTTTGTATTAATCAACACAAATTTTTGAACTCATAAAAAAAAAGAACATAAAACATACTACATGCATTTTAATTTTGCATATAACATCTCTCTTCCCCCTTTGGACTCATGAAAAATGAAACACATTTCATGCATGTTACTTCAGCATATCTCTCCCTTTGGACTGATAAAAAGATAAATGTGCAGACAAAGCATTGATAGCATAATTAAAAGCACACTTCGTGCATGTTAATTTATGCATACAATACTTCTCCTTCTTTGTGCTTATAAATAATAGATTCAGAATATTGTAGAAAAGGAGAGATGTACAAAAAACATACAAATTCAAATATTCACACAAGTCCAAAAAGAATCGTATTTAAACATTCAAAACTAGATTTTAGCATTAATTTGGCTTGAGCATGCACACGAATAATCATATCTTTTTTTTTTTCAAACACAACAAATCACAAGCATCACATAGCATATATGAACATTTAATAGCTTCTTTTATTCTTAGATCAAGTTTTAAATCATTTTAGCTTCATGATTTTAGCACTCATCTTACTTGATCATGCCTAATTCTCTTCTCAAAGTGTAAAAACGATCTTCGCTCAATGGTTTTGTAAAAATATCAGCAATCTGATTATTTATATCAATAAATTCCAAGCTTATATATCTATTTAAAACATGATCTCTAATGAAATGATGTCTAATTTCGATATGTTTGGTCCTTGAGTGTTAGATTGGATTTTTTGTCAAATTTATAACACTTATATTATCACAACGAATTGGAACATTTTTATATTTTAATCCATAATCAAGCAAAGATTGTTTTATCCATAAAACTTGTGCACAACAACTACTAACAACTGTATACTTAGCTTAAGTAGTTGAAAGTATAATCGAATTTTGCTTCTTTGAGTGCCAAGACTTTAGAGAATTTCCAAAAAAGTGGCATATGCTGCTTGTGCTTTTACGATCTAAGTTTCAATCTGGCAAAATTAGTATCGGAGTATCCAATTAGATCAAAAGAGATAAACTTTAGATATCACAAATCAATTTCAATCATGCCTTTAAATGCTTGAAAATGCGTTTTACCGTACTTAAGTGTGATTCTCTTGAGCAACATTGAAATCGTGCATATACACATATTGAGAACATGATACCAGGTTTGGAAGTTGTTAAATATAACAAATAACCTATCATGCATCTATAAAGCTTTTCTCAAATGTTTTTCCCATTTTCATCTTTATCAAGTTTTATACTTGTATTAATTAGTATAGGTCTTATTTTGCAATGATCCATTTTAAACCTTTTCAATAGATCTAGATCTCATCTATATTTTGATTGATTGATAGATGTTCCATTTTTAGATTGTTTTATTTGAAAACCAAGAAAATAATTGAATTCTCTCATCATGCTCATTTCAAATTTTTTCTTCATGAACTCAATAAATTCATTTATAAGACTCATATTAGTAGCTCCAAACACAATATAATCTACATAAATTTGCACAATCAATGTGTCTGAATTGTGATTTTTGATAAACAGAGTTGTATCAATTTTTCCCATAGAAAATCCATTGTTTAAAAGGAAGCTACTGAATCTTTCATACCAAACTCTAAGAGCTTGCTTGGGACCATATAGAGCTTTGTTTAATTTAAAAACATGATTAGCGATTTCATTATTCTCAAAACCCGGTGGTTGCTTTACATAAACTTCTTATTTTATAAAACCATTTAAGAGAGTACTTTTGACATCCATTTGACAAAAAGTAAAATTTTTGAAAGCAGCAAATGCCAAAAGCAGTGTAATTGCTTTTAGTATAGCAACCAAGACAAAGGTCTCATCAAAATTTATTCCTTCTTCTTGATTATAATCTTTAGCAACTAATCTAGCTTTATTTCTTGTTGTTATTCTAGGTTCATCAAGCTTATTTCTATAAACTCATTTGGTTCCAATAACAGCTTTACTATCATGTCTATGAACCAATTTCCAAACATCATTTCTTGTGAATTGGTTTAATTCTTGTTGCATTACATGTATCTAAAATTCATCTTTTAAGACTTCTTCAAAATTTTTAGACTCGATTTGTGATAAAAACAAGATTACTTATGCTCCTTAAAGATGATCTCGTTTGTACCTTATCAGAAAGTTCACTTATTATTAGATCTTTTAAATGTGATATTGCATATTTCCATTCTTTAGGAAGATCATAATTAGCAGATTCATGCGTAACATTTATTTTATGTTCATTATCTTCTTTATTATTATTTTCAAGAGAGAATTTTTCAAATAAGCACAAACAACATCCATATCATCATTTGAGGATAAATAAGGCAAAGAATCATCAAAAGTAACATATATAGGTTCTTCTACAACTAATGTTCTTTTGTTAAGTACTCTATATACATTACTTGACAAAGAATATCCTAGAAAGATTCTTTCATCACTTTTAGCATCAAACTTAGCTAATTATTTTTTTTTTCATTGTTTAGAATGTAACATTTAATTCCAAGAGGATGGAGATAAGAAAAGGTTAATGTCGAATTTGGTACCGAAAATTTATCCGAAAATTCAATTAGGTACATGAACTTTCAAAAGTTCAATTTTAGTACCTGAGAGAACTTTTCGAGGTCATTTTTATCCTTTATTAATGATGTTAACTTCGTTGCTTACGTGGATATACGGATCAATCACGACGCGACACGTGTCATTTGATGTGGCATCTCATTGTTATTTTTATTTATTTTTCTTTCCAACATAGAAATTTTTATTTATGTTTTTTCACTATAACTTATTTTATTTTATGATAATCAATATTATTTTTTTTAAAACAATATTAAAATTCTACCAAGCCTAGTTACATTTTTCTAGCTAAGCCATGACCCACCAACATTCCTACCTAAGCCCATCATACAATATATCTTCCTTCAAACTAACTTTGATATTATAATTTCAATGATGTCTGGTCAAATTACTTCTTATAAAGAAGACAAGTTACAAAAATCTTAGCAATGTGGGAGTACCCAATAGAGCTTCTAGCTTGAATTACCCTCTCTCACTCACAACTTCTCTCTCTTCTCTCTGCCTTTGTCTCTTCTTTCTCTCACTACTTCTCTCTTCTCTCTCTATATCGATGCACACATTCTCTCTTTATTTTTTTTATCTCTCTCTCTTCTCTTTAAAGCTTGTAGGAGTTGTTTTTTATGCTACCCCCTTGTTGGTCAATCTGTGCAGCATTTGCAAGTGTAGGGATCAATTCATTTCTTTTAGTAACGACGTTATTTTAGGAACTGTAAGTTATTTGAACATAAAGCTCTGGAGTCTCAAAGTTATGAATGTCCAATATGCTTTTTTTTTTTTGAATTTAGGCAGGCATGTTGATGTATGGATCGTATCAACCCTCAAATTTATAATTCCAATTAACTCCTACGACCCAGTTAGGCAGTGACCTATCTATAGTTGTATAGCGTCAAACGGATATCGTCCACAGGATCTTGAGACAATTACTAGAATTAACCGGTTTTCCACTATTTAGCAATCCTAATTAAATACCACTATTACTAACAACTATGATTCACTAATTAACTAATTAATTCGCAATCAACGTGTATTCACAACCTTAATAATTCAACAATCACAAAACAATACCCTAGACCTTGATACACCACTAACCCTATCAATCTTATTAATAACATTCGTCAATGCAGCACGTGTTCTTAAATTGCAGGAACCCTAATTTCATTAACCTCTCTCTCGAGATAATTAAATCCTAACCCTATATGTCTAATGGAAATCTCTTCCTCACTAGATGCATATAAAGGTTGCATTAATGATCACAATTCCTCATAAAGATAAATTCTTGATGCAAAAGATTCATGTAATCTATCTCTAGATTTACATTCAAACCCTTCTACTCATGCTAGATCTTTCCTATTAATCAATCCGTCGATTCAATTAACAAGAATCATACAATAACCTAATATTGCGCATATACTAGATTAAGACAATCAAGCAACATGAATAGATTCAAGAACAAGAACTTCATTCAACAAATCAATTCAATCCACATTAGGGTTAGGGTTTCTCAAAATCTAGGGCATATAGATCTAAGCTTCAATTGTAAAATAATTACAAATATAAACCATGGAAAAATAAACATAAAACATGATGATTACACCCTTTAACCAACAAGTCTTGTGATGGAAAATTGTTAGGAGTTCCTCTTCTTCTCGCATGTCTTTTCTCCTAGGGTTTCTTCTTATCAATTGTCTATGTGTATCAAACAAAGCGCAGGTGGATATATTTATAAGAAAATGGATTTTTCTTCTGCACGGGCCGTGTTCGGGGCCGTGTTGCTTCCCATTTCAACGATTTCCTCGGATTTCTGCGATTTGGAGTCCTACACAAGCCCGATCACAGGCTGTGTTGCGAAGTCGTGTACGTTCCACGAAGCATTCTGTCCATTCTTATCTCCAACATAAGCATCCAACATGGCTCGTGTTGCGTCCTCATGTTCTTCACAATAGCTTGCTGTACATTTTCCAATGCCAACACCAGCACTCAACACAGCTTGTGTTGAAATCTCTTGTATAATGAAATTCTTCACTTTGCACTTTTCTCATCAAAACTTGTTGTAATTCATCAAAACATCTCCATAGTACTTATTATCTCCTCTTAATCCTGAAATTGACATATTACTCAAATTAGTATCCTTTTCTACAATTATTCACATAAAAATCACTATAATATCATACTAAAGCCATGTGAATAATTAGGGTATTTTGTACTTATCACATGTAAATGTCACATGGGGGTAAAATGTTGCTGCATTTGATCGGTAAATTAAAAATGTGTTGCAACTTTGGTCGACATCTCCGTGGTTGAGAACTCTTAATTAATCTAGCTACTCACATAGCTTGATTTTGTTATTTTGACTCACTTTGTTAGTTTGTTCGACGACGATCAAGATGGAGGATTTTGCTATGTTTTCTACCATAAAAATAGAGCATGAAGGAATGGAAACGTCTAACAATTCATGCAAATAACTAAAGCTAAAGCCACATTTCTAAATAAAAAAATTTGACACTTTTTTTATCATAGACAATGACATATATTCATCTAAGCTCTATAGGGAATTAATCTAAATATTAATATTTAATTGTAGTGATCCAAACTAGACTCCCATTAAAGTTTCTAAATGACTTTCATAAGGTAATCCAAAATTTCTATAACATGAATAATATATGCAAGAAGTATGTTCATGAAAGATATGATTCCTTTATCGAGTTAGTTTAATTTTTGATTAATTATAATGAGATGTATAATAATAAGTAACGTATATGAGATATAATGCAAGGCTATCCAAGTTGTGAACAATTCCATCCTAGTCGTTTCTAGGGAAAGAAAATTATTAAATGAAGCTACTTCTCATTCAAAAGAGAATGATAACAATAATAATAAGAAGGGTAAGAGCAAGAAGAAAGCTGCAATGCCGACCACCAAGTAAGCCAAGTAACAAGATTAATTATGTCCTTTTGGTTTATATTATTCATGCCTATTCTATTGGTTCCAACGGAGTTGATGTGTCTAGTTGATGGCCAAGCTCTTTGGGTAGCATTAGACAAGTTCCATAGATCCACTTAATTGGCTCAACAATATGATCTAGTTAGAGTCTAAAGTCAGCAACAGAGATGGTTTGGGGTGGCTGTGATTAATGGAGACGATTAGAGTCCACATAAATTCTTGATGGCTATAGAGAGGGAGTGGCTAGAGAGAGAAAATGGATAGGAAGGAAGAAGAAGAAGTTCGGATCCTCCCTAGAAAACGCATACAAATTCGCTATGTTTAGAATGTCTATGAACGATGGTTATTCCAATAGCTAAAGAAGAATATTGTGAATAGTAAGAGAATCTATTATCCAATATTGCTAAAGTGCTAAAATCAAGCCTTCTTCATAATATCAAGTACAGAAGTAGAGTTTGAAATAATTTAAACCAGTGAAAGGCTTGGGGATAAGAGTGAGCTTAAGTGTATGTGCTTTAAGCTTGCACGTCTAAAGAAAGTTCTTCTAAAAAAAAAAATAATATTGACTATTATAAAATAAAATAACTTATAACAAAAAAAAAATATAAATAAAAATTTCCACATCGAAAAGAAAAATAAATAAAAATAATATGTCACATCAAATGACATGTGTCACGTTGTGATTGGTCCGTACGTCCATGTTAGTAATAGAGTTAACATTGTTAACAGAGGTACAAAAAATGACCTCTAAAAGTTATCTTAGGTATTAAAATTGAACTTTTTAAAGTTCGGATTCCTAATTGGATTTTCAGGCAAAGTTGCGGTACCAAATTCTACATTAACCCAAATAAAAAATATTAGGTCTTTTCCTTTGTAGAGCTCAATGGGTTTTCTTGAGAATTGGTCTTATGAATGCTATTTGATATATAGCTAGTAGTATTTACTGCTTTAGCCCAAAAATGTTTTGGTAAATTGTTTTCACATAACATGATTCTAGTCATTTCAATTAAGGTTCTGTTTTTCCTAAGCTACACCATTTTATTGTAGAGTTTTAGGTGTTGAAAAAGCATGTTCAATGCCATATTTATTGCAAAAATCATCCATTCATAATTTCAAATCTTCCCTCATGATCACTTCGAGCAGATATAATATTAAGAACTTTTTTATATTAGACTTTCTTACAATATCTAGAAAAAGACATGCCTTGCTTCGTTTTTAGATGCAAGGAAGAAAGTCCATGTATATCTAGTGAAGTCATCAATAATAACCAAGATATATTTCTTGCCTCCTAAATTTAGAGTTTGAGTAGGACTAAATAAGTCCATATGCAATAATTCTAATGGCCTAGAAGTGGAAATAACATCTTTAGACTTAAAAGAAGTCTTAGTTTACTCTCCTTGTTGCTATGCTTGGCAAATTTTGTCCCTTTGAAAAATTGTCTTTAGTAAACCTTTGACAAGATTCTTTTTAACAAGTTTTGAAATTACATCCATGCTAACATGTCCCAATTTTCTATGCCATAGCCAACTATTATCATTTTGGGAATATAACAAAGTTTCATTTGATGATTTAAAATCACCTAAATTAATTTTGTAAATATTTCTTTGTCTATATCGTTCAAAATGAGCTTGATTATTGTTAATTCTTTCAATAGAGCATTTATTGGAAAAAAATATTACTCTAAAAACATTATCACACAATTAAGCAAGTAATGTTTCAGATCATCAACTAGATGCTCATTTTTAATAATTAAATCTTTATTTACGAGAATGTTTTCATAAAAAATGATTGATATTTTATTGTCTCCAAAGGTAACATTCCCTTGATCTTTCAAGTCTAGAGATGTAAACTTGGATGCATCTCCAGTCATGTGTCTAATGTAGCTACTATCCACTACCATTTGTTGTTCCCACTTAAAGATCCCTACAAAACATAGTGTTGTTTCTTTAGTATCCATTTTACTTTAGGTCCTTTTATGGTTAGGTGTAATAAGAAGCTCCTTTTTAGGAACTCAAACCAACATTCTTTTATGATTCAAATGCATGGTTTTTCATATTGCACAATTATATGCAATATGATCTGATTTCTCATAGTAGTTGCATATCTTATGAGTGGCTTTTACAAATCGAGTTTTGTGGGACTTGCAGTTATTTTCTCTATTATAGCCAATTCTATATTTATTTGAATCACATCTTTGGTTTCTAAGAAGTATGTTTAGATTCTTTTTCCCATCTGTGAATTTGACTATAGTAGCTTTTGAATAATCTAAGCTAGCTTTTAGCAATATATTTTCATTTTTTAAGTCCTCTAACTCTTTTTGGATTTTATCACTGTTGTTGGCACATTCAACTTTGTTATTGTTAACCGTTTTAATTTTAAGATTAAGCAAGTCATTTTCAATTGTTAGTCTTTTATTAATCTTACTTAACTCATCATTTTTACTTTTTAGCTTCTTACATTTATTATTCATCTTATCATTTTCTAATTTTAAACTATTTTATTCTACACGCAATTTTTCATTTTCTGATTTAATCTCCTCATGCTTGGTTTGAAAAATTTCTACCTCTTCTCCTACTTCCATCATTGAAGATTTAAGCATGCTATTCTTTTTCTCTACTTTTTCTAACTTATAACATACTTTATCATACATGGCATACAACTCATCATAAGAAGGAGAAGAGGGGGAGTTTATCTCATCATCTAGTGCCATGAAGTATACATTCCCATCTGAGTCGCTTGAGTAATCGTCACTCCAAGTGGTGATGAGTGCTTCCTTTCTGGGTCATTTGGATGCCTTTTTGAGCAGTTGACAATATTGTTGGATGTGTCCTGACTTTTGATATTTATAGCATGTTATTACATCCTTCCTTTTGTATCTTGATGAGCTACTGTTGTCATCCACTCTCATTGTTTTGTTGTTGAGCCTCATGAACTTTTTTAACTTCTTAGCTATCAAGACATGTTCCTCATCTTCATCTTCATCTTCATCTTCATCTTCATCATCACTGGAATCATGATTTGTAGCTTTTAGAGCAATAGCCTTCTTGTTAGGTTCCTCTCCTTGCTTTTTGATGAGCTCCTGCGTTTTGAGCGCTCCAATGAGTTCTTCATTGCTCATAGAACTTAAGTTTCATGCTTCTTCTATGGTAGTTCTTTTTGCTTCCTAATCCTTAGGTAGTGACCTTAGAAGTTTAAAATTTATTTCCAAGTTAGTAAAATTCTTCCCAAGTACACTCAAGGGGTTTATGATATTAATGAATCTGTCATGTATTTCATTTACAAATTCACTAGGAAGCATTTTAAAAATTTTGAATTGTCTACATAAAAGACTTATTTTTGCATCTCAAACTCTAGAAGTTCCTTAATGAGTCTTTTCTAGTTCATCCCATATTTCTTTAGCAATTTTACATATACATATTCTATTGAAATCACATTCATTCAGACAACAATGTAAAATATTCATAAAAATTTCATTTAAATTTAATTTTTTAAAGTCTTCCTCATTGTAATCTTTTTCTTCTTTCCTTTTATTTTTAAAGGCCCACCCATTTTCTACAACATTCCAAATTAATCTATTTGAGTTTTAAGAAAATTTTCATCCTGCTTTTAAATATGGGTAGTTACCCTTACTTAGAAGCTGTGGTCTATTATAGCTTGCCCTTTAGAAACTCTAGTACATTGATGCTATGATCTTTGCTCTATATGCAATCAAGTACATAACAAATAGATACAAGGCTCTGATACTAAATGAATGTGAAAATGCACTAGAAAATACGAGAGAGAGAGAGAGAGAGAGAGAGAGAGAGAGAGAGGAGGGGGGGGGGGGGGGGGGGGGGGAAGGTGTTTTAATGTATTTGCCCTAAAATGCTTAGACAATTAATTTAATTCAATAGGTCTAATTTAATTTAATAGCAGTAGATAATTCACAATAGATTGTAATATGAAAAATTAAAGAGATAGGGATAGAAAATATAAATCCAGATTTAACATGAAATTCGGTCCATTTCCTACTCTCCAGGTCTATTAATGCCTCTAATTAAGGACTTCACTACCATTTTATTAATCATCACAAATACAAGCTCAAGCTAAGCAAATACACCACTTTAAATCATACGAGAAATAAAATATTTTCTTTCTCTCTCTAAATGCTCACTGATAGATAGCAAATATAAGAACAGAGCACTACAATATTTTTCTCTCTTTGCAAATATTAACAAGTTAATGAATAAGAGAATAAGAAAATTAATGATTTTATTTGTTTACAAATAAAAGCTCTTTTTCACTTTGACACTTCTCTACTGTTGAATCTCCTAAGGACAGAGTATACATAGCCTTCAAAAATTCAAATGCGCGTTAAAGATAACTTCTTTAATTCATAAAGCTTTAAATGGGCTTCAATGGCTCTTTTTGCCACATCGGCTTTAATATTTAAACTATCGTGCCTCAATGTCTCACGCCTTATTTTAGCCATCGACCAAGTCTTTGCTCATGTACACTCCATCGAGCTTTAAATTTAAACTTGTCAAGCATCAAGAGTTGTCACGCCTCAATGTTTTGCGCCTTGGACTTGACCTTCGGTCGAAGTTGTGCTTCTTTGATCTTATGGAGTCTTAGATTTTGAACTCACTGCACCTTGAACAATGGACTCGTCAAGCCCTCAATGAACCCCTCGACCAAGGCTATACATTTTTTAACTTATCACGCTTCAAACTTTTAGCTTGTCGTGCCTTAAGGAGTGGACTCGTTGAGCTCTTGACGAACCCCTCAACCAATGAGTCTGTATTTTTGAACTTATTGAGCTTTGGTCTTAAGTTTTTTGTGCATTGACTAATTGACTCGTTGACCGCTCAACATGACCTTGGACAATGTCTCTGCATTTTTAGGCTTGTTGAGCTTTGGTCTTGAGTTTATTATGCCTAAGTGAATGAAACAGTCTAGCTCTCGACTTGACCCTCAACTGATAATGTTCATCACTAATTTATTCCTATTAAAACCTGCACAATCTCTACAAAAATATGCAACATAAACATATATATTCTAACATATTATTCATCATATTGTTTGAACAATTAAGTATAGTTTACCATAATTGAATAGTTAAGTGTGTATTATATTGTTTCATCAAAATCCATATTGAATATACAAGTTAAACAGTATTGTCACTAACTTTTCTTTCATCCGTTGAAAGCCGCTCTCATAAATTTTATCCCATACATATTTGACTCCCTTTTGAGTTAGCCTGGTTAGAAGACTAGCAATTTTAGAAAAACCTTCAATATATCTTCTATAAAAGCCTGCTGTTCCCAAAAGCTCCTTATTTTTGTTACATTCATTGGTGTTGGCCATTCTATGACTGCCTTTACCTTTCTAGATCTATTGATAGTCTATCTCCATTGATAATGTGTCCTAAAAGGATACTTATACTAACCAAATTCAAATTTATTAAATTTAGCATACAACTTTCCAATCTATAATCTACTCAAAACTAACCATAGATGTACTTCATGCTCCTCTAAGCTTTTAGAGTATACTAGAATATCAAAGATGAAATCACTACAAAATGATACAAGAAATCTCTAAAAACTCTATTCATGAGATCCATAAAAACAGTTGGAGCATTAGTGAGTCTAAACAGTATGACCACAAACTCATAATGTCCATATCTAATCTTGAAAACTGTCTTTTGTATATCTTTTCTTCTAATTCGTAGCTGGTTATATCTCGACCTAAGATCAATCTTTGTGAACACTCTTACACCTACCAGTTGGTTAAACAAATCATCAATCCTTGGCAAAGGGTACTTATTCTTGATAGTCACCCGATTCAACTCCTTGTAGTTTTTGCATAGCCTTATACTAACATCCTTCTTCTTTATAAATAGAACTAGAGCTCCCTAAGGTAATAAACTAGGTCTTATGAACCCTTTCTTAAGCAAGCCCTCTAGTTGAACCTTTAATTTTGTCACTTTTATTGGTGCCATGTGATATGGTGCTTTAGATGTAGGTATAGTACATGATGCTAAGTTAATGCGGAACTTAATGTCTCTCTCTTGTGGTAAAGCTAAAAGATTTTCAAGAAAAACGTTTGGGTACTCACACACTACAGGTAATTGTATAAGTTCTGTCTCTGGTTTATCTCCTACTTTCATAGCTACCATAAACAAAATAGACTTAACCCATATTCCATAAGTAGGTATGACGAGATGTCTTTGCACTTCAAGCTTATACATGAACTGATCTCCATCTGGCAGACTAAACTCTACTACTGGGTTGTAACAATCAATTCAAAATGATACTTTACTAACTAATCTACTTCCAAGATTACATCAAAATCCACTATGTCCATTAGTACTAGGTCTATAGGTAGATGCCTACCTTCTATTTCTACATTTACATTCCTTCAAATCATGTTTAGCATGGTTTCACTCCCAAAACTTGTGTTTACAGACAAGCATTCAGTCATATTTTCAACACACACATCACATATAGTCACAAACACTTCAACGATGCAAGAAAAGGTTACACTGGTGTTAAAGAACAAGCAAGCATTATGCGGGAGTATAGGAAGTGTATCTACAATAGTATCCACATTAGGGGTGTCTTCGCACTGAATGGCATAAACTTTGCTTGACATTCTTTGTCCCTGGCCACTTCCTAGTGGTCGAATTATATGAATTGCTTAAGTTACTAGCGTAATTGTTTCCTTGTGGTCGATAGCCCTATGTCTTCTCTATCCACACTTAAAAATAGAAAACTTGTGTAAAAATCTTCTCTATGCAGTTCCTATTGTTGTAACCAACTTTATCACAGGAGAAAGAAGCATTATCAGGCCATTTGTAGTCCTTCAATTCACTTGGTCCAGAACATTTGCTACACTTCTTTTAAGCATTTTGGAGCATTAGTCTAACCTACCGTGTAAATGGCCTCTTTCTCTTATTCTAGATAAGAACACTAGTATTTGGTCCCTCACTCACATATAATTGACTCTTTTGCATCTCTTGACTTTTCATTTTTTAAAGCCCTGTTCTACTATCTTTGCATTACTGACCATGGCTAAGTGGTTATGTAAACCCCAGAAATTTTTCACATTAATACACAACTCTAAAAAAGAATGTATGAACTAGTTAGCATACTTAGAATCCAATAAAAACCTAAGAATAGATTAATGACTTGAATTTGGCTGGGTTAAGATCTAAAAGCCGAATAAAGAACTTATTTGACCATAATTGATACCAAAAACGAGATTTCGTATCTTGAACTGATTATTCAAGATATGATTAAAGGAAACCAAAATTTTCAAACCCCGAAACTTGTCTTGCAAATAGAAAAGATAGAAAAATATAGATATAGGGATTAAATGACTACTATTGAACTTAACAATGATTTGAGACTAGAACAATGAGTAGTAGTGAGCCTATACATGGATTTAAACCCTAGATTCAAGATTCCTAGATAGTATTAGACATTACTAATAAAATTTCATAGTAGGTATAAAAAACCAAAGATACATAGATAATTTAGCTTATATATCAAAAGCGATATCGAGTAGTTAACTAACTACGCTTATAGATAGGAAACGATAACCTAAAGATAAACGGTTAGGATTATAAATACACAATAAAAACATAAACAGACGTATAACTAAAGATCTAGACTTCAAATAAATAATTGAATCACACCATTGTCCTAATTAGGGTTTTCTTAAGCTATTGGAGCCTAAAACAAAAATTGACCTAGTAAGCTTAGGAAACCTTAATCGCGGGAGATGAAATTTTAAAAATAATTAATCGCATAAATTTTAAAACTTAAAGTTATACCGTTTGATAAACTAAACATTTTGTAGAATTCTATAAAAATATTTTCGGACAAAAACCCTCAAATATTAGCTAATTTGTACCCAATTAACTTGGCAAACTATTTGAAAATATAGATAAATAATATCCAAATGTTAATATATATATACATATCATAATCGGTTCGTTGAGGAGCAAATGAAAGGATTGGATTTTCTTGAAAATTGAGAGCCGAAACTTGCTTGGAAAATCACCTAATTTGTGCACAATAGTCAACAAAATCAACTCATCAACAAATCACACATTGCCAACTCAAACTCCTCATTAATGACAAAAGCAAGTGATAAAACAGTGTGCAAGTGAGAAGAAATCGGAGGTTATTGTCGAAGGAAAAACTGACTTCATGCATCCTCTATATATATATATATATTATGTTTAAGCCTCATAATATATAACCAAACAAACACTAATCACTCCTAAAGTTTCCAAAATAAATAACCATCTAATGAGCAAGCAAATCGACCTAAAAACATAGATCAAATTGTTCTAAATACCTCGGTCGGAATCAAAGAAAAATACAATGCGAAAAAAGCATAAATTGGGAACAAGGTAAGTTGTTGTATTTCGGCTTGTTATTTGTTAAAAACAAGGATTGAAACTAACTTCTGATGATCATAGGATCATTATCAACCCAAGAACAAGCTTCAACTTCCACCGAACTAACTTAAGCAAGGTAAAATTCGAAAACCCTAGTTGTACCTTTTCAAATTCGAAAATTTAAGATCACATACATGTAGATGCGTTATGAGTTGATGTATGTATAGATACATGCCATAGAAACACTTAAAAATGGTTTGAGAATGTTCGTGACATAGAAAATTAAAGAAATATGAATTGTTTCATCGGAGAAGATGATCAACAGTGTCAACACTATCTCTACACCAGCAGTGTAGACGTTGAACGCTGGCGGCTTACCCCGGTTTAGAGACGGCTTACACTGGAATAGAAGCTGCGTAAAAACTTATTCTTATGTAAAGTAAACGAACATCGGTTAATTGGGATAATACCGGCAGTATATAGTCCGACGTATGAGGGAAAGCTGGCGGCTTACAATCTAGTGCAAACGATACGAAATAAAATAAAAAACTTAAGAACGCCGGTATCTGGTTTTCAATACCGGCAGCGTAGGAGCCGGTGTACAAACCTATTTTTCTTACGTAAAGTCTGTATTATATGGACAAGATATTTACATAATAAATATAAACAGATTATATAAATATGTATATCAAAACAGATTTTACTAAGTTAATAAACAAATACAAATACTTAGATTAATAATATATTTAATATTTGAGAACTTTTAAACCCTAAAAATTATAAAGAAATATTAAATATTACTAGCTACTATAATTGTTAAATATTTGCTCTATTTAGATAAATAGGTAATAATGGAAATCAAAATAAGCTAAATTTATGAATAATGTGACTTCTAAAAATGACAAAATAATTATATGAAGCATATAAAAAGAAACACGATGAAACTAAGTAATAATAAACGAATATGATATACTATAATGAGTCAGTTAGGAATAACAAAAAATTAGTTTCAATAACTACAAAAACTTGATAAATATCAATTTTTCGAATATCAGATATATGTATATAAATATCAAGTAAGACTAAGGCAAGCTACATGAAAATAAAGACTAATTTATAATTGTTTTCATAAGACCATTAAAGAACCAAATAAGCAATAGAAATTGAGCCAAATATCAATTTAGGACACTAGACACATATAGGAGTTTAGTTATATAATCTATATTATACTGATGAATATTTTATTCATCTCAATAGGTGACTTTGATATCATAGAGAGCTTCCGATAGATTACTATGATTAAGTCACTATGAGCAGGTGAGTAATTCAGTCATATTATACTGTTTGTGCTTGTAATTAGCTGAATATGTAATGCAAATATGATAATAATATGAATATTTTGATGGAAATGTGTTGTGATCTGATTTTATGATTGCTAATCTACCATTACAAAAGTGATAATACAATGGTATGGTGATGTGAAGTAGTATGATGATGATTGTGTGTAATGTTTGACCACCATGAAATTGAATAAGAACTATTGACTTATTAAAATAACCTGGTCATGTATTGCACGTACCGCATTATTACATATATAAACGGGTGACAGCCTGCTACGTATTAATATTTGGTTCTTTGTTAATGCTTGGTTTTTCTAAAGTGTTAGTTCTTCCAAGGTTTTCTTTGTTCCGTTGGTTCTACGAGAACTAAGTGGCAATGAAGAACGCCACCCGTAGTATCATTTTGAAATGATTAATACTTAGGGAATTTCTAAGGATGGATATAGAAAATGGTCAGTTAAAACTGTTATTAAATTGAAAGTGATAACCCTAAGACGAGAAATCGTTGATTTTCCTGTAAACTTAGTCTCTCCTGGGCAGGTGGGTCATAAAGTAAATGTTCTTCATCCCTAAAAAGAGGACGTAAATCTTTTTCCTGTTTGGATTCTAGATCATCCAAGCTTGTATTTGAGCATATGTTTGAGTGATTGCATTATAAACGATTTGTTAATAACTTGTTTGATGTGTAATATGTCTGGTTATTCACTGAATCGTGGTTTCGCTTATACTTCAATAGTCTTTTTAGGTTTACGCTTTGACCTTGGTTAGTTACTTCAAAAAATATGGTTCTGGTAAGGGCTTAAGAGCTGGAAGCCTATGGTTCTTTTGGGGATTAATGGTTTATAATTTTTCTAGAATGGATTAGCTAGTGTTATCTTATATGTTATGTATGTAGAGAATTACAAGAAGACTACATGATTTGTAATAATCTATAATACTTTATGATTAAGATAATAGTTATTTACTAATTTATTTCTTACATGTATTTATCATTTCTTATCGAAACAACTAAAAGATCCTGTTATTTTGGAAAACATGTCACTCTCTGAAGGTAATCTAGTGATAGTATTCAGGTATGACTTGTCTACTTCTACTAAGATACCCTCGGGGCATGACAGCTTTAAGTTGGTCTCAAAGCGTAGTTGCTGGTATAAGAAAGATAAATATGTGAAAGAATTACATTAGTAAATGTAATAAGTTCAAACCTAATTAGTACCCTTTAGTAATTGTTTGGTAGTTATGGGTAGAGTTACAATGCACAATTAGGAATAAAATCTGTGTTATTATTATTAATCACGCAAATTTTGTTATGTGCAGACTAATCTTGCTACATGCCATATTAGATGGGAGATATTTAGTATGCAGGTAGAAAAGACTCTGACAGATTACAGACGCAGATTACGGGTCCTGGTAGAAAATTTGTATTTATGTCATAAATCCTTGAAAATTTCATAATTCTTAAAAAATAATTCTAAGAGTCAAACACCAGAATCAAAACTCTAAAAATCGAACCAAGTTAAAACTTAATTCTGAATAAGATAAAAAATGAGATTTCTTAATCTTAAGAAAAATAAAATCCTAAAAAACAAAATAGAAAATGTAACTATTAGTTGAATCAACATCCGTACGCCAATCAAATCATCTATCTGATTCCTAAAATACAAATCAAAATGATATATCTAAATAATGCTCGACAACGAAATGCTAAGATCTTAAAACCCTTGGTGAATTTTAGAATCAGAAATTTCAATTTTCACCAAAAGTCAAACTGAGTGAACTCATAACCCTAGACTCGGTTAAATAATTCCAAGAACTAAAAACTATTAAATAATCACAAATAAAATGAGATAAACCATAGATATCGAACTAAAAATATCATACGGTTAAAACTCCAAAATTATATGATTTTACGAATAACTCAACAAAACCGGAAGTCAAACCGGAACCCTAAAAGTCAACAAAGCTTACAACAAACCCTAGTGTTTAAGATCCGGCAATCCCGCGCTCTTAAACCCTAAACAACGAAATGAAAATTATTATGGATAATAATTCTTTATAATATAGGGAAGCTTAAAAATATCAGATTCGCAAAATTCTAATGTCCTTCAGATCTGAATGGGATCAGTTTTCAAATATTATGCCCTAGTACACCGGACAACAAAAATATTCCATTAATACCAATAGACTTGTAAAAATATAAGGTTTTCAAAAATATCAGTTTTACAGATATCACGTTTATACACGTATTTTTATTACTACCGATATTTTAATTGTCTAGTTTACTATTCATAGTATATTTTAACTATTCATTACTATTCCTCTATCTTTATTTTTTCTTACTATCTATTCTTATACCTACATACCTATTTCTTACAATTTTGTTTTCCCATAAAAATTATACACCACATATTTTTAAATTTCTCTTACGCTTCCAAAATTATTTTTTAATCAAATTTCTCTCTCCTCCTTACAATTTTCGTCTACACTTCTCTCTCTTCTCTTCAATTATTTCTTTTTTAATTAATTTAATTACATCTAATTTTCATTCCAAAATTCCATAAATATCCCCCTTCATCCTTCATTCTTTCACACAATTCATTTCAATACCAAAACTCTCCCAAAATCTCTCCACAAATCCTCTCTTCAAAAATTTTCTCTACCAAAACTCTCTTAAACCAATTCTTCCCAAAAATTATTTCTTATACACAAACTATCTACCACATATCACTACTCCAATAATACACTATTCATCTACCATCTTCATACCACATAAACACTTTAGGTAAATTTCTTCCAACTATTTATTTACCCATGTCATGTAACTTAACATGACTATGATGTTGTTTTGAAACTTATATGAGTAGTAAAAGCAACAACATGTTTATGTTTTGTTCTTGCACATGAACTTCCTATTTTATTATGTTATGTTGATTTTATTGTTGTTATAATGCTAATTTCTTATTTATATCTAATTAAATATATTTATGTATTTATATATAATCTTTAGAGCGTATAAGCTTACTTGTTATTTATTTAATTTCATGCTTTGCAATTTATTTATTTCATGCTATTTCTTTAAGACTAGTCTTTTTAGTCTTAGACTTGTCCATGTCAAGTCAAAACAACATTTTCTTTATTTTCTTTACTCTTTTGGGACTAGTCTATTCTTAGTTCTAGGATACCTTGATGGAGCTAAGGTTCCTAATACTTGATCGGGATACCTTGATGAAGCTAAGGTTCTCAATACTTGATATTTTTATTATCTTGCTTATTATTATTTGTTTATAGTATTTTCTCATATTCTTATTATTTTACATGCTCATAATACTTGCATCTACATAATGATATTGTCTCAACTAATTTAAAAGTAAAATTTTACTTTATTAAAGGAACTTAAAACTAAATTTTCTATTATGTGACTTGTCACAAAATAATGAAGTTATTATCAACAACATAGAAATATAGTAATACAAGTTTTCTCAAAGTTTTCTCAAATAACAAAGATAGCTTTACGAATGAAACATAAGAAATAAATACTTTCTTTGTGTATTATGGTAATCTAAGTTTTAGTAAAATAATTTGTTAATATTCAAAGTTTTACAAAAAACTTAAGATTAAACTCTTTTTAACTCCATAACAAAAATAAGAAATAAACTAGTTTTCAAAGTTAAGATGAATTTAACCCATAAAGTTTAAACCCACTTAGGAAAATAATGATTTTCAAGTTTCCACAGAAGAAACTTATTTTCAAAGAATATAAATAAGATGATATTAAAACAAAAGACTTTTATCAATAAAGAGGATTCTTTTTGAAGGAAATAAAAGAACATGGTTTAGAAAATAAAAAATTATATTTTAAATAATAAATGTAAGAAGACAAGACTCATTTTCTAAAACCATTCTAAATACAAATTTATAAAAAGATTTTCAACAGCTTAATACACTTTTGGTGACTTTGATCTTTTATCACTAGAAGTAAAATTTATGAAAGACTAGGTTAAAGGAAAATTTATTTGTTTTGGAAAAAGGAATGAAGGAAAATAAAATAAAAATATACTCATTTATAATAACCTATGAAAATATAAAGTTTCTTCAAAATACTTGAAAAGAAATTTATCAAGTTAAGTTTTTACACTTTAAAAAGTATTGTTTTATGAAATAAATTGTTGAGGCACTACCATTAGAATTTTTGCATATAAAGTGAGCTTATCTATATACTCAAAGGATTTATCTTTACTAAAGGATTTTTGAATGAAGTTGAGTTAGGAAATGGTTTTGCAAAATCTAGAAATATTCGTTTTAAATATGTACCCAACGTTTTTGGAACCCAAATGACCTTATATGACAAAGATAACCTTATAAATTGATAGATCTTTTTGAATAGGTAGAAAAGGGTATATTATATGTGAAATTTTGAGATAAAATGAGCAAGTTATGGCCACTTTAAATTGAAATTTCATTCGATGCGATTTTGACGAGCATAGTGAAATAGAATTAGAAAGTTTAAAATAGAATTTCTATGAAATACTCATCCTGGGTATTTCTTTTGTCTAGGTGATGAAGGATACGAGATTACCTTTCCTAAGGATTACTATGACTAAGAAGATTGCAAAATGGACAAGTGAATTATTTCTCTTAATTTTGTTACCTTACTTGTGCTTGTAAAGTAGTGGCATTAGTATGCTAAGAAAAGATAAAAATTGATATATATGTGGAATTCGAGGATATGTATATATATATGATTCTACGTTTATGTGTGAAATGAGAATTAAGAATATCGCAACTTCAAACTGCCTGTTTAAGTGTTTTTGTTTACTTACTTATATGACTGCTTATTATTTGCTAAATTGATTGATCGCCCCCTAATAAGCCTTAATAAGGTTTGGCTTGAGAAAAATAAAACGCTCACGCATAGCATCCATCGAGTCACATCTCTTTTGGAAGGCTGCTACTCCTACGCGTAGAGTTAGATTGGCTGTTATCGTGCTGTGACACAGGCTATGTTCCTTCCTAGAGAATCCAAATCGCCTAGAGATTGCGACTCTAGGTTCAGAGCCGAGCCAACTAAACACTTTAGGTGGGGACATAGGGACTAGCAATAGAAGATCGAGGATCTTCATCACCAATTCCCTAACCTTCGATACGGAGGAGTAAATTCGTTCTATATATGGTTTCCGGATAACTATATATATTTATGTAATCACATGATTGTTGCGTTATACGCATAGCATATGTGTGAAAATTTAAATGAACTTATTTGAAAACATGGTGCAAATAAAAAGGAATATCTCACTAAGTTAGTTGTAGCTTATACCCCTATAGATTTTGTTGAAACAAGTATACCCATGGCTTAAATTGAGGATCATGACGTTAAGGAAGTCATGGAAGGATGTTAAGCTTCTATGAAGGTAATGGAAACATAAGATGAAGTTATTTTGTAAGGTTCCTTATATATAATGTATGCTATGTTAGTGTTTTAGAAATTCTAAGAAGTGTATTTATTTTGATTTGAAGACAATAGAGAGATATGCCCATAAGAATTGTAATTTAACATGTTTATATTTTATGATAAGTATTCTCTTTGCCTTGTTACTTAATTATTATCAATGTAAATTGCGCTACTCCGATGCATTCTCTTGGTTGTGATGTACGCCTTGTACATGATATGGAAGCCTCTGTGTGACTAAGGTAGTCATTCTTAGGCTTTAGTATTGTGTACGGCGGACTGCTACGTTTAGGGTACCCCTTGGGGCGTGACATATGTGGGATTACCAAAACCCTAGAGGAGATTCTCAGCACTTGGAAAAGAGGATTACAACTTTTGTTTAAAGGATGGTTATTTCTGATGGAGAGGGCATTTCCGGATAATGGATCAGCTATAGAGACACTTTATAGATTCAAGAGGTTGATAGTTAGAAGGGAGGTGGTCTGGAGATTGATAACATAGCATTCATAGTCTCATTTAAATCTGTGAGACCAGATCCTCTTGATTTTAGAGTTGGGGTATCTATTGGAGGAGCGGCAGTTTATGCTCATGATGTTCGATATGATCACATTTGGGTGAGAGATGACACGGCCTATTATGATGACTGGAGTTTGCACAGGTATCAGATGCAACCATTCCAGACGTATATTGATGAGGAAGCCTCCCATTATACCTAAGATAATAGGTGAGTTCCAGCGTCCCCCTTCTATGTAGAATAGAGTAGTATAGGAGTCGGTTCAGACTATAGTTCATAAAAGAAGTGTAACAACAGAGTTGCTAGATGAAAGAGAAGGAAAGAGTCGAAGGATTGAGGTAGAAAAGTATGTCTCCAATTATAATTATGCCAGATGGATCGGGACTGCACATGGAGGGTGGATTGAGAAAGACGTACCTCCTAGTTCTGAGAGTGAGCAGAGGCCTGCACCTAGAGGCATTCGGATGATGGATACGAATTTGACCCTGGTACCCCCAAAAGATAGAGACACAAGGATCGATATTAGTGACAGCAGTTCTGAGGGAGAGGACAACTACCCTCAGCTAGGTCCTTAGGAGAAGGGCAAGGGTCGCCTTTATCCTAGCCCTTGAGTTAGATCTAGTAGTATATGATGATGGTATTTATGCTATCTATTAGTGATGACATGATAGGTATGATATCAATAGACTTTTGATGATGTACATGTATGTGTAACATGTGGTATGTAGGGCGATGTATATGTATCTTATGATGACTTAGTAGTAGAAGCTAGGGATAGAGTTAATGCCATTTTTGATATGTACATAATACACTACCATGAGAAGTTTATGTGTATTTTGGTTATGTATATATATGTGTGATATATATATATATATATGAATGACCTTGATGTCTTTTAGTAAAGGTGAACTATGATTCAATCTAAATAACATGTTTAATGTTAATAGAATTCCAAGAGGGAGGAATAGAAGCAGAAATGCAAGGATCTCTGGAAATCCACCAATAAATGCTCCTGCACCATCCCAAAACCGATTAGAGGATGTTTTACAAAGTCTCTAACAACAAAATGTATTGATCTTGCAAGCTTTGCAAAATATGCAAGCAACAAATGCAGTACCACCTGCTGAGGCACCAGCAATGCCCCTAACAACTCCCAGAGGAAATGAAAGGCATACTGTACCGGTTCAATTTCAGGAAAATGGACTAGTGAACCCTGATGAATCTGCTGCTAAGGTGCAAGGACCACCCCGATATGAACAAGAATTGCCACCACTACCACCTTTATGTCCTCAGAGAAACTTGTGCAACAAGTACTTTGAAGGACTACTTGGAAAGCCAGAAGAAGTTGAGGACTGGCTAGCTCAGATTGAGCGATCCCTTGATATTTTCCAAGTACTTGAAGCTTTGAGGGTATCATATGGAACTTATTTGCTAAGATTAAGAGCAAGGACATGGTGGAATTCAAAACAATGAAGTTTGCCACAACCTGTTACTTAGGAAGTGTTTAGACGAGAATTTTTGAAGGAATATTTCCCAAGCAGTCAAAAAGCAAAGTATAGCACTGACCTGATGAATCTGACACAAGGAAATAAGACAACTGATGAGTATGAATATGAGTTCAATCGGTTGTTACAGTTTGCTCCAGATGCTTATCGGGATAGTGATGAGCTAAAGAGACAGACTTTCATGGCTGGATTAGAACCTCATTTTCAGAGAAGACTTGCTGAATTTGAAGTCGATAACTTTGCAGCTATGATAGAGAAAGCTCGAATCATTTAACGAGCAAGGAAATATGAAATCAAAAGGTATAAGAAGAAAGGACCAATTTTTGGAAAAAGAACATATGATGGTTCTATAGTAAATTCTGTGCCTAAGAAAATTAAATTTTTCAAACCTTTCAGTATGAACAAAGGAGGAGTAATTGGGAAGAATAATGTTACATGTTGGAAATGTAAGGGTTTTCATTATCCAAGGGAGTGTCCACAATTGCAACACAAATGCTACTATTGTGGAGAAAGTGGGCACATGGCAAATAATTGTCCAAAAAGAAAAATTACAACTTGTTTTGTATGTAACAAAGTTGGCCATATATCAACCAACTGTCCACAGAAAGTGAATACAGTAGCTGGATCTTCACAGCCTAGAGGAATGATTGGAGTCGCAGGACCGAAAAATGGAAATGCCAATACCAGCAAAGCTAGTACAACGGCTAGAGTCTTTGCTATGTATGGAAATCCTGTTGAGGATGTGGAGATGGAAGAGGAAGATGAAGAAAATATATGGGAAGAAGTTGACCCTGATGATTATGGTCTCATTGCAGGTATGTAGTTACATATTTGTTTATTTAAAATTATTAGACACAACCACGATTAAATGAACAATAGAAGCCTTTATGAATTGAAATTAACGTGAGTTTAATTAGGATCAATTCAAGTAAGGGATCAGATTGCATATGCTTTGTTTGACAAGGGAGCAACGCATTCTTTCGTAAATGCTGGATTAGCAAGGCGTGTAGGATTACCAACCGAAACCATGAGTAAAGAATTGAAAGTTACTTTACCAATAGAAGACTTAGTGATAACACAGGAGATGATAAAGAGTTGTCCATTAAAGATTGGAAATCAGGAATCGATTGTTGATTT
This sequence comes from Combretum micranthum, assembly GCA_024138025.1. Lineage (NCBI taxonomy): Eukaryota > Viridiplantae > Streptophyta > Magnoliopsida > Myrtales > Combretaceae > Combretum > Combretum micranthum. The sequence goes on along the minus strand of JAMXBD010000622.1, from coordinate 110,406 downwards.
AATCATGGTAGATATGGAAAAATATGATATTATTCTGGGTATGACCTGGTTAACTGCTGTAAAAGCGAAAGTTGATTATCGTCTCAAAATGATATCTTTTGTTAATAATCAAGGAGAAAGAAAGGAGTATAGGGGTAAGATACTCGAAGGAGTCGGAAATAGGATAACAACAATTGAAGTGGAAAATGAAGAAGATATGGAGTTAAACAGATGTATTCTTGGAACAACCGAGGGTGAATTCAAAGCATTAGATATTCATACTATCAGAATAGTGTGTGAATATCTGGATGTATTTCCAGATGAATTAGGGATTACCCCACACAGAGAAGTGGAATTTTCAATTGATTTGATACCTGGAACAGAAACAGTATCAAAAGCTCCGTATCGCATGGCACCTGTAGAATTAAAAGAATTAAAGGTACAATTGCAAGAATTTTTGGATAAAGGATTTATCAGACCTAGTGTTTCACCTTGGGGAGCACCAATATTGTTTGTTAAGAAGAAAGATGGTTTAATGAGACTTTGTATTGATTATAGAGAATTGAATAGAGTGACTATCAAGAACAAATATCCTTTACACAGAATTGATGATCTCTTTGATCAATTGAGAGGAGCAAAGGTATTTTCTCGAATTGATTTAAAATCAGGATATCATCAAATCCGAATTAAGGGAGGATGTACCAAAGATTGCATTCCGAACTAGGTATGGTCATTATGAATTTTTGGTCATGCCATTTGGACTAACCAATGCACCTGCAGTTTTCATAGACTTGATGAACTATATTTTTAGACCTTTGTTGGATATCTGTGTGATTGTTTTCATAAATGATATACTAGTATATTCGTCTACTGAAGAGCAACATGATGAACACCTGAGAAGTGTGTTACAGATACTGAGAGACAATAAGCTGTATGCTAAACCGTCTAAATGCGAATTTTGGCTTAGAAGTATATCATTCCTGATATTATTTCCGGAGAAGGAATATCAGTTGATCCTGCAAAAGTTAAAGCTATTGTGGAATGGAAAAGACCTAAAATTGTTACGGAAGTTTAGAGTTTCTTGGGATTAGCAGGAATTCGAAAATTTGTGAAAGATTTCTCAAAAATTACGCGACCCCTTACACAATTAACCAGGAGGAATGAGATATTTGAGTGGAATGATCAACGTGAACAAAGTTTCTAAGAATTGAAAAAGAAGTTAGTATTGGCACCCATATTGGTTCTACCTAATGACAATGATCTATATATTGTCTACAGTGATGCATCTAGAAATGGTTTAGGATGTATGTTGATGCAAAACGGGAAGGTAATAGCATATGCTTCTAGACAGTTAAAACCATATGAGATGAATTACCTCTCTCACAATTTGGAGTTAGCTGCTATTGTATTTGCACTTAAGATTTGGCGTCATTATCTATATGGATAGAAATGTGAAATATATACGGATCACAAGAGTCTGAAGTATATATTTACACAAAAGGAGTTGAACATGAGACAAAGACGATGGTTGGAATTGATTAAAGATTATGATCTCACTATCAACTATCATCTTGGTAAGGTAAATGCTGTAGTTGATGCATTAAGTCGTAAGAATTATGGAGAAGTAACCTCAATATCGACGAAGCAGAAAGAACTCATCAGAGAATTTGAGAACCTAAATTTGGAGTTTTCAATACAAGGTTTGGACGCTGAACTTGGAAGTTTGACTTTAGAGCCTACCTTGCTCCAACAAATCAAGGAAGCCCAGAAGGAAGATAAGGAATTCCAAAATTATACAAATGATATCACAAGGAAAATATAAGGATTTTCATGTGGATGATGAAGAAGTGTTAAGAATGAACAAAAGATTATGTGTGCCACATGATGAAAGCTTGAGGAAGGAATTAATACATGAAGCACATTATTCTAGATATTCTATGCATCCAGGAGAAACAAAGACATACCAAGAGTTGAAAAGTGCATATTACTAGAGTGGAATGAAAAAGGATATTGCAAAATTTGTTGCGAAGTGTGATGTGTGTCAAAGGATAAAAGCTGAACACCAAAGACCAGGTGGATTGTTGAAACCATTGCCAATTCCCGAATGGAAATGGGATCAAATTTTCATGGATTTTGTATGCTCACTACCTAAGACAAATGCGACTCATGATGCTGTTTGGGTCATTGTAGATAGACTCACTAAGTCAGCCCATTTCGTACCAATCAATATGACTTATCCCTTAGAAAAGTTGGCACGACTGTATTTGAAGGAAATTGTGAGATTGCATGGTGTACCTATTAGTATAGTATTAGATAGAGATCCACGGTTTGTTTCCAGATTCTAGCAAGGATTGCAAAAAGCATTGGGAACCCAATTGAAGTTTAGTACAGCTTATCATCCTCAAATTGATGGACAAACAAAAAGGATCATTCAGACACTGGAGGATATGTTAAGATCATGTATTCTAGAGTTCAGAGGAAATTGAGATCAACATTTACCACTAGTAGAATTTGCATACAATAACAGTTACCATTCAAGTATAAGGATGCCACCCTATGAAGCCTTATATGGTAGAAAGTGCCGATCACCATTATTCTGGGATAACTTGGAAAGAGTATTGGTTGGACCTGAATTGGTTCAGGAAACAATTAAAAAGGTTTCAGTAATAAAGCGAAGAATGAAAGAAGCTCAAGATAGACAAAAGAGCTAGGCAGACTTGAAAAAGAAGAGAATTGGAATTTAATGAAGGAGAACATGTCTACTTAAAGATAAGTCCAATCAAAAGCCTTCATAGTGGACAAACAAAAGGAAAGTTGAGTCCTAGATATATCGGACCATTTGAGATATTGGAACGAGTTGGGAATCTGGCATACTGTCTTACATTACCATCCAATTTATCTGGTATACATAATGTTTTTCATGTATCAGTACTAAAAAAATATGTACTGGATCCAGATAAGGTAGTTGAATTGGAACCAAATGATTTGAAGGAAAATTTGACTTACGAAAAGCATCCTATTAGAATATTAGACAGAAAAGTGCAAGTTCTCAGAAATAAAGAAATCCACTATGTTAAAGTATTGTGGGATCTCCGAACTGAAGAAATGACATGGGAACTAGAAGAGGAAATCAAGAAAAACTATCCACATCTGTTTGAGAATTCAGGTACGGACATAAGCTTTGAAAACAAAGCTTATTTTAAGAGGGAGAGAATGTAAACCCCGGAAATTTTTCACATTAGTACATGACTCTAAAATAGAATGTATGAACTAGTTAGTAAACTTATAATCTAATAAAAACCTAAGAATAGATCAATGACTTGAATTTGGCTGGGTTAAGATCTAAAAGCCGAAGAAAGAACTTATTTGACCTTAATTGATACCAAAAACGAGATTTCGTATGTTAAACTGATAATTCAAGATATGATTAAAGGAAACCAAAATTTTCAAACCCTGAAACTTATCTTACAAATATAATAGATAGAAAAATATAAATATAGAGATTAAATGACTACTATTGAACTCAACAATGATTTGAGACTAGAATAATGAGTAGTAATGAGCCTATACATGGATTTAAACCCTAAATTCAAGATTCCTAGATAGTATTAAACACAACTAATAAGATTTCATAGTAGGTATAAAAAACCAAAGATATATAGATAATTTAGCTTATATATCAAAAGCGATATCGAGTGGTTAACCAACTATGCTTATAGATAGGAAACGATAACCTAAAGATAAACGGTTAGGATTATAAATACACAATAAAAACATTAACAGATATATAACTAAAGATCTAGACTTCAAATAAATAATTGAATCACACCATTATTCTAATTAGGGTTTTCTTAAGCTATCGGAGCCTAAAACAAAAATTGACCTAATAAGCTTAAGAAACCTTAATCGCAGGAGATAAAATTTTAAAAACAATTAATTACGTAAATTTTAAAACTTAAAGTTGTACCGTTTGATAAACTAAACATTTTGTAGAATTCTATAAAACATTTTCGGACAAAAACTCTCAAATATTAGCTAATTTGTACCCGATTAACTTGGTAAACTACTTGAAAATATAGATAAATAATATCTAAATGTTAATTTATATACATATCATAATCGGTTCCTTGAGGAGCAAATGAAAGGCTTGGATTTTCTTGAAAATTGAGAGCCGAAACTTGTTTGGAAAATCACCTAATCTGTGCACAATAGTCAACAAAATCAACTCATCAACAAATCACAGATTGCCAACTCAAACTCCTCATTAATGATAGAAAAACAAGTGATAAAACAGTGTGCAAGTGAGGAGAAATCGGAGGTTATTGTCGAAGGAAAAACTGACTTCATGCGTCCTCTCTCTCTCTATATATATATATGTTTAAGCCTCATAATGTATAAGTAAACAAACACCAATCACCCCTAAAGTTTCTAGAATAAATAACCAGCTAATAAGCAAGCAAATCGACCTAAAAACAGAGATCAAATCGTTCTAAATACCTCGGTCAGAATCAAAGAAAAAGACAATACAAAAAACGCATAAATTGGGAACAAGGTAAGTTGTTGTAATTCGGCTTGTTATTTGTTAAAAACAAGAATTGAAACTTACTTCTGATGATCACAGGATCATTACCAACCCAAGAACAAGCTTCAACTTCCACCGAATAAACTTAAGCAAGGTAAAATTGGAATACCCTAGTTGTAACTTTTCAAATTCGAAAATTTAAGATCACATACATGTAGATGAGTTATGAGTTGATGTATGTATAGATACATGCTATATAAACACTTAGGAATTGTTTGAGAATGTTTGTGACGTAGAAAATTAAAAAAATATGAACTGTTTCATTGGAGAAGATGATGAACAGTGTCAACACTGTCTCTAAGCCAACAGTGTAGATGTTGAACGCTGGCGGCTTACAAGGATAGGCCAGCGGTGTAGAGACGGCTTACACTGGAACAGAAGCTATGTAAAACTTGTTCTTACATAAAGAAACAAACATCGGTTAACTAGGATTATATACCGACAGCGTATAGTCCAGCGTACGAGGGAAAGCTGGCGACTTACAAGCCAGTGCAAATGATACGAAATAAAATGAAAAGCTTAAGAATGCCGGCATCTGGGTTTCAATGCCGGCGGCGGAGGAGCCGACATACAAACTTGTTTTCTTACGTAAAGTCTGTATTACATGGACAAGATATTTACATAATAAATATAAACATATTATATAGATATGTATATCAAAACAGATTTTACTAAGTTAATAAACAAATGCAAATACTTAGATTAATAATATATTTAATATTTGAGAACTTTTAAACCCTAAAAACTATAGAGAAATATTAAATATTACTAGCTACTATAATTGTTAAATATTTGCTCTATTTAGATAAATAGGTAATAATGGAAATCAAAATAAGCTAAATTTATGAATAATGTGACTTCTAAAAATGACAAAATAATTGTATGAAGCATATAGAAAGAAACACGACGACATTAAGCAATAATAAACGAATATGATATACTATAATGAGTCAGGTAGATAATAACATAAAATTAGTTTCAATAACTACAAAAACTTGATAAATATCAATTTTTCGAATACCAGATATATGTATATAAATATCAAGTAAGACTAAGACAAGCTACATGAAAATAAAGATTAATTTATAATTGTTTTCATAAGACCATTAAAGAACCAAAATAAGTAATAGAAATCGAGCCAAATATCAATTTAGGACACTAGACACATATAGGAGTTTAGTTATATAATCTATTTTATATTGATGAATATTTTATTCATCTCAATAGGTGACTTTGATACCATAGAGGACCTTTTGACGGATTACTACGATTAAGTCACTATGAGCAGGTGAGTAATTCAGTTATATTATACTGTCTATGCTTGTAATTAGCTAAATATGTAATGTAAAGATAATAATAATATGAATATTTTGATGGAAATGTGTTATGATTTGATTTTATGATTGCTAATCTACTATTACAAAAGTGATAATACAATGGTATGATGATGTGAAGTAGTATGATGATGATGATTGTGTGTAATGTATGACCACCATGAAATTGAATAAGAATTATTGACTTATTAAAATAACCTGGTCATGCATTGCACGTACTGCATTATTACATATACAAACGGGTGACAGCCTGCTATGTATTAATATTTCGGTTCTCTGTTAATGCTTGGTTTTTCTGAAGTGTTAGTTCTTTTAAGGTTTTCTTTGTTCCATTGGTTCTACGGGAGCTAAGTGGCAATGAAGAATGCCGTCCGTTGTATCGCTTTGAAATGATTAATACTTATGGAGTTTCTAATGATGGATACAGGAAATAGTCAGTTAAAACTATTATTAAATTTAAAGTGATAACCCTAAGACAAGAAATCATTGATTTTCCTATAAACTTAGTCTCTCTTGGGCAGGTGGGTCATAAAGTAAATGTTCTTTAACTCTAAAAAAAAGGCGTAAATCTTTTTCTTGTTTGGATTCTAGATCATCCAAGCTTATATCTGAGCATATATTTGAGTGATTGCATTACATACGATTTGTTAATAACTCGTTTGATGTGTAATATGTCTAATTATTCACTGAGCCGTGATTTCACTCCTACTCCAACAGTCTTTTCTGGTTTAAGCTTTGACCTTGGTTAGTTACTTCCAGAAACATGACTCCAGTAAGGGCTTAAGAGCTGGAAGCCTATGATTCTTTTTGGGATTAATGGTTTATAATTTTCGTAGAATGGATTAGCTAGTGTTATCTTATATGTTATGTATGTAGAGAATTACAAGAAGACTACATGGTTTGTAATAATCTATAATACTTTATGATTAAGATAGCAGTTATTTACTAATTTATTTCTTACATGTATTGATCATTTCTTATCGAAGCAACTAAAAGATCTTGTTATTTTGGAAACCATGTCACTCTCTGAAGGCAATCTAGTGATAGTATTCAGGTATGACTTGTTTACTTCTACTAAGGTACCCTCGGGGCGTGACAAGTTAACTCCATCAAATTTACTTGATGTTGAATTTAGTCTTCTAATCTTTTAATAAACTTGCTCATCTTAGCATCTTCAGTAGCCCTCAGGCACTCTGACAAAAATCTCATTAGTCTGTTCAGCTTGACCTTATACTCCTCAACTATCGTATGACCATGTTGCAAGGAATAATATTCTTGCAACTTCTGTTGCTTAGTACTCTTAGGAAAGTACTCCCTATAGAAAGGTTGTTGAAATCTATCCCAAGTTATCTTCCCAACCATGTGTCTCTTAGTGCTCATCCATTAATTAGTAGCACTCTATAAGTAGGTAGGAGGCATACTCAACTTTCTTATTCTCTAGAATATCTAAGATTACAACTTCTTCTATTCGCAATTGGGCTTCTAATGGTTTCTAGGCTTTGGTGCAAATTTATGCACTAGATCCACAAACGTGTTCAAACTTAACACATTTGCATTCCTAACCCCATTACCACTGTTCCCATTCTGTAGGTGGGTTTCTTGTCTCTAAGCTTCAGCATTGGCTTGTATTAGTTGTACATCATGTCGCATCTATTGTTGTTATTGTGTAACTACCTCTATAAGGGTATCCATAGCTTGCATGAGTTGAGCAGTGTCAACTGGAACTTGTTAGCTTATAGGTAGGGGAGGTGGTGGTGATAAGTCCTAAGGTATCTAGTTCAGGGGTGGCGGATTTAAGGGTGGCTGTCCTCCATTAACTTCCTCATTGTTGGTTTTAGAGGAACTAACACATGGGGTTCTTCTTCTAGGTGGTATTCTACAAAAGTAGTCAGATAACTCATGAGAAAGGTTTAACATATTTGAAAAGAATTTAAAGTACGAAAAGAAACTTCCTGCTAAAAAAAGTACAAATTAAATAAACAGTCCCACCTTAAAACTACCTTACTCATTATTGCTCACTATCTTAAGGAGTTTATAACCTAGATCTAGTGAGATTAATAACTTAAGCTCTGATACCACTTAAGCTATAATGCCCTAATCTTAGTGCATCGTCAGCCCACCACGTGTCATCATTAGATGGTGACTTGCAAAGGCTCATAAGCCTGCTAATGTCCTTAATATGCATTTAATAACTCAAACTCATATTAATGATTATTTCATCTTTATAAAAAAAAATTCAAAATAAATACCTATCCTAAAAGAATATTAAACTTCATTTTTTTCTAAAGAATCAAAATACTATAGCTTCATGTCTAAAGAAAATATCATCTATCTTAAGATAAATCAACTTGATCAAAACTTCATTGGATAGTCCGATCCACCAACGTCATCCCCGTAATCCACAAAAATATCATAACTAGATAAATCGAACACTACAGACTCCTCACCTATTCCTGAAAAAAAAATTTTAAAAAAGGTTAAGCTGAAGCTCAGTACAACCTACATATTCACATGCAACGTAGTAATACATGCAATAATCACAATTTATTATCGGTAAGTTATCCAATCAACCAACATAGTTTAGAACCATTTGCAACTAGCCCTAAACCTAGAATAACTTATGGCTCTACTACTATGCATAGTATTATGTATATATACATATATTTGGTACTGAGTACTCCCTAATACTTAAAACCACAACCATTTTCACCTAGTCTACTAGAATTCTTTTCACGTGTGACTCCACTTGGGACAATATCACATAAGAATCATCAAGGTGCCAGCTTAGTATCACTAGTACTCCCAGTCCACTGGGCCTAGCCAGACACAAGCAGCAAAACATGATTTAGAGTCCGACAAGTGACTAGTCCATTTCAAATATTAATATCTAACATGCACAAGCAAGAAACAAGGTAATAATATACTTGGATTAGCTTCCAAAACCGTTTTAAGTTGAGGGGCTGAATCTCTTTATGAAAGGACTTTTCTCTTTATTCTAAGCAAAAATGGCACTTTGTCCTCTAAGTCGAGATACCGCTCGCTGGTCTCTCTGGAAACTGGTCTTCTCTCTCCGCAAATAGCCTAGCTTCTTCCGAGCTTTTCAGTTGAAGTCTTGGGCGCCGCTATTCTAGATAGAAGGGAAGCTCAAGTAAGCGACATAGTCAGCGGAAGAAGGCACTATCAAGCCCATCTAGCAAGAAATGCTTTACCAATCTTCCAATTGTTTGCAAGCCATTAGATTTGGAACACCCAATAGAATTATTTGTTCCCCATTTTGACTTAGAAATAAGGAAGCCTTTTGTGTTATCGGATTTGAGAGGTGGTTACTTAAGCGGTCCTACCTTAAATATTATTATAGAATTAGTCTTCTATCATCCCATAGCCTAAGCAATTTCAATATAGAATTACATGATTATAAGTATAAGGAAATGTGCTCCATATTGAATGGGCTTCAGAAACAAGGATTTCAGATAAATAAAGGATTTCTAGCTAACGTGAGTTATATGAAAAGAGAGCCAGAGCCTAGAAGCTAAAAAAACAGATTACGTGGTACTAAAAGCTAATCCTCTAGCTTCACTAAGATGTTGACTACGATACGAAGGAAGGGAACGAGCTATTCTTTCTATGAAAAGTTTTCGACAGAACACCTTCTTATAATAAGTATCGCCGAGTCTTCGAGCTGGTAGTTGGACCAAATTATAAAAGTCAAACTAGACTCGTTGAAGTATTGGCGGATATAGCCAACAACCTAGAAAATAATTCCACAATAGAAAAGACTAGGTCGGTAGCATCATCAAGTTCAAGCCCGGACACCTTTCTTCCATCAAAAAAGCATCACTGACGAAAGTGCCAACTACCAGCTAGTTGAATGAAACCGGCAACAAATAGCATTCATTAGCGATAACATTCTCTCATTGAGAAAGATCAGCTACTAATGGGAACTCATCGGTCAAGTTATCTTCAAGCACTCGCTTACTCATGCAACTCAGCCCTATGCTTAACACATGCCCTTTGGGATTTGACTCCGCATCTGGTTCAATGGCAGCTAAATTGCTCGCTTGTATTCCATTTGGCTTTGGGTTGGGATTTGAATCAATGAATTCCGCGGGGGCACGACGGCCATCATGACCATGATTGGCTAAGACTCATGGCTTTTGAGGAGATCACGGCCCATGTCATGGCTATGATCCTTGTTCGTGCCGTACTTCCCTCCAGAACATGAAAAACTTCAAAAATGATGAACATTGTTTTCATTAATCCTTAAACATATAAGACTCCATAACATAATCTACATCATAAAAATATATTTTTTTTTCTAATTAATATACTATAAATAATTGATGCTGCCTCCTCCTTCGTAAACTACTGTAGAAAAGAAAAGACTGAGGTTTGGGTAGAAGAGTTTTATCTATATAGGCACTTAATTAAGATGGAAAAAATCTCTTCTATTTTAACTTGGTAAAATTACACTTGTTGCCCTTCTTTATGATATATTTTATTTTATATTATAGAAAATCTAAACAAATTTTATAATATATAAACATGTATTATTAAACAAATATGAAATTCAGGTTATAAGGGAAATGAGACTTGATTTGTAAATTATAACATTTTTCAAATTTTGCCTACACTATTTTATCTTGAAATAATTAGTAAGATCTTATTTTTAAAATAAAATTGGTTTTGAGTTTTTTAAAGTGATATAAGATTTTATAAGAATCAAACATTACATATGAAAATTTATTTACAATCAAAATTATCATGTATAAATAATTTTATTTTTATTTCTAAAAGTAATATACTAGTTGAAAATCTAAAATTAATTTTCAATGAATTAATACATAACTTATTTTTAAATTTTAAAATAATATATCACTTAAGAAAATTGAAATATTAATTTTTCACAAATTAATTAATGAATAGATTCTAAAATGTATCAAAATTAAAGTATAAATACCAAAATGCAATTAAAACCAAAGTACAAACACTAAAATTACAAAAAGTACAATGACATTAGCTTTTTTATTAACATAAATACTAAATTAAAATTATAAGAACTAAATCACTAAAATTGAAAGTTTAGATATTAAATTACAAAAAACTAAAAGTACAGGTACTTCTTGTGCCTTTATCTAAAAAAGAAAAAAAAATTCCTCAACTTTCATAATGCGGCAACAAAAATAAAATTTAATTTTAAATTTTTTTTAAACATATGGGGCATTGAGGTATGCTTCGATAAATTTGAGGTCATCTTTACACAAAGTTTATGGTGTCATTTTCACCTTTTGTTAGTTATTTACCAATTTATTAAATTAAGGAGGTAAGCTAATGCAATATTTGAAAGTTTAGAAAGTATATCTATAATAAGGTAGAGTTCTTCATATGATCTTTCTCAATTCGCTTGCCCATTGTTAGGTTTAGTCTCCATCTCTTACATCTAATATTACTGATCAGATTGTTGTTCATATATTAGAAAGGATGAGGAAACAATTAACTTAGCTTTATGACTTTATACATAATGTTTAGCTAAGTTTAGATTTTGCCATATCTTATCCTTCAACCTTAAACTCATAAAACTCTACTTCTTTTTCATACTTTTGCTATTTACCTAAAGGAATATGTTGTATCTTTAGGAAATATATTAGCAATTCATGAACTAAGAGATTATTTTTTAAGCAAAGAAAAAAAATCTAAGTGAGTTGAGGTTATGAACAAAAGAGTTATTATCTCTAGAAGCTACTTATACATGGGATCTCATGTCTTTGCCATTGAGTAAACAAGCATAAGGAAGTAATTGGATATACATGATCACATATAAGTATAATGGACCCATTGAATAATATAAAGCATGTGTAGTGACAAAGGGTAGATTATAATCAAGTTGAAGATGACATACTTTCTCCACTCTTGCAAAGCTTTAAACCACTTGCATCTTGTTAGCTATTGCATCTATCAATCATTGTTTTATTTGTTAATTGGATGTTAACAATGCTTTTTTGCACATTTATCTTTATGAAGACATTTATATCAAGCCATTAAAAGGTTATTTTCTTACTTCTTTCCATCAAGTTCGTAAATTAGTGTGGTCATTATATGAGCTTAATTGGGCATCACAATAATGGTGTAAAAAATTTACATAATTCTTTATTTCATTGGGATATGTTTAACCCAAGAGTGATTATTTTTTGCATCAGTCTAATTCTTATGGTTTAATTGCTATATTAGTATATGTTGATGATGTTTTCTCACTAGGTATAATTTAGATGCAATTCATCAAGACAAAAAAGTTTTGAATGCAGCTTTCACTTTGAATGATCTTAAAGGTATGTAGTATCTTATAAGCATTATAGTATGTAGGTCAAGTTTTGGTTTTCTTCTCAATTAATGGAAATTTTCTTTCAATGTGTTGCAAGATGCAAGTGTTATAGGAGCTCAATCTTTTTCAATTCTATTTTTAAAAATCTACATATTAATCACCATACCAGTTAGTTATTATATGATTCATTAGCTTGTAAATGAAGAGTTGACAAGTTACTATATTTGACCATTATCTAAACAAGTTTGTACTTCAGTATTCAAAAACTTAGTCAATTTATTTCTTAACCTTGGTTTTCACATATGGATGCTACAATTCATGTTCTTCACTATTTGAAAGGGATTGTTCATAAAGGGCAATTTTTTTTTCTTCATGCAACAACCTCTATCTTCATGTGTTTCTTGATACTGATTAAGGATCTTCTCAAGTAAAATGCAAATTTATAATAGGTTATTGTGCATTTCTTGGTTCTTCATTGTGTCGTAGAATACAAAGAAAGAACCAATTGTTTTGACTTTCTAGTTGAAGCTAAGTATAGGACCCTTGCTTTCACCACAAAAGAGCTCCTTTGGAGCTTTAATAGAGAGCATGAATCACATTTTCTCTTGTTCTTCTAGTGTATTTATTCACTCATAAATGATCAGCTTAAATGATTGTTAAAAATTCTTGCTTTCATGGCTATACAAAACAGATTTAAGTCGATGTGCTTTTCGCAAGGGATTAAGTTGAATCTACATTTTTGCAAATTGTACAAGTTTTGTCACTGCCATAGCTTGCTAATGCTATGACGAAAATTGTTTCAAATTATCAGAGTTTAACTTGAGGAGGGATGTTGAATATATAGTGTATTAGTGATATGTGTTAGATATTTTTTCTCACATGTGAAGTCTTACATGTATGTTAAGCCCTTTGTATAAATATTCTTTAGATTCTGTTATCTATATAGCTTAACAAACTATATCATATTCTTGCATCTTTCTTGTTTTATATTTCTCTCCAATACATGAAGTATTGATTCATCAAGTTTTGACTACACAGATTTTTCGATTTGTTTGTTTTTAACAGTTTCAAGACTCACTTCCTTGCAATAAAGATTTTTCGTTGACTCAAGATGCTCACTACCTCATAATGAGGCTCTTTTCCTAGTATTGTAACTACTTTCACTGTAAAGAGGGATGTTGGTGTCATTTTGCTTATTTCTTTGCATATTTAAAAAGCTCATTGACTTTTGAAGTTCAAAACATAAGTGTAACTATAAATACTATAAAGAATTACAACATAATGCATATAAATATATAAATATTATGCTAACTATATATATATATATATATATATATTACTTTGTATACATTATTGTGTATCTGTATACTAATATTATATATTTCAATATAATCGAACATATACATGTTTTATTTAAATTTGTATATGATATTGTAATGTTATGTAAGATATAAAAATATTAATGCATTGATATATATATATATGCATAATGATTCCATATAAATTATTGAATTACAACATTATACATATATAAGCATATTGTATTAATTGTTTATGATATTTAATGTTGCATTATTATATTATACCTTAAGTATCATAAGTATGTATGTAAAGTAATATATTATGGGTAAATTACACCATATTATATCAATGTTTGAAAGAAAGTTCATCTATTATTATTTAGCCAATCTCTTCATTTGGTGCCAAGAAAAAAAGAATTAAATGAATTTAAATATAATAATCGGTATCCTCTTTTACTTATTTGCGGTTTTACCCAAGTAAAAAAAACAACTGTCCCACTTTCACCACATTTACCAAAGCAATATAACCGTCCCACGTACATGTTCATAGTAGCAGTTCTAGGCAATAAACAATAACTCCAATTTCTATTACACGTTCACAGGAGGAATTATATAACAGTCCTCTACGGTAATCTTAAAAAACAAATAAATCAAAAATTGACCTCTACGATTATAAAAACTACTACTTCTCTTTTTTTCTCCGAAAATTTTAATAAAAAACTATTGCATTTATAATACTTATAATTACTCTTTCAAACAATAACTACTGCTTCATCCATATTATTAAAGCAAAAATGAAAAGTTTAGTGCCTTTAGTATTCTAAATTCTTATTATATGTATAATTATTTAACAATAAAGAAAACTATAACCTTTTTTTTTTCTTTTGAAATAATAACCTCTCTCTCCATAACTACATCACTCTCTCCGTAATTGAAAAATAGGAAAAATAGATATACAATTTTCTTAAATTGTATATAATTTTAAGATAATAGAAGATATTATTTGCTAATTTAAAATCTTTTTTTTCAATAAATTTCTATATGATTTTTTCCTACTTCTCTTTATAATTGTAAAAAATAATTCATCATACATTTCAATATAAATGATTTTTTTTTTCCTAGCACGTGCATTACGGATACATCAACTGTTAGTTTAAAGTATTCTCATTTCAAGTGACATAAAAAATAAATTAATGTTTTACAATGTAAATCAAACAGATTTCAATATTTCACAAAGTTCATTTGATGAATCAATGTTTGGATTAGTTTTTAATTAACTTTCCTTAATTTCCTCAACAGTAAATTATTGATATCTTATTTGACTTATTTTGCGAATCATTGACAAAAAAGGAGTCAATATTTTGTAAAGTAAATCAAATGAGATATCACTATTTCATAAAGTTCATTTGATGTATCAATATTTGGAATAATTTTCAATTAATTTTCCTTAATTTCCTCAACAGTCAATTATTGGTATCTTATTCGACTTATTTTATGAAACATTGTTTCTTTTATTTAGTCATTCGAAGTATCGATACTTTAAATAAATCTATAACTAAACATTGATTCCTCTTTTAAACTACTTGCAATTTTAATACCTCAAATAAACTTACTACCAAAATATTGATATTTTGATATAAGTTGTTCATATATTGGATACGTAATAAGTATAGTGTTAACTATGTGTGTGTGCGTGCATGCATGTGCATGCATGCGCGTGTGTATGCACAGACGTGCATTTTCTTATATATTCTAATATACATATATAAAATCTAGTGTATTATATATATAATATTGGACATGTAAAATACGTTAAATAGTATTTACGATGCTTATACTAAATTTATATTAGATATTGAATGGAACTTTTTTCATTGTTTGGCAATTTTTACTTTAGTATATTAATCACATTCGCTAAATATACTAAATTTTAAAGGTTTCCACTTTTATGGTTATGGTTGTTTGTATGTTTAACTATATTTTGTTTTGCCAATCCTATTTTAGGTATACATCATTTTTTTCCTAATGCACATGCCTTTTCTAGAAGAATCCTTTGGTTCCAAAAGTTTAAAGGAGAAAAGAAAAATTATACATGCTAAACCCAATGTCTCAATAGCAATTCTTACAAGACAAATCAAATATTAAATTGTAGTTAGCTATCGGAGATAGCAATTGTGGTATTGTTTTTTTCTTAACACATCACATGTGATACCTCTCAAATATAAATGGTGGAACTCCCATCACAAAGACACTTTTTGGTGTAATAGCTTGGAGTTCGTCAGAACTCTAAATTTAAGCGTGCTTTGGGTAGAGCAATTTCAAGATGAGTGATCTCCTAGGAAATGCTGATACCAAAAGACAAAATCATGCGGCATATGGTCAAAGCGAAAAACACCTTAGTGAGTAGAGTTCGGGATGTTACAGGTGGTCTCAGAGCAGTTCACTAACTAGAAGTGGAGGAGTGTGTCCTTACTGCCTGGTATGGTTCTAGACTTGGGTAACGAAACCGACAAGGACATTAGTTCTATGAGTGGGAGTGTTTATGATACCCCTCACATAAAGATGGTGAAAATCTAATCATAGAGATACCTTTTGGTGTAATGATTTAGAGTTCGTCAAAAATCTAAAGTTAAGCATGTTTTAGGCCGAGCAATCCAGGATGAGTGACTCTTAGGAAACGCTGGCAGCAAAGGACAAAATTGTGCGGCGTATGGTCAGAGCAGAAAATACCTTGGTGGATAGGATTTTGAACACCACTTTAAATTTCTTAAGGGTCAGTTTGTTTTATCATGTTCTAGCTGTTTTAACATATTATTTTTGTCGTTTTCAAACAAATATTTACTAATAAATAGATACAGATAAAAAAAATGTTTTTACTCATAAAAAGATCAAATAGGTCATATACAAATAAGATACAAACAACATACAGATAAAATGCAAATAAAATTTAGATATAGATTAGATACATATAATATATAGATGAAAATAAGACAACGAAATCCGATTGACTTAGAATCGAGAACTTCTACAATCCTGTTGACGATATTATCTAGTGAATGATCTGATCATTAAAATAAATATAGAAAGTGATATATAATAAATAATTTTAGAGATTTCATCACAGTTGGATATAAATCTAAAACATTAAATATTGATTGGATTGGTCTGGACAAAAAAACATAATGAGATCATAAAATTTTTTTCTTTGGACCATATCTCGTTAATTTCTTTATGTTATTAATTCTCACTATCGTTTTTCTTTTCCTCATCTCTCTCTATCCTAATGATTACAATAGGAGGGGTTTAGATTTATACCATCCTTATAAAATGATTCCATTATTTATAGCAACTGTCCTTAGACGTTGGCCATACCGAGTATTTCATATGTTACCTTTCCTTCCTCAGTTGGCAACTACACATCTATAGTGATACTTTTCTGGACCTTCCTTACTGGAAAAGATAAATTAAGAAAATGACCGTAGTTTTATGTTTCTGATCACATATCTATAGGCCAAGTGTTCCACTTTGTCCCGGAGGTTTCTGTCCACGTCCGACATCTCTTGGCCGCCACTCCTGCTTTTGTACACATATAAGATCGTCAAAGAGGGGGACCTTTATATGCAAAATAGTTGGGTGGTTGGTGTCGATTTTATAAGATGAATTATGATCCATCTCCAAATCCAACCTATTCATGTATAATTTCTATTAGAGCCTCAAATGAATTGAGTAGTGAGTTTAATTTGTAAACGAGTTAAATAAAGTTTATTTATTTTACTGTGCCAAATTCAAACTTCTAAACTAGCTGCGGAGCATTAAACATTTCTATAATATTACATATTATAAAATATATAATATAATATATACCTTAAACAAGTTTGTGAGTCAGTTGGTAAACTTGGGCTTATTTAGGTTAAAAATGTAAATACGATTTTAAGCTTAGCTTCAGTTTCGAACAATTTCTTGACTAATATAAGCTCAAACCTATAATATTTAGGTTCACTAAAAGGTTGACTTGATTTAATTTTGATAAAATTTTTAAATTGATTGAGTTTTGGTTTTTATAACCTTAATTGGATCTAATTCATTTCAGCCCCAATTCTAATTAGTTTATATTTTAAACATTATGTAAAATGTATGGAGGAGGATGCTCCCGATCATGCAACTGTTGTCGAATTGCCACAGCCAGATAGGAGCAATATCTTTACGGAAGCCATCATCATAATACACGCTTTTTTCCCCCTCCATACCTTCTAGGGCAAACTTTATGGACCATTCACCATAATAATACTCGAGTGGCATGGAGTGCCTTCTACGACTAGAATGTGAAGGTGATGAAGCTTTAATCCATTTGATCACTCAAAAAATCTTTCCCTTAAAGTCACGTCTTGCCTGAAGATCAGTCGTTTTCGTTTTATATGTATAGGGAAAAGAAAAGTGTATTCAAGTAAGCAATAAACAATCAAACTAAGATGGTACAACTGTGATAGTTTAATCTTGGACTTGATTTGAAATTTAAAAATTGAAGCTCAGCCTTGAGGTTAACTTAAAATTTTCAACTTCAGTTTGATGCAAAGTGGCATCAAATAAATTTAAGCTTGAATTAATTGAGTTCTTTCATATTGGATTTAACAAAACAAGATTATTTTATTCTAACTAACATAATATTATTATTGAAACTTAACTTGAACTCGATTAGTATTTATATTTGACTTGAGGTTAATTAAGTTTATGAGTCAGTTAAGTTAAATATCATGAAGTTGGAGTTCAACTGTATAAAGTATACCTAATTAATCTTGAGTTGAACCTTGAATTTTAAAGCTCGGTCTTAGACTTGAGCTTAACCGAAATCAAAATTTAAACTCAAGTTGAACATGAAGTGGCATTGATTAAATTTGAATTTGACTTGATTGAGCTTCTTATGTTTGATTCAAAAGAATATCATTTTCATTCTAACTAAAATAAAATCAATATCCATGACTCAAACCCAATTAATATTAAAATTTGACTTGAACTCAATTAGGTTTGCAATCTAATCTAGTTGAACATTATGAAGTTCAAACCGAATACAAGTAGTTCACAGGTAAAGTGATTTATTTACAAAATATATGAAGTTCTCCCTATCCCTTTTTTGGCGAACTTCGCACACTCTCTCTCTTTCTATATATATATACTACTTTTGTAATGATAATGGTGCTATATATTACATAATCACTAAATCATGTCATTACAGGAGATCACATTGGTATAATAAAGGCCTACTAATACAATTTTCTTTGCATAAAAAAAGGTAAAACATTGCCTCCAAAACCTAAATAGGACGAGTCCCACACACCTTAAGGACTAGGTGACTCGTATCTCATGTTTCATCAACAAGTGGGTATATTAAGACGGGGACTTGCCTTTGACTAAAATAAAAAGACGAGTTTCGCCTCATATTTACACCTCTAGTATCTTTTTTTTTTTTTTTTACCCAGTGTCCTAACTTACAATATGACGGCGTAAAATATGGATGCAAGCTTATTCCTATATTCTAAGTTAGTTTCTTGATGTTAACACTTAGAGAAGTAGAAATAATAAACAAAACTTAATTAATTAATTGATTAAAAAAATTTCATCTTTATGATCATGAAGTGTAATTACCTGCTCAATGACTCCTACTATTTATGATGGGTTATTGGTAGGTAGGACGATAAATGTTGGATGATAGCCCGTATCAAAAGGATGGGTATATTAAGACGGGGACTTGCCTTTGACTAAAATAAAAGACGAGTTTCGCCTCATATTTACACCTCTAGTATCTTTTTTTTTTTTTTAACCCAGTGTCCTAACTTACAAGATGACGGCGTAAATATGGATGCAAGCTTATTCCTATATTCTAAGTTAGTTCTTGATATTAACACTTAGAGAAGTAGAAATAATAAACAAAACTTAATTAATTAATTGATTAAAAAAATTTCATCTTTATGATCATGAAGTATAATTACCTGCTCAATGACTCCTACTATTTATGATGGGTTATTGGTAGGTAGGACGATAAATGTTGGATGATAGCCCGTATCAAAAGGATGAACACAAGGATATAACATGGACAACATTAATACGGAGTAAAGACATTATAGATCAAGGGGATTCATAATTCATCTACAGCTAAAGAAAGTATAAACAAGAATACAAAAATTTCCATTGTATTAATGGGAAAATCAAACATCTAAACAAGACCCTACATATATATATATATAACAATTTCTCTTTCAATTAAATCTTACCCAACTTAATCTCCTTGTTCCTATTCATATTCCATGTTTGTTTTTCCCAAATACATGAATAATTCTCCTAAAGCATGTGCCCACTAAAAATGTGTCTTTCCATATCATTAGAGCTCTTGAAATTGAAAGATTTCGGTGGCTGTTACATATAATGTACATATACACATGGATAAGTAACTACTAATGATTTTTTAACATGTAAGTATATAAATGATAGCTATTTTAAAATCTATCTACTACCCATCCATGTATTAACATATATACTTGGTAGCTATTATCAAGTGTATACATAGGTGATGTGCATTACTTATTCAATACTTTTCCAAAAAAAACCTCTAAACCTCTAGCAATTAAAAAAATCGTGAAGCTCTTTCATAGTTAGTTGCAAACAAAAAGGAGTTTTGAGGATAATTTTATCTCAATGCAGATGATTGATTTTGAATGATGAATGAGGATCAACATAATGGAGACTGTTCGGCCTCCTTGTCTTCGTGTTGTTCCTTTACAAAATATTTGGAAGAGATGAAAGAAGTATGGAGAAAAGTGCTCCAGAGTAGATAACAATTAAAAAAAAAAAAATAAGCGTCAAGGCGGATATGATATTATCAACACTTGCTCCCCCGCATCCCCATTTCACGGTTTAGGCTGCTCCCATTTCGCTTATCAGTATTCTTCCAGTTTGTTAGTCTTAACTATTTGGATTAAGTGACGATTCCATTAAAAAGGCTATTATTTAAAAATACTGTCCATTCTATTACTAAATGGTCATACTTTCTACACAGCTCACATGGGGCTGCTGCATTACAGACTACACAATGAATGCACCTTTTTACAAAATACAAATAAAGCTCCAAACATTCTTTATCTTCCCACTATAAAAGCTTGCCCTTCTAAACTATGTATTTTGATCACTTAGCACATTAATTTATAATACCACTAGGGACAAGCCATGGATATCTAGAATAATGGGATAATCGGTGACATTAATACTCTTTTTTGCTTTTACTATAATAGTGCTGTACAAGAAGTTGTTGGGTCACACAACTT
Source organism: Combretum micranthum (assembly GCA_024138025.1). Lineage (NCBI taxonomy): Eukaryota > Viridiplantae > Streptophyta > Magnoliopsida > Myrtales > Combretaceae > Combretum > Combretum micranthum. Next base: position 89,581 of record JAMXBD010000622.1, on the reverse strand, counting down.
CTTCCTTTTTCCTTCATCTATAATGAATTACCCTATACGGTGAGAATATCACTATGTACTTTCACTTCCACAATTCCATCTGACAGCTGGACGGCATCGAATCGCTCTCCGGCATCATCTCTTCGTTGTTTAGCTGTCCAGAAGCAAGATCACCCGTGTTGTCGCCTCCTAATTGAAACATGTTGGGCATTGGGCGTGTGTAGGTACTATTTTCCTTGTTAGGAACATCCACTTGACTTAGCTGCGAAGCAACGAGCTTGTCAAGGACACGCCAGTCGGTCACTTGATGGCCATCTGATGCTTGCTCATCACCATTGTGTTGTTGTTGTTGCTGCTTCCAAAGATTAATGATTGCAATTGCAAGCTCTCGGTGCTTGGAGCATGGTTTTGATTGACGCTGAAGCCGGACATGGAATTGCAGCTTAGGATGGCTGCCGAAGGAGTGTCTAAAAGTGGAAGTTGGAGGAATTGTTGTTGATTTGGGATGTGGAAGGGCAATTGGTGGAGGTGATGAAGCTCTTTTTTGCAGGCATAAGGGAGGTTGTGAAGAAGGTGGTTTGGATTAGGGTTTTGCTTTGGTGAGTCTAGGGCAGGCATGAATAGTGTGGATTGATCATCGTACCAGCATGGAGATTCATGGTCACTTGCCTTACGTATGGTCGTCAATCTTTTCTTGAACACCCTACACACCACCCACCCTTCTTCCTGTGTTTGTAACACAACATAAAAAGTCAGTATGATATTCTACTGGCTACAAAGAACTTTCTCATTCTGGGGGAGAAAAAAGAAAATTGATACTAAAGTTCTAATTATTGTAGTACTCCAAAGGAACGAAAAAAAATCATCAGGAGTAACTTAGTGGTGTCTAATAAAATATGAAAATTTGACATAATTAGCCGTATTTGTAATGCTAATAGAAAATATATTTAAGTATTAATGTTACATTTGATTGATAAGAATATAATTAATATTATGTTTTTATTATCGAAGAATATCTATTTTTCATTTGATTTATAAAAATTTCAATACAAGAAATATCTATTTCATATTCCATTCTAGTAAAAATGTTTCACGAGTATATATTCCTTCTTATCTTACACCAATAAGTGTAAAGTTAGGAGTACATGGTATATATGTTTCATCAATACTTTTTAAGCACATGTGATATTATAAAGATTTGACATATAATTACAACCTACTTATGGATCCCATTATCTTATATGTTAAAAAATCAATAAATTCTATACCGATTTTATATATGATAAGCCCTATTTATTTTTTAACTAGCAGTCAATCAATAGATATCGTATAGTTTAGTTTACGCCATGTTTCTTTAAGCATGATCACAACAAAAGAATAACAATGCGCACTAGAACATGTTACTAAATAAATATGGTTAATTTAATCAGGAAATGTCTTACCTGAGGAGCTCCATTTTCTTCAGTTTCAAGACGATACTCATGCATGATCCAATCAGATTTTTGTCCATTGGGAGCTCGACCTTTGTAGAAGACTAGGGTTTTCCTCATTCCAATCAAGTCGTGCTTAGCATAAATAGCTTTATCTCTTCCCGTAGCCTTCCAAAACCCTGCCGCCGTGGCTCTATTTGTTCGAGTTCCTGTTGGATACTTCTTGTCCTTGTGGCTAAAAAAATACCATTCGTTCTGCTCATCCGTTCCAAGTCGGCATAGATCTGTTCACATTTAACTTGAAAGATTTATGGATAATTTTATTGTGGAGATTATATATCACAAAGCTTTGGTGCTTTATATTTTGATTGAGTCTTTTAAATCCTATAAATTGATTTCAAAATACAATCAGGTCACCTATATTTAAGGTAAAACGATTAGATTCTATATATTAAGATTGATATACCAATTGATTCCTTTGAATAAATTAATATTACATCCCTAAAAATTACAAAATGATGAAAGATCCCGAATTTCTAAAATGCAACATATATATCAGATTAATCTTTTTTACGATTTTTGAGATCGAAAAGCTTGTCATTCGACGCAATACCTGTAAGAGTTGTACTATGGGCTTTGGTGGAGGCTTATATATGTAAAAAGGGTGAAGCCTCGCCCATGTGGGATATCCTTCACGTTGTGAATACTGGGGAGAATGCCTTAAAGATTAGAGGCGGCCAAGCCCTGGGAAAGCAGTAACGCTGGGGACCCCATGTGCTACCAGTTCCACCTTTTTACATACATATAAGCCTCCACCAACAGCCCATAGTACAACTCTTACAATACCAAATGAAAATTTTATTTTAGTATACAATTGTAAAATTTTCCAAGCTGGTTTATTGGTTGAGCTGACCTATTGGATGAAATTATTAACTATGTTAAGATAACTCTCAAATCAATTGGATTACCAGCCTATAATAAATCACTTGTGTATTTTTACACATAAAACATTTATTTTTTATTGCCTTATTGGATGAGAAACTTTCACGTCTCAAAATTTCAAGGGTTCTAAGCATTGCATTACTTTAGAAATTCAAGTCTATCCATAATTTTAATAGTTTTTAGGGATAATGGTGTAATTTATTATATGTTATTCTTTTCTATTTTTTTAATTAAATGATGTATGATTACTACTAACATGGAGAATTATTTGGTGTGACAACATGAGAAATCAAATAATTTTTTGCCCTAAAAATGAAGGACTCAATTAGGTTTCTAAAAGATTATGTGGATTTAGTTAGATTTTTACATAAATAAAGAGATTTATTCACGAAATAAACTTAAATGAACTTTTTAATGATTATAAAGTACTTTCGATTTGATAGGACATTTTTCATAAGCGTTTTTCATGCTAGCTTTAGGGATTCAAATTGCATATGATTATGCATGCCAGCTAGCAAGCAAATATTACCTTGAAGATCCCACGGTTCGATTTTGTAAAGATCAACATCTTTAATGACATCAAGGTCAATCCTTCTTGAGGTCACCTTTTTCCTAAGGTAGTAATCGACAAGCTCCTCATCAGTGGGATGGAATCGAAACCCTGGTGGAACACGTGAAAACGTATTCATATTTGCTTTCTCCACTTAAATCTTAGAATAGGCAGATCCTGCATGAAAAAAAAAAAAAAAAAAAGATACCACGTTATTCATGGTTCTAATTTCAAGCCTCTTATGCCATTTGGTGATAGAACTCTTGCACCAAAAGATTTGAATTTTGAAAATACCGCACTAGCTTACAACCCCTAAAGAAATTTAATCTACATAATAAAATATTTAATCAAATATAGTATCTAACCATTTTTTTTTTTTATTACTTAATTGTAGTTATTTTTTTACGATGACATTGTCTAAAGAAATGGTCTAGTTATTGTATTAGAGGAGAAAGTTCTTGGGTTCAAATATTTTAAAGTTCTATAAGTATCGCATTTTAAATGTTTTTGTCCTTGTTTTTCCCCCTTTTCAATTACCCTGAATAATATAAGATAAGATGGCCGTTAGAATATCATTACACAGTAACTAAAATGAACTATTTTGGTTATTCTCCATATATACTTGATCATATAGATTTATATAAGTAATTTATTGAATAAACAGATATATCATCTAAATCATCAATAGTGCTAACCAGTTGATTAATGAAAAGAGGCGATGTCAGTGTCTAAATAAAGCAAAGAAAAATAAAAATTTCCCTCTAATAATAATAAAAATAATAAATCCTTCTTTTCCTATTTCGTTCCTTTATAGTGATTATGGTTCTAGAATCTTTGCCTAAAATTTACCTTTATCTATTCTGCTGTTGAAATTTCGTTGTATTATTTTTAGTTTGATGCCATATTCAATCTGAACGGGTTTGTGCTTTTATTATATATTTAATTGTAAAGACCACAAATTTTTGTCTACTGAATATATTGACATGGTCATTTTTCTTAAACTCAAATTATTCTCATAGTTTTTTTTTTGCCCTTTAAAAAAAAGTAGGAAAAGAAAGAAGGAAAAAAAAAAACCTCAAAGTACAAGGAGATATGGCACATTAAATTAAACTAGCAGTTGGGCTTTACTTGTCATTGGATTCTTTTTACCTTTTTACTTATCCTTAATTTTCCATAATGTACAAATCAACATTAAGATTATTTGAATTTTTAACTTATCTTACATCATTATAATGTCATTTTATTCCATTTAATCTCAATCATTGATTGCATCTTTAGGGAATAAATCAAGGGGATCGACAGAAAATAAACATAAACATCCATTTCCATTGCATCTGTGGAGACCAAAAGCAGAAAAATGAAAATGTTTAGACACAACATCATTATTATTTATTTCCTCCAATAACAATCAGACCCATATCTTGCTTAAAAAGCAATAACAGTACTAACTGTATGTTATTATTAATCACTGTATTAGGAAACACCCAGAAGTTTCAGATCAAGTGAATTACATGTTGCATGCCCATCAAATAAAGTAAAGCTTCCTTTTGGTGCAATCACGCGCGAAGTTAGAGTAGAAAAAATAAAGAAAGTACGTTTTTCCTTTAATCATTACAACACAAGTTAAATCTTCAAGCCAAACACCTAGCTCTTGAGAAAGGTTTCAATGGGTAATATATGACACATGTAATGTATACCTAACAAGTAACTACTAATTGTATTTTAATATGTAATCTATTCATAAATCATAAGTCATAGATTAAAAAATATCGACTATCTCTTCTATATATCAAAATATGATTTATAATTACACACTATTGTAAATACCATGGTGTCTTCTTTCTATATTTGATTAAATTTCTTACCTCAATCATGTGCTAAAGAGAAAGAAAAAAAAAAAAAAACGTGAATGAATTAGCTTCATGTCTTATGTTCAAGCCAACGTAAGCACTCCTATATGGAGAGATCTTTTCAATTATGTTTCCCTCTAATCTGCAGAATATAAGGGGTCAAGAACCAGATGTTTCCTTTAATGATTACTGTAAGATAAACTCTAATAAAATTTAACACTTATCATTGTATTAAAACATAATCATTATGAATGATTAAATATATTTTTATGAATTAAAATTTTCTATGTTTATGCTTGGCAAATCATATTTCTCATTGTAAATCACTTATAGTGAAGGTTCGATTTCCCTGTCCAGTGGACTATACATCTTTAACAATAAATTTTGAAAAAAAAAAAAAAAAACTCAGCTCCATCTAAAAATGCTGGATGTAATCATGCTAGACTTCGCTAATAAATGCAACCAAAATCAAACAATTGAAGGAAGAAATACATTAAGCGAACTTAAGTTTTTCTATTTCTTATTCTTCTTCTTATTTTTTTTTTTAAATTTGGACATCTACATATATATTTTAATTTTTAGGAATTAAATTTTAAAAATAGGTCTTACTAGGTTCTTCGTTATTCTTTTCACAAGTGTCATTAAGTTATATCCTGAAATGAAAATAAATAAATCAAAATTAGCTTCTAAAAAAAAAAAAAAAGAAAACCATGAGGAGTATATATAAGTTCTTCATATTTTTGTTCCAGAAACTAAACTTTTAATTTCTTTTAATTTACCAACGACTTGCCATTTTACACTTTTCTTTTTTTAATAATTCTAGGACATCATTTTTCAGTGGTACTTATAACGGACAACAATGAAAGTCTTATTTTGACCCTTTATTCTTTTAACTTTAGATTATAGAACTAAAAACAAATTAGATGCTATATGAAAAATGGCAGATTAGATTAATTTTTAGTGTATTTTTTTCCAATAACTACACGATGAAATCGTCTAATTATTCTAGAATTTAGATGACAAGAAGGGTCATATAACTTGTTTTATTGATTCATTTTGATTAGACATTAGGGTAATCTTAGGTTAACGTGTTTGCTAACTCATCCCAAAACACAAGTTAACCAGTAATATGCATGCATGAAAAAATGGCCATGACTTAATACAGTGATATGATAGAGTTAAAAGAAAAAACACATTAATTTCTCTTGATTCCACATTTTCAAAAGTATATATCCCCTTTTCAGATATGTGCTTGGGATATGGACGGCGGAAATATATAGAGGTATTAGACGAAAGCAAGCACACTCCTCTCTGCCTCTGGAAAAACTTTTAGAAGGTAGTAATTAATTCTCTGTGAAAGCTTCGAATTTATAGTAATATTAAAAGTGCATTTATAGATTGTTGTATTAGAAATCCATTTATACTTGTCATATACTACTCTTAATATATGGGGTGGATTATCAATCGATTTGTTTTTTTTTTTTTTTTCCTACTTTCTCTTCGTTCTATTATTACACTCATTATTAAGCACCCACCAAAAATATTATTGTTGTTTCAAATGGCTAGTTAATGATATTGAATGGATTACTTAGATAGGAAATTGAAGTTGGAAACCAATCAATTCCTTAATGGAATCGAAAAATGATCATTGGATAACATAGTTGTGTAAGTAAAGACCCACTAATTAATACTTCCAAACGCTATTAGTTATTGAACCAACTCCACAAGAAGGCAATAGATCCTCTATGGTTTCCAAATCAAGAGCTGAAATCATCTCTCCATCTCGCTTGTGATATAATTTTTTATTCATTTTGTTCTTTATAATCTTAATTATTGATTATGCATGCCAGTACACAAAATAGGAAATTGAAGATGTAAATGGAGAGGATGTAATCCCTTCAACACTAAGAAAGATGAAAGTTATTGAGATCCATTATAACTTTCAAAGCCCCTAGTGTTTATTTGTAAATAATAATAATAATAATCCCTTAAGCAATGGATCCTACAAACTATACTCAAATCTACTCAAGAAATATAAAATACACCACAAACATGTAGAATCAAAAGCAACATCACATATATTGATAAATAAGATCCTACAAGAGAAAGAGGAGAGGCAGAGAGTATACCTCGGTAGTAAATTTCTAGAGACGAAATTGAACTGTGATCTGAATGTAGAGTCAACCTTTTTGCTGATAGAACATGGAACTTTGGTCAAAAAAAGAACATGGAACTTGATGATGTCTCCAACTTTAGTCAAAGCACGATCGATATTTCAAAATAGCACTTATGGCTTTTGATCCTAAATATTCCTCGGGAACCTTCCTATATGTCTTCTCACTCTTCAATAAGCTACTGTCGTCTTGTTGTCGGATCCGATCCCAAGAAAAGATCAAACAAAACACGATAAAGCAACTTCACACAGAAAGATTGAAGAAAGAGAAATATAGCTAAAACTTACTAGGGTTAGACTACAATATTCACGAAAACCCTAAGGACATAGTATTATTGGGTTATTTATGTAAGGAATGTTGGTATTCCTAGTCCTTGTCTTATATGTGTGTTTTCGCTATAATATATGATATGATTTTTGCACTCGCTATCGCTTTGAGTTTGAGCAAAATTGCTGGGAAAGCTTTAGTTTCTGATCAAACTGGCTTCCTGGAAGAGAATTTGGCGCAGATAATGGCTCAAGTAAGAATGACTAAGAGAGAGAGAGAGAGAGAAGGATCGTTTTGTGCAACCCCTAACCGCAACCGATAGAGACCCAACAAGTAATATTATAGAATTTCTAAGAGGAAAAAGATAAAAGCGAAAAAAAAAAAAAAAAAAAATCTCTCTTTCTCTCCTCCTCTTTATGGGGTTTGATAAGAGAGAGAAGTAGAAAACGAAACAGGGTGCAATAGCCTGAAGAAAGCCAACAGCACAGGCCAATCACTAATCTTAAATGCTTATTTTCTAGAGCTTCCTTAAAGATATTCACCATGCTTTTTATTTATCAGGACCATAAAGTTGGTCATGTGTTGTGTCGTCTTGTAATGTGATGCTTTAATAATTTGAATCGGATGAATTAGTAGGTATTACACATCACGTGTTATATATATATAGATATATATATAAATGTTATAATAAATACTAATAAAATTTTAATATATTATTGCATTTAAGATAAAAATGATAGTTACTTTAAAAAATGTAATAAAACAATATTGATACTTATCCATCAAATACAAATAAATATCATATATAATACCATATATATATATATATTTTTTTTTTCAAAGGGAGACACACGAAAAGGGATTGAGGGTCCCTTGTAGCTAGAACTCAATTTGCTTGTCCCTACCACATTCCACCCTCTACTTGAAGGCTTAATCATAATAAATGGGTGATGATGATGTTCTAGTAACCATTTAATAAGTATAAATATTTTGTTTTGTAATATATAAAAACACATGGTGTAATAGGTGTAATGTTTACTTTTTCTTTCCCTAGGTTATATATGATAAGCCTAATTAATGAGGTTGTTCGGTTTCATAATTACAGTTATCATTGCATAAATGTACATTAGCTCCAAAGACTAAAAATTTATTTTATATAACAAGATTATTACTTCATTAACATGTCATGGTGATTAAAATTGACCCCTCATATCTCTAACTCCAAAAAATAAGTACAAAATAAAGGGATCGATGAGAATATTTTTATGCCAATATGTCATAATAACATGTCAAGCGGTGCTCTCTGATTTTATATTTTATAAAATGTTGTAGAAATATTTTTTATTGATGGTTGGAAATGAAAAGCTTTTTGAACTGTACTTTCTTTATAAAGCAATCCTATTATTTAATTATTATTATATTATTATTTAAAAGTTTTAGTTGCATATTGATGTTTTCATTTCTAGAGATTTCCCCACCTTTAACTATTTCTAGGGATTTTAATACCCATTTCTTTATCAAAACCTGGAGCACACGCTACGTGATGTTGCTCGTGTGGAGGAGAGATGATTACGAGGCGGAGTTTGAATTAAAAATGAAAATCTTTTGGTGATTTCCTTTTATTCTTTTATTTTTATTTTAAAAAATATTAAAACTATGCAAAATAAAAAAATTGAAAATGAAAACAATGTTATCATTTTAGTGTGAAGCCTTAATTGAATTTTCATTGTTCTTACTTAATTAAATTTTAACTTAAAAGAATTATTATTATTATTATTATTTGTGTTTGAAATTTTAGCTGCCCATAAATTTATATAGGATGTTTGATTTTAACAAAGATCATGTTGCAGGAAAGTTTGTGGCTCAAGGCCAAACAACAATCTATATGGAGTTGGGGATTATGTCACGAATGGTATTTGAACTTTAATAAAATATATGATTAAGTACTTGAATTTTGAATTAAATAATTTAATACCTAAAGTTTGAAAATTGATCAACTTAGTATCTGAAAAACTTTTAAGTTGATCAATTTAATACTTAAAAGAACTCAATAAAGATACAGTTGACACACATGAAAAGTTTTTTCAGGTACCGAATTAATCAATTTAAAAGTTTAAGTACTAAATTGATCAATTTCAATGTTTAGATACCTAATTATATATTTTGTCAAAGTTTAGGCATCATTCATGATATTAACCCTCCAAGTTATGGAAAAAATTTTATTTGGTTCAACTAGATTTTAATAAAAATAGAAGTACTAGTCAAGGATTTTCCTACAATATAAAATTTATTATAATCAAATACCTTATGCAAAAGATATAGAATATAAAATTTCGGCAAAATTTTTATTTCAATTTTCATAAGAATTATTGTTTGAGAAAAATCACAAGTCCTTGTTTTTCCTTCAAAGTATTGAGTATTTAGGATTTCTTCTAGCATTGTTTATTTATTTATTTTTTTTAAACTTAACTCATTTTCTATTTTTATTTTGTATTTTATTATTTTTTTTTTAAAAAATATAAAGAAAAAGAATCAACATATTAGTTTTCCTCATATTTCCATGTCATCATTGTTGTCCTCCACGTGCACATCACCACGCCACGTGTGCAACTGATCAAGTAACTTCTCCGCGAATAGACACACACAAAAAAAAAAAAAAAATATTAAATGTAGCATGATCACTAAAAATTCAAGAAATGCAAAAAACACATGGCGTAGACCTTGATTTGCTAAAGATTTAAAATGTGGATATAATTAGTAAAATTACATGAAAAATTAAATGAAAAAAAAAAAGAGATATATCCAGCAAAGGAAGAATTATGGACCATAAAAAAAAAAAAAAAAAGAAATTTACTTTTTGCATCCTTTAAAAATTGTTGGGCTGGGGGGCCAAAAATTGTGAAAACAATATATCTTTCAAATATGAGTAGAAAAATTGGTTTAATAATGGACGACAATAAATGATCCGTTGTTTGTGACTGCCTATGTTGCTTCATGGTGTCATTTGATAAATGCTAAAAACGAAAATTTACAATTTTTATTTTCAAAAACTGAATGATTTTTTTTTTATTTTTTTGCCAGTCCAAAAATTTAATGATTGATAACATAGCTCGCGACAAACTTAAATGAATGAAAATATGAGAGTAATCTTCTTCTTCTCGTTCTTTTCCCCAACAACGGGCCAAAGACACCGAATATCATTTTCTTTTTCACATTTAAAGAATATCAAATAAGATAATACAGCACATCATAGAGCTGCTGAAATAGTAGTTTCAATTTCTTTCGAAAATAATTTATTGCTTTCATCAATCATTCGGACAAATTTCATAAAGGGTAAATTACATAAGAAGGTCTCAACATTTGAGATAAATTCATTTAAGAACCTAACATTCTAAGTGGTTAAAAATATGTTACAATATTTGAGGGTAAGTTCAATTAAGATTCCAACATTCAAAGGAGTCAATCTGTTTGTTTTGGCTTTTTCCCGCAGATACAGACACTTTTTCAAACTTTTTGCTAACAAATTATTTATCAAGAAATAGATATAGATAAAAAAAAGTTGACAATTCTCATCAAAAGATCAAATAGAACAAATATATATAAAATTTAGATGTAAATCGGATATATTTACACATATCATTTTAAAAAAGATACAGATACAGATGAAAAACAGACAATCCAAACAGACCCCAAGGACACGTGTCAATGGAAGAAAAGTCTTTTGAGTTTTAATTAAATATTCTTTTCTATTGACATGTGTCATTATGATCCAAATTGACTCACTTTTTTAAACATTAGGACTTTACATGAACTTACCCCTAAACGTTGGGATCTCTTTTTAACCACTTACAACGTTGGATCTCTTGTGACATGTGTCATTATGATCCAAATTTAACTTGTTTGATAGAGCTAATTTTGTTTGTTGAGCTTGCACTCTTAGTGAATAGTGAAGTAACACATTCAAGTAGTCAACAAAAAGACTAGAAAATTAGACAATTAAATCGACGAGTTAACCATACATGAAAGTTGACGTGAGTTAATCCAACTAGCAATTGTTTAATTAAACAATAAGTGTGTTAATTGACTTGCGTTATAATTTTTATTGGTTACTTCACACATGTTACTTTGCATTCAATAGGAGTGCGAACTTAGCTAAAAGATTTAAAGGTAGTACCTAATTAACTATTTTAAAGTTTAGATACTTAATTATACATTTGTCAAAAGTCCAATTACCAATCTTGATATCAACAAAAAAGGTAAAAAAAAAATAAATAAATAAAGAAAAGGAATCACTAGTTAGGGCTGCAAATTGTGCCATAAACTTGGCTGAAATAATTCCACATATTTGCGTTGTTCTTCCACTAAAATGGGAGTGATTTTCCTTTAAAGAATAAACAGGAATGTTACATTTATAATGCGCATAAATGTATCTACTACATCGAGAGGACACTTCTCTTTAGGTTATCAATTAAATTAAGTTGGCTTTGATCATTTGGATTAAAAAATTATGTAAGTTTCTCCCACTTGTTGCGATCTATAACGGGATATAAAAAAAAAAAAAATTGCATCTTGTTTCAACTCGTACCCAAAACCAATAACAATAGCGCATAGAGAGCAATGATTTTATGCGACAGCACGACGTTTTCATTAGTGTAGAATTTAGAAGCTCGTGACCGATACGCTTCACTTCCACTTCCTAAACAGCCATGATGGCTTTAGCTTTCATAGGTTGTGGGATATGATATGTATATTTATTACTCTGTGCACCGCCAACTGTGTAAAGCTCCGTTTCAAGAAGCTTGCTGTTTAAGCCTGTTCCGTTCTGGTTTGGAAATCCCATGCTTCAAGATTTTGAGGTTGACGGTAAATTCCCATTAAAATTAGGGTTTATGTTTGGGTAGACCTCTTAAACTTTCAAATATAATTCTATCATCTTTTGAAAATATAAAAATATCCCTAACTTGTTATTAAAACTCAAAAAACATAGTAGAAAGGATTATGAACGTTTTTAGATCCTTTAGTCAAAGTTTGGAGGTATAGTTTATTTTTCATAATTATGGAAAGGTAAAAGTATTGCTTTAGAAGTTTGGAGTTAATAACATTGGCCAGCAATTTTTACTGTATTTACAATGTAGTGCTAGATATCCGTGCCTGTTTTTGGAATCTTCCGTTCCGGTTTTGAAAAACGTGAAACCGAGAAGTAGTATATTGACAAAGAATAAATGCGTGTTAATAGACGTTGTTAATTTGAAGTAATTTGACACAAGGACATTTGGCAAGATTCAAATAGGGTAGTAAAACTTTTCCAAATTATTATTCATTATGTGATTAATATGTGTGCTTCATTAAAATAAATGATGAATTACATTATAGGAACGGAACCCTAACTTAAATTCAAAGACTATAAATCTAATATTGTATTATAATTGAATGTTGTGAGCTAACTTAATTTTTTCTATTGGATTTATAAAGTGTAAACTTAAGTTAGGTTCAACTCCTATACAACAAAATTGATTCCATTTAAACAAAGTAGTATATTGAATGTTACTTCTTGGATAAAACCCTTCATCTGGTTTTAATATAAAACCATTCTAGCAAAAGACATTATGGGTCTATTTGAATGGTATGTTTTTCATATATATATATATATCTTTTTCAAAATAATAAATGTAAATATGTTCGATTTATATTTATATTTTATTATATTTGATCTATTTAATTTTTAATAAAAACTGCTAACTTTTTTTATCTTTATCTAATTTTTTATAAATAATTTATTAAAAAAATAAAAAATATATATATCTATATTTATATCTACCAACAAACAAATAAATCCTAAATACTACAAAAATATGTTTACAAGCATATAAGGACTCACAGCGGCGGATGGGCCATTATTCTAGGGGTGCACGTATGGTTCGATTCGGTTCGATTTACATCTCGAACCGAACCGCACCATAATTTAACGGTTTGATTTTTCTTTTAAATTCAACCTAACTATATTCGAACCCGAAAAAAAAATGGTCTGGTACGGTTCGTTTGCGTTCGAACATTTTTTCATAAAATAAAAATATATTCTATCGAAAAAGTTCAATTACATATTTCTTATCACTAACACAATATAAAAAATAATATTTAAAATTAATCATTTATCAAATAAACATGTAAAACTTATAGGATGGAAAAATTTCATCCATTATAAAATTATAACTATGACTAGTCTCATTTTTTTAAATTATCTTGAACTATAATGATATACTAGACTTTATCTCAATATAAGACATAAAATGTAATTCGTTGTATGTTCTAACTAACATATTACCAATTATATAAATCAATAATTAACTAAATAATGGAACTAGATTAATTAGTAATACAAATGGAAAAGAAATATGCAGATGTTAGAATACTAGAGGTTAAATTCTAAAATCTATCTTACTATAGATAACATAACAATTAAAACATATTATAAAAAATCTAATTTTATTAATGAATAACACATATCTAAGTAAAAAAATTTTATAACAATTAATTTTTTTAAGTTAGAATACTAGAATTTAAATTCTAAAATCTATCTTACTTATAGATAACATAACAATTGCAACATATTATGAAAAACTATTTTATTCTAATGACTAACACATATCTAAGTAAAAAATTATAAAAAATTAATTTATTTAAAAAAATTAATTGTTTTTAAAATTTGTGATAGATATGTACCATTGATAAAACAATTAAGAGTAAAAATAATATGTTTAATTTTTTTAATATATAAAACGGTTCGGTTCGGTTCATGTCCCGAACCGAACCGAAACTAAACCGTTTAAAAAAAAACCAAAATTTCAGTTCGATTTGATCTGATCCGGTTCGATTCACGATTCAATCGATTTTTTTGCACAGCCCTACATTATTCAACATTAATCAGCGACTTGTTAACTTACTACAGAGAGTGGGGCTTTCCTAAATTCGATGGTGTCGGACCCAGCAATCAACCTATCATATCATGAAGAAAGTGACACTTCTCCAAGAAAAGATCAAAACTCATACAATAATTCATGGGTCCATTTTTTGGTCTTTGAACAAGGATCTAAAGTAAAAGTTCATCACAATTTTTTAAATTAATTACACACGAACCACAGGGCATTGATTTCCACATTGAAATCTAACAATTACTATTGATGGTCAAATGTTATAAATATTTTTTTTTAAATTCTCTTACCAATACAATTTTAAAATATAAAAAAATAAAGATTGCTCTCAATAAGTAAGTTTAATATCAAAAGCAAGTAACTTTTCTTTGAAATAGTAATGTAAAAAAAAAAAAAAAAACAACTTACACTTCTGCACTAACTCTTTAAGACTATCTATTCTGCATTTGCGACTCTTTGTTAAGTCATTTCTTTACGTGTTATTTTTATCACTTCTTAAGATTACATGAAGTGAATGACTCATGCTACCCTAACATTACCATGTCACCTGATCTTTGTAATTTTTTTCCCAGCAAGTTGATTCCACATAAATGAATAAAAGGATGTAAAGGTAGCATTTGGTTAGCAATATTTTACGATACCAAATAGGATAAAACTCATCGTACTATATTTGATTTGCAAAATAAATTGAGTATTGTGTACAAATGCCTCTATAGCACTAAATAAAACTAATGAATTTCAATCCCTTTTATTTAGTGGTACAAAAATCTTAGGTTAAGACAAAATTTGAATTAAAATAGTGACAATATAACTATTAAAATTATCATTCTAGTGTATATTTATACATGACAAATAATATAAAATATGTTGTGCTGTTCTTATATTGTATAGTACTCTTCACTCATTGTTTTATCCTGTATTGAAAACTAAATATTCATTAGCTAATCAAAGTTTATATGTACAAGTGAGTTCAGCCAAAACTAGAGTCAAGCGAAAGAGTTAGACTGGTGGTCTGATGGAAAGTGGGTCCTAAGATAGGGAGGAGGAATGATGGGATAGTGGTGTCTAGCATGGCAGCTTGTGGTCCGGTATGAGCTAGCTACTATTGTTAAGCTTGCAACTTGTGAGGTGGGTTTTGGACAAGTTATACCTTTTATGGTTACATTGGACCCACAACAATGGTCTCTTCATGTTAAGTCCAACATCTTAAAGAAGATCGACCTTTACTTTGATTTTTTAAAGTTCAGTGCCATTCAAGACACACGTGTTATTCACAAATATGCCCCCCATTGCTTTCTTTCTTTTTTCTTTTTAATATGCTTGTCTTGGAAAAGCGATTCATTGGTACTAACTCTCAACATGTTCCAAAAATACCAATATAATTATGAAAAAATTGTCAATAATGGATAAGTTTTTAAAAAGTTTTTTAGATGTCAAAATTTTATTAGTACTTACATGCCTCTCATCAAGATATGTACATGTTAGTACTATTGGAGTTTTTTTTCAACCAAGTAGAAGGAAGAAATTGCATGGACGGTGTAAATTTGGTTATAAATTTACTTCATACTTTGGTTATGTTTGTTTACTTAGAATTTGTTAAACATTTCCAAGAGATTATGGAAATGATGTACAATGTGCTATCTCTCTTTTCGAAAATTATATATTTTTCTTATTTAATAAATGCGACAACTATTGGGACTAACTTCTCAAAATATATTTAAAATTACTATAATGAGAAATTAGTATTATTTGAAAAACGAAAATTTGATTAAAGTAATAGCAAACACAATAATTATACGAAGAAATGCCCTCAAATGTTTTAGGAGATATATCAATATGTTAAATACTAGGATAGAGCCTACATGGTATTTACAATGAAGTAATAACTCTAAAAATTACAAGTGAAAGTACATCTCAAGTTCATAACTCTTCCTCTGTCAAAAGTACAAATAAAAGAGTAATAAACTCAACTTTATATGTTTTTTAGGGCAAGAAATGGCTAAGGAAGTTAGGATCTTTCTCTTTCAACCTATATCATCCATTCAACTTATGACTTCTAGAATTCATTTGGAAATTGCACTAATATTTATACTTATCATAAACATAACAATACCGACCTAATGCTTTTTCCAAATAAAGTTATAGGTCTAAAAAATTAAAGGTATTTGCATAATACAATTTCATTTACCTATTTATTTTTGGTCTTGAGTTATGGTTTTCATGTGGTTAGAAGTTGCAAGTAAGGATTGGAGTCATTCATAATTCTTTTGGATACTCGTGTAAAATCATATCATTTTCAAACTCATTAAGTGACATAAAACCCTAAATAAAAGTTATTTTAACCAAATAAACTGTTGATATAGTGAAATATTTCATCATGACAATTCACTAAAGATTTTTCTTTTTACTTTTTTTGCTACGCCTAAAGAAATTAATTAACATAATAACATTTACAAAAAATTAATTATTATAGTATTATCACAACATCACATGCGATGAGGTAGTTTAAGTTTGCTAAGAAACTTTATGCTAAACACACTCTGGTAATATTTTCAAAGACACTACATGTTGAAGAAGCAATTTTGTGACGATATAAAATTGTATAAATCGCATGTGTTACATGCGAGTTTCCTGTATTTCTAAAAATAATATGTTTTAAGATTTTGCAGTGGTAAAGCAATAATTAAACTTGTATTAAGTATATTGTAGTAATTTCTTTTCAGAGGAGCAGCAAATAGGTATTTGACCTCAAGTCTCTCTATGTATATTTAAGAAGAGATGTCACTAGGAAGTCAAAATTTCTTAAGTAATGCCTTAGAGATTTTTAATTTGTCACTAAATTAAAAATTGGTCATAGTAATTACAGCAATGGTAGTGGGCTGTAGTTCCCATAATGGAGAGAAATCTTGGCTAGGATTAGGGGTAAGCATTGGATCTAATAGTTATCTTTCATAAATTTTACTTAACATTTATGAAGACTCTATTTTTAACAATCAAGAAGAAGATAAAGAAGAAGATGATGATGATGAATCATTTTTTAGCATCGAACAACAATTATCTTATTTGCTCCCATCGACATGATTCAAATTGGATCATTGTATTCATATAATATTTAGGGGATAAAAAATAAAAAAAAAGGAAGAAACATGTAATCAATACACCAATTAATTCATATTTTCCCCCTCTTTTAACCAAGCATTGCTTATTCCATATCAAATTTTACAATAATCATGCAATATGAATGTATACACCCACTCAGACCATGGACACATAATATCTTCTAGAATATTTATTCAATGCATACAAGTGAATTAACTACAATTAATAGGCACAATAGCTTATAGCCTTTTAACCTAATATTAATACTAGTTTTCTATATGGGATTGATTAATCTCCCTCCATATTATAATAGGGAAAAAAGAAGGTATGATAGCTTTATAGCCTAATGATATTAACACTATCTACAAAGTAGGATTGATCAAGTCCAAATGTAACTCCTTATCGAAAAGAAAAAAAAGGAGCACAATGATTAGGAATTTAGAGATATTCTAGTCATTTTTACATTAGATCTAGATTTTCCTTCTAAACATAGACTCTACATTTTCTTATAAACATGACTTGCTATTGCACTCCTAGTCATAACTTTTCCACAAATGCAAAAATTCCACCACTACCAAATCATTTTTTTTTAATTCTTGATTTTTATAGTATTGTGGTCTAACTATGGAATTAAGTACATCAGCATTACATTAAATGATGTGTTAGGAGATCTAAACTGTATGCAAACAACACCTCATATAGTCTTTTTTAGAAAGAAAGTAATTTGCAAGGGGAAAAATTAAGAACACTTTTTAGTGTATAAATTGTTATTCTTCATTTGAGATCAATAACCAGACCCATATAGTCTTTTTTACAAGCTAAAACCCATATAGATCTTCATTTAAGATTAATAACTAATGTAAAATTAGTAATGATGTCTTGAGTAATCTTTTTTTAGTGTATAATTTTTTTCTTCCTGATAAGAAGGATTCTAGATCATAAGCTTTTTTTAGGTTACAACTTATGTTTCTAAAACTCTTGCAATATTGATACAAATTTGTATACATAAACAAGAACTTTTGCTACAAAGTTGCATCTTGGATATGTTGTATTTTCCAAGTATTTTTATCTAACCTTTGAATGTCCTGTGAATTTCTTGCACATGCAAGTAATAAGTGGAAGAGTTTAAAGAACCAATTTGGCAAGCACTAAACACTTGCTATACTTTGTCATTTAACTCTTTAACCATTAATTTGCTTGAATTTCTAAATGAGAAAGATCACTTGAGTTGCAATAACTTATAGACCATATCAAGAGGATACCCTAAATATTCATCAAAGGAGTTTGTATCGTAGTATTGCAAATTTCAAAGGTTTTGATTTTTTATATTCTTCCATAATCCAAAATATAGAACTATTGATTTATTGACACTCACTCTCAAGCATAGCATTTTAGCAAATTTTTTATTACTCTATCTATTATGTATCTTCTTCTACTAGCAACACAATGTCATTTGCACATATAACATGTGATATTTTTAGATTATTCTCCTCCCCTTAAAAGCCTTTCAATTGTCAACGCAAACCTTTTTCTCTATAAGTTCACTAAAAGTTTTCATACATAAAATAAGATATGAGCATAAGGATCTCCTTATCTAATACCCCTATTAGGAAAGAAATGTAATAGTGATGACCCATTAACAAAATCTCCATGATGTATTGGAAACATATTTAGTGATATATTTGTCTGTTGGAATAAAATTTAGAGTTCTTCATAAAAATATTCCAAAATTTCATGTATGAAATTAAGGTACAATGAATAAAATTACATTTAGTGCAAAAGTGTATTTAGATCCACTAACACAAATGAGAATAAATCTCTATAGTCTTTGGTTATATCTTACAAGAGATATGTTTAGTTAATTTATTTTTTCTTATGGTTGGATGTGAGCGTATTTTGAATTTGCCCATCATAAATAGAAATGTTACATTAGGGTTTTTGCACTTATTAACCATACCCAATTACATGATTTAAGCCCATTAGCTTGATCTTTATTTGATCACTTTTAATCATAGACCAAACTTTATAGTAGCCCATAACATATAATTATTAATATATATAAATATATATGTAAGTCCACAAAAGGAAAAAAAAAATCTAACAACCTTCCATTTGGACTACACGCACATAAATATATAATAACGATGTCTTACAAAAAACCTTATGAGCTTAAAATGGCTATTATTATAAAAATCATCTTTGACAAACCCTTTCGATCAATCATATTGATATAGGATCAATGGATGTGTTAGGTAAAAAGATCCAATCTTTTTCCTCTTACTAAAATGGCGATAACATGCAAATAAACAATTGCATAAAGAAAATAACACAACACCAGGATATGTATGGAAAATCCAAAGCTGGAAAAACCACGAGACTAGCGGTACTCAAATTCATCCACTATTACAATAATAATGGGATTACAGATTGTTGTCATCAATAGATTTATCTATCTAGTGGATCTCTCAACATCACCACAACTAGTGGATAACAAACAGAATCAAGATCTCTCTATCTCTCTCTAGATCTATCCTATCTAGGCTTGAGAAGAGACACCCATCTTGCTCTCCTGTTTCTCTTGAACATCACCGTGGTGGATAATTGCTTCATCATCGCTGACTGGTGGAACTCCTTTCATCACCATTGACCAGTGGATCTCCTTTTCATCATTACTTTAGGTGGAACACCGAAACATCACCATACCAAGTGGAACATCGGAACAAGGATCTATATCTTATCCCTCTCATGCCTACACGGTGTAACACTGCACCTCTACCTGGTACATATAATCCACACACCTGACTGCATGTGTCTACACCTCCCCGGAGTATACACTGAAAGACAAAATAAGGAGAATCTATAAGAAAAACAAGGAAGGCTCACATTTAATGCTGGCCTCATTTATTTCATTTCACCAGCATTAATTTCTCGCATTTATCTCTTCCATGCTTCTTCAATTACAAATGTCTCCTTATTTTCCAATTCATCTAAATATATTAAATATATTTAGATCTCATTGGTTATAGACCCATATGAGTTGGATCTATAACCCCAACAATCTGCCCCTCTAACTTATATGGAGTTCCATCGCCCCTATTACCTTGGATTCTCATGTAAGGATTTTATGTATTCTTGCATGCCTTCTCCTCCTTTTTTTTTTTTTCAAACCCTGTGCTCTAATACCACTTGTTAAGAAAAAAAAAAAAAGATCCAATCTTTTTCCTCTTGCCAAAATGGCAATAACATGTAAATAAACAATCGCATAAAAAAAATAACACAACACTAGGATATACATGGAAAACCTAAAGCTGGAAAAACCATGAGACCAGCGGCACTTAGATTCATCCACTATTACAATAATAATGGGATTACAGATTGTTGTCATCACTAGATCTATCTATCTAGTGGATCTCTCAACATTACCACAACTAATGGATAACAAACAGAATCAAGATCTCTCTATCTTTCTCTCGATCTATCTTATCTAGGCTTGAGAAGAGACACCCATCTTGTTCTCCTGTTTCTCTTAAACATCAGTGGATAACTGCTTCATTACCGCTGATTGGTTGTAAAGACCCGATCCTCTAAATCCCGAGACTTAGAGTACCGAATCCCCAACCACATATAATGTTTTCACATTATATGTAAGGTTGTCCTAAAACTAACAGTTTATGAAATTGTTTGATCAAATCACTAAACTTTGTAAAGAACTTTTTAAATAAAACAAGATTGCTAACAAAAGCAATCTATACATATATTTACATCAAATAAACATTGCTTTGTGTCAATACATGACACTACAAAACAATTACATGTTTCTCAAAACATGAGGATCCTAAAGGATCTTAAGGTCATTACAAAAGAAATTGGCTTAACTAACAAGCCTTCTATACATAGCTTGTCCTTAGCAAAAAGTCTTCTAAAAGTCCCGGGTAATCGGATCCTATTCATCCCACTCGTCCAGAAATCTTTCGAAATCGGACCCATAGCCCAAGTCATCGTAATACTCGTCTCCAATACCTGCAAAGCAGCAAAAGTGAGCCAGAGGCCCAGTACACAATAACCAATGCATAACAAGTCATCCAATTCATGTAATGCACCATAGAACAAGTGGTTATCTTTATTACATTTGATTCACAAATCAACAAGAGGGTATTCAAACCCCGGTCACACTTCGGGAATCCAGGGATCCTGAGTAACAGCAGCTGCTCAGGGGGTTGATATAAGCAGTCCGAATACTTATATCTCCTATATCTATTTCATGAAGATAATAGCTTCATCTAGGGTTTAAAAGCCGTTGCCCGACTCTACTTAAACTCAGTCCATAACATGAGCCTAGTTCACAAGTTCCCATAAACCTTGAACTAAATCATGGTATTTCCCCCTAAGTTTAAGCAAACGTTACACAGATACAATTCCCCCCTATCGGCTACCCACTTAACCAAAAGAATCGCTATTGCATCATAGCGTACCATTGCATCATGGTAAAGTCATTGCATCATGACTTGGTTAAGCGCCTAGCTAACATGTCATTGCATCATGACAGGTTTGCTGCTCCTCGGACCAGATTAAACAGCGTAATAGACATCCAATTCATCCAAATGTTAAATCGAATCAATTTAGGTCAAATTAGAAATGTCTGGTCCTAGCAAACATCAGACAAGTTATTGCGTACCTGAACCCGTTAGTATAGAACTAGGATCTCTCGGTGATGAACTAACCGAAGAATCCTTAACTGTAATAGAAATGTCACAATAATTAATAAATCAACAATTATAGATTCATTCTCACAAATATATACATATTATATCCGTATATCACAATTAATCAAAGACATCCAATTCATTAATTACAAAGTCACCAATAAGCATTTAAACGTCCTATTACATTCTAAATCACTTAATAAACACTTAATTGCTCAAATAACAACTTTGGAAAATTTTTAGAAAAAGCTCTTAAAATTCAAAAACACAGGGGATACGCCGGCACTCAACGCCGGCGGCGTTGAGCCGGTGTTCAATGTTCTGAAAATGTACACTGCCAACGCGGCAGCGTTCAAGGTGTACGCCGTCAGCCTTTGCACCCTACGCCGGCGGCCTTGATTCCCAGAAGCCAGCGTACAAGTTAAAGGAAGAACGCCGGATGACTTCCTAGCGAAAGCCGGCGGCGTTCAGTCGGCTTTAAGAAATTTGGTTCTGTGAACTTTCAACACCGCCTCTACGCCGGCGGCGTAGAGACTCAAATTGCCGGCGTACGTTCTGAAGAACAGACGCTGGCAAATTCTTAGCATTAAAGCCGGCGGCGTTGCAAACGGCGTTAGGAAAAACGATTCTGTGGGCTTTCTACACCGCCTCTACGCCGGCGGCGTAGAATCCCCAGATGCCGGCGTACGTTTTAAAAACAAGCTTAAACGAAAATTCAAATCCCCTGTTTTCCACTTTGTAAAATTCTAGGTTAAAACACTTCAAAATCTTTCTCAACTACACTTCCCACTTCATATTATTCACTCATATCTATACCACTCAATTCTAGCAACTCAAAGCATGAATTCAACACAATTAAACACTTCAAAAATCTACTTCCATCAATTCTAAATTCTCCTACACAAATCCTCTTAACAACTTCCCAACACTTCATAAACATACAACAATGCATGCACAACCTCACACACTCATATAACACTTTCTCAACTCATCCCATGCATGAACAAACCATTTGATCAACATTAAGCTCAATTCATCCAATAATCCATACATCTATTTCAAGAAAAGAAATAAAACAACACAACAACCTTAACTAAATTAATTCAAGTACATATATATATACCTTGTCTTGAGAAAACTTTGGTTTTCAAACTTGATATAAACCCTAACTTGAGCTTGGAAATGGAGATGGAAATGGAAGAAGAAAACAAAAGAAAGAAAAAAAATTCGGGTAAAAATGGCTGCCTTCAAAAAGTAGGTAATTAAGCAAATTTTGACTTTAAACACATTCCAAATTTACCCCTTAATGCTATATAACTTTAGGTTGCATTTAGCTTTAATTTGAGTCTCATTTGGGCTTGTATTTGGGCATAAATGCTACCTTAATTACAAGAAGCTCTATTAATTATCCTTTAACAAATATTGAAGTTGATTTATAAATCTAACTTAACTTAACCTTTTAATGTACAAAAGACAACATTAATAATTTCATTACTCACACATTAATGCATATAAAACAAAATATTAATGTCAACATATACACATACAAAATCATATATATTAGACTACTAAGAACATAACCATTCTCTTTCAATTCAACACTTTAAAATAAATTAATAAACACATGAGATTTGATTAAAATTGAAATCTAGGTCATTTCATTCTTCCAACTCCTTTCATCACCGTTGACCGGTGGATCTCCTTTTCATCACCACTTTAGGTGGAACATCGGAACATCACCATACTAGGTGGAATACCGGAACAAGGATCTACATCTTGTCCCTCTCATGCCTTCATGGTGCGACCCTACACCTCTACTTCGTGCATATAATCCACACGCCTCACTACGTGTCTTTACACCTCCCCAATGTATATACTGAAAGACAAAATAAGGAGAATTTATAAGAAAAACAAGGAAGGCTTACATTCAATGCTAGCCGCATTTACTCCATTTGACCAGCATTAATTTCTCGCATTTATCTCTTTCATACTCTTCAATTACACGTTTGCTTATGTTCAAATTCATCTAAAATATATTAAATATATTAGATCTCCTTAGTTATAGACCCATATGAGTTGGATCTATAATCCTAACATGATGTTCATCCCAATTACGATAACCAGATCCATCAATAGCCACATACATCAATACAATTAATGACATGAATGAAGAATAGATACGTAGCTTGGAATTTTCATGTCATGTGATCTAAACATGCCTAAGTCCAACTGGTCCTTATTAATTCCTTAGTGAAATCAAACAAAGCCAATAAGAGTATAAAGTCGCAAAATACTATAGTATTTAATCATGAAGCATAAAACATATGTTTGTAACCCAAATATCTACAAATATAAACTCCTACTAAATTAACATATACAACTAATTGGGTTTGTTACAAGGAGAAGATATGGCTATGAAAATCCCAAAATTCCTTCTAAAAAGGTTTTACAAGGAGTTTTTTTTGTCACTTCTTTTTGTTGCTAAGCTTATTTTAAATTAATGCAAAGAGGCATTCCTTGTAAGAAGTTAGTAGCAGCGAGATGTTTCTTGCAAGAATATGGCTTTTAGAAATAATTGTTATGATGTTCTTGCAAGAAGCCACTCTTTAGAAGAAATTACTTTTTGCAAAAAAAAGGCTCTTTGCAAAATGTAATGCTTTTTTTATTTTAAATATGTAATTAGCAACTATTTTCATATAAATATTTTATAATCAATATATTTGCAATATCAAATATTTTAAAACTCAAAACTATATTTACAATTTTCATATTATATTTTCTACATATCAATTTAATACTAAAAAATAATAAATAAAAAATTTCAATGAACTACAATGATCATAAAATAATAATGATGAAATCTAAAATAGTAAAGTAACCGTACATAGCATTAGTCCCACAAGTGCATAAACAAAAAAATATGAAAACAAAAAATAAACTCTAAGACAATTCCAAAAGTTCATAAACATCACCATATGCACAAAAAAAAAAAAAAAAAACAAAAAACAAAAAGTAACAACCTAAATAAACTCTAAGAGAGTTCCAATAGCTCATAAACAACACCAAATGCAAATAAAAGTAATAACCTATCTTGAATAACACCTAAATGAATGTTCAGCACGAGCTCTATGTACCTCCTCTTCCTACTCAAGGTCAATTTGGTCTAGTGGTTTCATTAAACTACTAGGTGATCCCCCTTGCACCTGAGGTAGTGGAAATATCATATGAAATGACCCTCCATGCATGGATGGCATAGATGAACCACCCATCTGTCCCAAAGGATAAGATCCAAGACCCATTTAACCATATGGTGGCATAAACCCAGAAGGATAGCTTGGGCATTGGCTATTGATAAGTTAATCTAACTTTTGACTTTACTCCATAACTGTTCATTGTAGATCTTGGTTTTCTACCTTCAATTCATTTATTTCAACTTGTGAATTATCAGGAGGGCATTCATTACATTGTGTCTGATATGCCTTGATGGTTGTTTAGGCCACTACGACCCATCCCACAAGTATATCTACATTTGTGACTAAGGACATCAGTAAGAATTTGTAATTTAGACCTTGGCTCCTCTCTTAATTCCTATGATTGTTACATAGACTCGGCCTTTTTTTTACCATCATATCTTACAAAGAAAAATAAATGATGAACTAATTATCAGTAGTGTGAATGCAAACCAATCAGTTCAAATCTTCATTTTATGGAAATAAAAGAGAGTAATTCAATTTCCTCGATAATGCCTAGTAACTAAGCTTAGCTAAAATTAATCATAATAGATTCATTTAGTTACAATAGTTCTATAGATAATATTTCTTTAAATTACTAAACTTACATGCTTGTCCTTTACCATACCATTGACCCAATTAGTAGAGTTGCTCCTATGCCATGAAGTTCTTCAAATAAGTCAATTTCTCCTAATTTCTACAAACTGCACAATAGTAGTACAAATTAAATGTGGGAAATTTAAAATAAATTTTCTTGTTATCATGAACAAAAGAAAAATTTTAACATGCACGTTTCTCTTTATAGCGTCTGAAGGACATACTTCCTCCTGTATAGGGATATAGTAATTTATCCCTATTTTTCTTATTAATCTTCGAACGAGTCCACATAAATAAAATGCAGAAAAAGAAAACATTAGGAATACCTTGTGCACAACATCATTATAAAAAAAATCACATAAAGCAATCTAATCTGCTGGTCAATGTTGTATTCAAGTTGGCACATTTTGTCCAGCCACCTAGCCTCCTCTTAAAGCCTAATATTTTGCCTTATAGTTACATGAAACTAAAGAATAAACTCTTCCTACCATCTGATTTAGACCATCCCACCAATGTTGGCTTCCAAGCCAGTCTTGTGGTTCAAACTTTTCCTATTATACAATAAAATTTAAAGTCATATCTTATTGAAAATTATACAAACCCTTAATAATCCCTTTACTCACCTATATTTGAGCAAAGAAAAAGCTTACTCATCAAACTTCTAATCTTAGCATGTTACTAAATAGTTGCGACATTCATTAAGTTACAATTCAATACTTTAAATATTATTATGCAAGAATTCAACGATCAAAACAAGTATGTGAGAAAAGAGTAAACATTTCACCAAAATAATACAAATAAAGAAACGTTCAAAGTGTTATTTAGAGAAATATAAAGAATAGATTAATAAATAAGTATGATAAAACAAAAAATCGAGAAAAAGCAAAAGGATTCTTTTTGGTTTTATAATGGTTTCAAGTGGTGCCAAGTTTTCAAAATGAACTAGAATGAATTAGATTTTTTTTCTTCGTTTCTAAAAAAGCAAAAATATTCTTCATTACATGATCTTATCTACACCAAATGATCTTCCAACTAACAAATTCAATCTTGAGAAAAACTAAAACAAATAAAAATAAAGAATCTATTTCTATTGCTAAGGCTAATCCTCATAAAGGACCTAGATAAAGGCACTATTATGTTACTTACCATTACCTTTCTAATAGTCATCTCGCTTATATTTTACGGCATTGCAAACCATGCCAGCCCTCTATCATCATGAATGGCTAACGACACATCTTGTGTATTTGCAATTTTAACTCCATACTCAAGATGTGGATGTGGTCTCCTGTAACAGTTGCATTGTTTTTGGAATCAATATCCTAGTCAAGTCGAGGCCAATGACTATTTCTATGATCATAATCATGACAAAACGTACCTTTATATGACTAGAACCTTCCTTTGCCCTCTAAAGGGATCACCTTGCTCAAGGCAACATCATCACGGTCATGGTTGTTAGGACCATCATTGTTCTCAACAGCATTTGCATGATCATCATCATCAATACCCCAATCTTGGTGTTG
Source organism: Combretum micranthum (assembly GCA_024138025.1). Classification (NCBI taxonomy): domain Eukaryota; kingdom Viridiplantae; phylum Streptophyta; class Magnoliopsida; order Myrtales; family Combretaceae; genus Combretum; species Combretum micranthum. The sequence goes on along the minus strand of JAMXBD010000622.1, from coordinate 62,311 downwards.
ATCATGGTGGTCCGTGTTTAACAAGTTCATAAATCTAAAAACATTGTATCAAAAAGAATACCAAATATGAGTTAACCTTCCCCCTTTTCCATCTGTACTATTTTCATCATAGTCTACTACAATTGTATTTTCACTTAGAACAAGTAATCGAGCAAGAGTGTCTACATCAATACATATATGGTTAATTGGAATTATCCAAGGTACATTTATATCTTGCTAGAGTGCTTCCTCTATTTGTGGTTAATATGTTATGTCATCTTTGAAATTGGCATTCAATCGAAATAATGCTCGATTGAAGAAGTGTCGATGTTTGATCTTTTAATCAACTTTCTAATCACCGTTACGCTTCTTTGGGTCTTTCAAATAAATTACTTGTTAGCACATATCGGCAACCACGTGCAGATCATTGTCCTACCATGTGCAACTAGTGTTTATGCTTATCATATCTTCACTTATGCTCTTTGTTTAGTGACAATGTGTATCAAATCATTTGCATATAAAGAGAAACACTTGTTGACCTCTAAAATAATTAAATTGCATCATATTATGCAAACATCTATAGAAAATGATTTGTTTTCTATTATGCTCACCTATAATAAACACTTCACTATTCTGTGTTTTCAAATCAACTTCCTTAGATTTTGTAATAAATCTAATTCTACTCTTTACACATGCTTGAAAAACTTGTATTTGACTATGTGAACCGCAAGACAGTGCCTAGGGTCATTAGATATTTCCATCCCACTAAATGCTTTCAACTACGTTATTTACAAATCAGTGCATTAAGCAAATAAATGATCTACTATTCTATTATAAATATGCTTTACTTTACGTGATTTATAGGCTTACCTTATTTATAAACCATTTGATAAACTATGATGGAAGAATCTAGCTCATATCTCCAACACCATATCATAACATTTCTCATTCAAATTCCCTATTTTTTTTAATTTTATAAAAACACTAGGAATGACACTTATGTACGATTGAACCTCTTCATAATTGGTCAATACAATCTAATGCATTTTATTCATTTCTTCGTCTACATCAGCATAAGTAAATGCTCCAATTGATCACACAAGTTGTGTAAAAACACACATGCCGAACTTTAAAGGCACCTTAGAACCATCCCACTACATATAAGGTCTATCAAGTTTAGACTCCATGTTGTCGAAATACATAGAACAAAAAAGATACTTCATGGTACAACAAAAGCTTTAGCTATAGAACCTTCTGGCCTAGCTTTATTCCTAACATGCCCTTTGAGAACAATCAAATACCTCTCTACTAAGTACATCCACCACTACACTGGACCACAAATACGTGCTTCCTTAGGCAAATGCACCATTATATGTACCATGACGTCAAAGAAGCTTAGTGGAAATATCATTTTAAGTTTACATAATGCTATTACTATGCTTCTCTCCATTGATTTAAAGATGTCAACCTACAACTCTCTTGCACATAGTTATCTAAAAAACCTTGATATTTCGCAAACAACATAAAAATTTTCATCTCAAAGAAACTCTCTTAAAACAACTAGAAGAATATGTTGAAGTAAAACATGGCAATCATGGCTTTTCAAGTCCTTAAGTGTTGGCTTTGACTGACATAGACATGACGCAATGTTAAAAGTATACCCATCTAGAAGTTTTACATCTTTTATTAGACGACACACCTCCCTTACATGTTGTAAGGGTAATATAAATGTTAGAGTGCAAGTGTGAGAATCCCATATGGGAAATATGGGACTTGTGTGAAGATTTTATAAGAGGAAAGACCCATTAACCCATTGCCTTAAGGTTTTGAGTTATAGATGGTGTCAAAAAACCTATTTGTGCAATCCTTCATAAAGCCCATTGAATTTCTCCCCATTGAAGGCATACTCCATACCTTAACAATTGGTATCATAGTAGATGGTTACGTTAGGAATCTCCCATGGCTAGCCCACCATGTGGAAAGAAGAGCTTTATGGAATGACTCATCTGTGAAACCCATGGTGAATAGGTGAGACCACTCACAAAGCAAGTTTAGTGGAGTTAGTTTGACAAGCTCTTGTTGAGGGGGAGTATATCTTACCTCATTGTAGAGACTCACACTTGAGGGAGAGATTGTTAGAGTATAAGTGTGAGAATCCCACATGGGAAATATGAGACTTGTGTGAAGAGTTTATAAGAGGACAGACCCATTAACCCATTGCCTTAAGGTTTTGGGTTATAGATGGTGTTAAAGGCCTATTTGTGTAATCCTTCACAAAGCCCATTAGATTTCTCCCCATTGAAGACATACACCAGAACTTAACAATAAATTAGGATGGTGGCTTTGTAGTTCAAACCTCTTCAATATTAAGATGTCACTTAGGTTTAATTCCCATTTGTTGTAGTATCCTTCTAGCCTTCTCAATGTCTTTAGATTTACCCTTGATATTCAACAGTATGCCTACCAAGCTATCGCATATATATTTTTTAATGTGCATCACATCAAGGTTATGTCTAACTTCTAAATTCCTGTAGTATGGCAATTCCCAAAGTATGCTTTTCTTGCACCAATTGGTGCCATCATCATTATGCCACTTTCTCATCCTAATAGACGACTTTTTAAGGACTACATTTTCATAATTTGACAACTGTAGCAGAATGTCATCATTTGGAAATTCCCTAGGTGTAGGTCTCATCTCCATTAATCCATTGAATTTCATGGTTTCACATCGCAAGTGGTGTGATGATGGTAGGTACCATCTATGCCCCATGTAATGGAATTTACTTTGAGAGTATTCGCTAGTTACATCCACATTACAAACTAGAAAAGTTTTGTACCCTTTAATAGTCCATCCCGAAATATCACCGTAAGCTGGAAAAGTCATGAATTCTCCATAACGCTGCTGTTCACAACTGAAAAGATTGATCCGTAATGACATGAAATGCACAGAACCTATATAACCACAGCTCCTTTAACTCATCAATTAGGGTTGCAGGAACACATTGGTATTCTTACTTGGTGATCTTAGCCCTAGAATAAGTAAGGACATTAGTAACTATGGCTCTTTCATGCATTTATAAGGAGGAACATTATAGATAAGTACGATCACTGACCATATACTATATGCGGTACTTAAATTTAGAGCTGTGCAAACGGGCCATGGCCCATGGGTTGGCCCATTTATCTATTAAAAAAAATAGGTTAGAGCTAGTTATTTTTAGCTCATTTAAAAGCGAGCCCTAAAAGCCCAATCCATTTAACCTAAGGGCCAATGAGGCTTGGCCCGCTAACTAAATAAAAAATAATAATAAAGTTAAAACTTAAAAGTACTGAAAAAAATTCAAAACAAAAATAAAAATAATGAATTAAATCTGGAAAAAAAATATCAAAACAAATTAGTGGGGTTCTTTCATTGCGAAACTAAGTTGTGAAAGTCGAGTCGGGTTTAAGAAATGTCAATTTTCTCCGATTGAGAAATGAATGACCAATAAAAAAAATTAAGAAATGAAGGAGAACTGACCTTAGGCAAGTCACTGACATTTCCAAAAATCTTCGAAGCTCATAATTATGCATTATACATGTATTACATATATTACATTTTACTTTGATGTGTATTTAAAAAAATAAAAAATCAAATTATAAACCAACTTAACTAGAACAAATATGATTTCATTATTTAAAAAAAAAATAAGTTTTCAAACCAAACCAAACTAAAATTACAATTAATCTGAATGAAAAAACTAAATGGAATAAAAAAAATTAAGTCATATTATGTGAAGGGTGCATATATATATATATATATATATATATTCTTCTATAAAATAATATGTAAAATTATTTTAAGTATATTATATAAATATAACAACTAACCCTATTTGAGTTGGCCTGTTTAACCTATAGGCTAAAGAGGGTCGGGCTAGGGCCAAGAAATTCTTGCCTGTTTATTAAATGGGCTAAGATTTCTTGGCCCGTTTAGCCTACAGGCCAAAGCAGGCTGACCCATTTAGCTCATTTTCCAAGCTCTACTTAAATTGCTGAATCGGTTAAAACAATCAGTAGCAATACCCAAATGCATATTTTGAGCCTCCTTTGCAAATTTGAGAAACTTATTGTCCAAAATCTTCCATGTTGGGGAATCAGAAGGGTGCCTTAGAATGTTTTCCTCAATTAAACACCCTTCACTGTGCCATCTCATATATGGAGCTGTTTTTTTGCACAAAAACATGCATTGAAGGCATGGAATCAATGGAAAATGCCTCAAAACCTTCACTGCAACCTTCTTTTTTTATCCTTTGTTCCTAGGTTTCTAATTGCATTCATTACAAGTCAAATAGTAATCAAGATTTTTAAAATCCTTTGTAAACATCACATAGTCATTCCGACATGCATCGATCAAGTATGCATCCATTTTTAGTGCATGCAGCATTTGTCGTGCCTTGTAGTAAGATGATGGCAATCTTTCACCTTGAGGCGATATGCTTTTCACAAATGACAACCAAGCATTGAAACTCCTTATAGATTGCTGAACATCTACCGTAATGTTCATCATCTAGATAATTGCAGAGAGAAGAGAAAACTTTGAACATTTAGGGTATACCTCACGCATTGCATCTTCAAACATACGACTCCAATCATTAGAATTAACTTCATCATCAACTTCTTCACTCTCTAAATCAACATGTTCATTGTCCTCATGATCTTGAGCCATGTGTTCCAACATCTAATAGTCTTCATTATCTTCAAATATTTGATCATTTATTTATACGTCATCATCAACGTTTAGGACTTCTATGACATTTGACTCACCCATAGATGTTGGGAGTTTACCGTGATAGATTCACCTATTGTAACCCTAAGCCATTACCCTATAAAAAAAAATGGCATTGGATCACTTTGATTGGGTGGCACTCCATATTTAAGAAATCACAACAAGGACACAAAATATGACCATTGGATTCTCGAGCAAACTTTAGTGCCACTTTAAGGAATTTTTTGACTCCCTCGATATATTCATTATTTGTTCAATTATAGGCATGGTGCCACGTTCTTTCTGACATCCTAAAATTAAACTACATTATTCTATTTTTTTTTTCATTTCTCACATGGTATAACTCCTACTTACATGGAATCATCATAAATAAATATCATTTCATCATTTTCGAATAATAGGAAAAAAAAAGTACCTCATTAAATTTTGTCAAAATATCTAAGATAGCTAGTTCCTACATTGAATATAAGTAGCCAAAAATGATAAGTATCCTAACTTCAAAAAGCACATCATAGTAATAATTGAAGTCCCAACATATTAAAAGTTTTTATCCTAAATCAATTGATCATATTTGCATCATGTTGAAAGGAGTGGAAGTGTCAAAGTTCTATTATGATGAAACCATTGGGTTGCATCTTGATAAAATTATCCTAAAATATAACTTCATAGCTTATCCTAATAAACACAAAATTTAAAGAACTTCAAATTAAATGTGAAAGTTCTTATGTAAACCCCTAATTCTTTTTAAAGCATTATGTGGTAACCAATAAGTGTCAAGAAAACTAAAACCATCTAATTAATAAACCAAATCATTAAAATAAATATAGTAAGTGGTATATTAAATTTTAAGTAAGTGTAATGATGATTACAAGATAGTAAATGAATAATGAAATAGTCTCATAAAAAGAACATGATGAGCTCATAGAATTTTTCTAAATGTAAACTTGATATCAAAATATTGTTTGCTTTTAAGTATAATATATCTTAAAAATCTTTGTTTGTTGCAATTACTATCCAAGAAGGTTACAAATTATTACACTAAATAACACTTCAATATATGAGGATTCTTTCATATTTTATTTAAGGATATAATAAGTCCTACAAGATATATAATAGCAATTGGCTTTATTATGAGCATACCTAATTAGTTGGTTAATCAATTATTGAATTTAAGCATCACTTCTCATCATGGAGGTTCTACTTGCTAGTTTTGACTTTTAAAGTTGGAAATTTAGGATGAGTGCATACAATAAATGAACCAAACGATATTGTGGTCTTCGTTTTAGAGGGTCAAGACAATAATCTTCTTGGGCAAAATAGGTGCATCATCACTTAATAATAGTTAAAGATGTCTCAATCATGTGTCTCTTGGATTTTTTTCATGTTAGATAGTAATAGATTAAAACAAGCCAATTCCAGTCAGGATACAAGGTTCCACATGATATATAGTAAAAGATAGACATACAAATCAAAAGGTAAACGTATTACCAAATCCATGTGCCCAACAGTCGATTTCAATATAAAATATAATCACTCAAATCTTGAAGCTTAAACCCAAAAATGATTGGTTTGATGATTGAACTTATTATGTTTACTACGAACAAGTCTTGGTAAATAATGAAGTCTTTTAATACATTTAGACCCACCAAATCCCACTACTTGGGATCCATTGCCTATGTAATTCTATTAGATAATTATCATTACCAATAAAAAAAATTTTAGCTACAATTCAGCTACCTTTTGGTTTGAACATCAAACCCAAACAAGAAAATCTTTTAGTACACAAATGTATATCAAAGCCATGTGTAGATTACTCTTCATGCCTGTCTTATAGGAGTTCACAGATGGGTGATGTGCATCAAATAATTCTCTTTCCTTCTATATATTGTAAAGTATGACATGATCATGAAGTAATTCCTTACTTTAAGAATAGGAGCTTGACTAGAGGTAATCTAACAAGTTATAGGTGTTAAATTTCATATAGAACACTTCCATAGTCACAAAATTTGTAGACATTATCATTTTCATTCTACTATGTATTTACCAACAAGTTTCTATTTTTTGAATGACATCATCCTAGACTATAAATTGGTCAACTTAGAAATACCAACTATTACTATAGTAGGCAAACTCATCAAAGCAGGGATTCTAATTCTTATTTACAAGTTAAACCAGAAAAGCACCTGATAAGAATTTCACTATGGTTTACTTCCATAGAATAACTTTATTGGCATAACAAATCATACTTGAATTACAATGGAGGTCAAGATTCGGTCTTACCCTTAACTAATAACTCTTGTCAACATATTGGCAAAGGAATTGGGATAAAAGACCACAATTCCTTATAGAGTATGGTGTGAAGGATAACAGGTCAATTCTATCTAGAAATGCTTGTAATACAAAAAGAGTCAACATTGCGGTAAAGTATCATTAGAGAGAGAGATTTTACCATATAACCAGAACATTATGCATTTGTTGTAACATACCATCCAATTGGTATGCAAGTGTCAAGAGCTACATCTTCATGAAAGCTCAAAGTGTGAAGTGCTTAAATGTGACATTGTGGTAAAATATCATTAGAGAGAGGAATTTTAGTACACTTTCTCTTTGTTGAAATTAACAAGTGCTTGACATGTACGTCTTATCCAGTCAAAACTTATTCCATTTAAGAAGATCCAATTTTGAACACATCAAACGTAAAACAATTGATATCTTAATACTTTGAAATTCTCAAGATTAGGGAATCAAGTAAAACCACATAGATAGAATAAATTAAATCAAGATTCCCTTTGCTATTGGGGATAGCTAGAATTTTGTTCAAGGTTACACATGAATCCTTCTGGCTTAACTTACTGCACCTCCTGCATTTAAGCTATGAGTAATAGAAAAAATAAAATAAAATAAAGAAAAACTTAGCTGCAAAGTTCCAAATTAGCAAACAAAATTAACCAAAACCCATCCCTAACAAAAATTTGTTTCCATAACAACATTATCCCAAACTCCATCTTCATATTCGTATATTGAAAAAAGAAGAAGAAGAAAATCCTTACCTAACCTTAAAATACCTAGCCAAAGCATTTGAAAAACACTAGATTGAATCATTTGTAGAAACAAATTAAATTACACATTCAACATATATTTAAACTAAAAGTAAAAATAATAACATTAAGAATGTAAAAGAACAAGAATCAATGGATAAAAATCATACCTTAATTTTATCCAACAATGTATATCTTCTGGTGGGAAAAAAAATTAATTAACTTTGTTAGGAATAATAAAAAGAAGAGAGGAACAAAGTTGAGAAAAAACTACCAGGGAGTCTTCCAATGATTATGGTGGAATGAGATGAACATAGAGCGAGAGAGAGAGGAGTAGAGCAGGAATGGAAAAAAAGGGGACCTACTTAGGTTAAGTCACTGACCTATCACACCTACCACTTTTTCAACCTATCACCTACAACTTTTATACATAACCTACCACACCTATAACTTTATGCAAAATCCAATGGTCGATCTTGCATCTTCTCTATAAGTATTCCGTATAAGACTAGACTTTTTACCAAAAAAAAAAAAAAGAGAAAATATAGTATGAGAGAGGAGGGAAGAATAAAGAAGGGAATAAGTTATCAATAGTATAATCTTTTTTTTAGCGGGTGACTCCTTGCAAAAGGGTTATTTTAATTTATTTTAAGGAAAAAACAATATAAAGGTATATCCTACTATTGACATAACTTATTTGAGGGAAACTTTCTTTGTATAAGACTTTAAAAAATTAATTGATTAATAATTTGGTCCTAAAAAGTACCCTTGCCATAGTTTTTTCATTGCAGGAAATTAAATTTCTTGTAGTGATCATTAATGACATAACACCCATATGAGCGATATGCTCATGAAAGACCTTAGATGGTAGATCTTTAGTCAGCGAATTCATAACCATGGCATTTATTCCAATGTGTTCTTCATATATTTGGCAACTCTAAACTACTTCTTTAATAATTAGGAATTTAATGTCCTTGTGTTTTGATTTTGATGAGCTCCTTTGTTGTTTGAATATATCATTGCCAATTTATTGTTACAATATAATCTTAGTGACCTTTCCATGTTATCTATTAAGTCAAGCTCGGGGACAAAATTTTGTAGCTATTTCCCATGACTAGATGCCTTGTAACATGGTATGAACTCAACTGTCATGGTGGAAGCTGTAGGTGTTTGCTTAGCACCTTTCAAGGAAATAGCTCCTCCAGTAAGTAGGTAGATATAGCTTGAAGTATATTTTTAGCTATCTTGGCTTCCCACAAAATCAAAGTCAGAATACCTAATGATCTCCAATTGATTCGATCTCCTATATGTGAGCATGTAGTCTTTTCTACTCTTAAGGTAATGTCTAACCCTTTTAACCGCTTTCTAATGATCTATTCATGAATTGCTTAGATACTGCCCAACAAATGAACCATGTACACAATGTCTTGACATGTAAATACTGAGAATACATTAAAATTCCTACAATTGAAGCATAAGGAATCATTTGCATTTCCTTAGTTTTGTACTCAATCTTATGACACTAACTAAGATTAAGTTTGTCTTTTCTTAGCAACAAAGGTATCACCTGATTTACAATCCTACTCGCCAAATCTCTTAAGTATTTTCACAATATGTCCCTTTTGTGATAGGCCAAGAGTACATCAAGAACGATCTCAATAAATTTGTATTAAATACAAAAGATCCTTCAATAAGATTTTTCATCTCAAATTTATTTGATAGAAATTTCTTTGTCATGTGAAAGAAGTCTTTATCATTGGTAGCAAGTAGTATATCATCAACATATAAAACCAAAAAGATATACTTAGTCTTATTGAACTTGTGGGATACACAATCATCAACTAAATTTATCTTAAACCTAAAAGAGAGGATTGCTGAAATAAAGAGATGAATATTGAGAAATAATGGCTTATCTATTTCATTGATTAAGAATGAATATATATACACAAATTGAGTATTACCATAAATTACAAAAATAGGCAACTATCATAGAATTAGGAGATTACAATTAATTACAATTGATTGTCTATTAAATTTAGAATATATAGAAAGACTATTGTAATTAAATTTAGAATATCTAGAGGAGACGTCAATCTTGATCCTTAATTCTTGAAAGTAGCTTGGTAGAAGTAGTTTGGTAAGAGCATTAGCCAATTGATCTACTAAGGAAACATAAGCAACATGAAAGAGCACTCGATCGGACTTGATTCCACGTAAAGTGATAATCAATTGCCACATGTTTCATGCATGAATAAAAGACTAGATTAGAATAGAGATAGGTAGCACCAACATTGTCACAGTAGATGATAGGTGATATGAAAAGAGTGATGCCAAGCTTTGTGAGAAGGGAACAAATCCAATTGATTTCTGAAGTAGTAGCGACAACTAATCAATACTCAGCTTCTATTGATGATCGAGCAATGGTACGCTACTTCTTAGATGGCCAAGAAATAAGATGATGACCAACATAGATAATATAGACACTCATAGAGGTATAGTCATCTTTGTTGCCAATCTAATTTGCATCAAAAAAGGCATGAAGAGAAGGTGGATTTTCCTAATAAAGAAATAATCCATTAGTCAATGTGCCATAGATATTGAAGCAGTCATTTTATAGCATTTTAATATTCAAACAATGGGTGATGCATGAACTAGGAAAGTTTTTTAACGGCATATGTTATGTCTAGGCAAGTGAGGCAAAGATATTGTAATTTGCCAACAATTGTTCTCTACTATGTGTAGTCATTTGGCATTGCCTGAATAAAGTATGAGATTGCTACCTGTAGCAAGTGGTGTAGCAATAGGTTTTCCACTAGACATTTTTTTTTTTGGGGTAAGAAGATTAGTGATGTAGCACCTTTAACTTAGCATCAGAGCAAACGGAGTGGTGAGAACCTTAATACCGAGAAAATAAGACAAGGTGCCAAGATCCTTGATTGAGAATCTTTGTGCCAAGAGGTTAGTGTAGTATTGAATAATGTTCGTGTTGGTACCTATGATAATAATGTCATCCACATAAATAAGGAGATATATAGTATTGTCTCTTGAGCAAAGAATGAATAGAGAAGTGTTTGCATGAGAGCTTGTAAACTTAGATTCAATAAAGAATTGGCGAAGTTCAATTCTAGGTACCAAGCCTGTGGTGCTTACTTGTTTCCATATATAACCTTCTTTAATTTACATACATGTGTTGGATGGTCTTTATCAACAAATGCTGGAAGCTAGGCCATGTAGACATATTCAAAAAAGATAGCCTTGAAGAAAGGCATTATTAACATCTAACTAGCACAACTGCCAACCTTTATCGACTGCTAAGCTGAGAATAAAGGTATTGTTATCGGCTTGCTAACCAAGTTAAAGGTGTCAAGATAATCCACTCCAAGGTTGTTGATGAAAACCTTTGGCAACTAATATATAGCTTTGTACTTGTCAACAAAACCATCAGGAAGCTGTTTAGTACAAAAAAACCCACTTATATCCAACAAGATTGTTAGAGTAGATGGAACAAGTTACCAAGTTCCATTTTAACAAAAGCATCAAATTCATCATTCATAGCTTCTCCATTTGGATCTTTTAGGGCTTGGTTAATAGTATGAGGCTCAATGTTGGATGGTTGAGAAAGAGCAACATTGAGATTCATCTTAGTTAAGGGTTATGGATGTTGTTTTTTGCTCTAGTGGTCATGGATGTGTATTTGATGGGTAGTTTGGGCTATGTTGAAGCAGAAGATGTCTTAGAATTGGATGGTTTTGTTGATAAACGGTCGATGGTTGGGGCATTTTGTGATAGATGTTAACACGAAGAGTCCTTTGGGGGGCGTTAGTGAGGCACTTGAAAGTAGATAGACTTTAGATCGAGGAAGCCATTTTGAAATGATCTCAAGGGTGGGTGAAGCTAGATGAGAGTGATGATTGTAAAGGAAAAGAATTTTCAAGAAATTTGACATGACGAGAAATATATGTTTTAGAAGTGAACAAATCAAGTTAGATATAGGCACTTGTGTTAAAGAGTAACCAAGAAAAATATAAGGAGTAGAATATGATCAAGTTTAGTTGGGAATAAAGACAAAGCCGCAGATAACATAAGCAACACAACACCTAAAGTTTAGTGTAGTTGGGTTGACACTCAAAAAGTTTTTTCAAAATGAGATGCTTCTTTGTTGAGAAGTTTCTCATGGAGCTCAGCAAAAGATATTGACATGTCACAAGCATTATTTGCACCAATGATTGATTTGTAGTCATCACCGAATCTTTTAAGATCCCAATCAATAAGATCATCATCACAAACTGGCTTCCCTCGAAGAGAAAATTCATCGGTATGAGTCTTATTACATGCATATATTCACTAATTGATTTTGAGCCTTTGTTACATTGCTTTAATTGTTCCTTTAATTATTTAATATGACCACGCGATGATTTGGCGTAGGTATTAGCTAAGGTTACCATGCATCAAGGGAAGTGATGGTGCAAGCAATAAGTAGCTGCATGAAACGGAGATAGCACACAAATAGAGCTAAGATGAGACAATATCGTGCTTCTAGGTTGTGTAAGCGATGTGGAGATGTAACATAATTGATGGTAACGAAGGGTGTGGTGGAGTATGAGTGCCATCAATGAAGTGATGAAGATCATAACCTTCAAGAAGAGATTAGATTGAAGGCTTCCATGTGAGATCATTGGTGCATGACAATTTACTAATATAAAGAGATTGATGTAAGGAGGGGATGTTGAGGATCATGGGGGTTTTGGATGAAGATAGGATCATTAATGAAGAGTAGGTAGCGTTGAAAACCATTTGGAGAGTAGGTAGTGTGAAAAACATTTGGGAGGACTGTGGTGTAGTTTTGTGGTTTGTCTAAAAATATAACCTAAGAAGATTACCGCTTGATACCATGTTGAAATAAAGAGAGGACTATTGAGAAATAATGGCTTATCTATCTCACTGATTAAGAATGAATATATATACACAAATTTCAAATGAGTAATGCCATAAATTACAAAAATAGGAAACTATCATAGAATTAAGAGATTACAATTAATTACAATTGATTCTCTATTAAATTTAGAATATATAGAAAGTCTATTATAATTAATTCTCTAACAATGATGACTTGATGAAACCTATAATACTATGGATAAGAAACATATTTAAGTTATATATAGTTTTCTTTAATTTAAAAATCATTTGCTTTGGGTCTTTAGAAACCAAGTTTTCAAGTTGTTACATATAAATTGTTTCATTAATGTCACCATTGAGAACGTTATTTTAACATCTATTTTATGTAACTAAAGATCAAACCATTGGCTAGCCATTACTTAAGGCTATCGTCCTATTTCCTTATGTTTTGATTTTTGGGTACTCTTGTATGATGTTCTTTATTAGCATTTAATGAAATCTTGTTTCTCACCGAAAAAAAATAAATATCAAACCATTATAATCCTAAAGGAATCTTTTGAAGAATGGAGAGAAGGTTTCTTCATAATCAATGTTTTCCTTTTGAGTGAAGCCCTTCACAATGAGACAAGTCTTATGTCTTTCCACATTATCTTTTGATTCTCTTTTTTTCTTAAATATCCATTTGCGACTAATGGGTTTCATACCTTTAAGCAAAGGGACAAGATCCCATACATCATTGTTTACCATGGATTTATTTATTTTTTATTCATGGCATCAATCCACTTTTGAAAGTCAGAACTTTCAATGACCATGCATGCATTGATTGGATCATCATCTACCATGCCAATGTCCATATCATGTTCTTGGAAAAGACAATATAATCATGTCGATTTTTATTTCTTCTCTGTCTAGTGGATCGTCTTAATGGAATTTGTTCTTGAGGTTTTTGAATTTTTGCTTTAGGAATATTCAATTGACTTTGATTAAGGAGATTTTCTTGTTGCTTTAGAGTTATGTCTTGCACTATTTTGGGAATGATTACCAAATCATGGTCAATGGTAATCATAGGAAGATAAGTGAATTTTTCTTCCTCTTCAAAGACAAAATCTTTAACTATATCATCGCCCTCTTAAATAGTGAATTTCTCATCTTAAGGATATATTTATTTTGTGGGATCATAGAAGATAGATTGTGTGAACCTCCCCTCAAAATTTTAAAAATTGCATGGATCTCAACTTTTTTCAAAAGTTAGCACTTACACCCCTACAAAGCTAAAGTGGAGAATGACATGTAAATTATGCTTATATGGTGTTAGTGTCTCATTACATATAATATACAAATTTAAAAAATGTTTGAAAGATTTTTAATTTTCTAGAAAAAATAATTACAAAAGAAAAAAGGTTGATATGACAAGATGAACAATGCACAAATTTAAAATCTCCTATATATTTACAATTTAAAGTAGAATATAGCCTAGTGTAATTATAAATAGTGTTGCTTAGGTGTTAGACAAGGTACAAGTTTCAAATTATTTATGTATTTATATTTCAAAGTAGAATAAAATCATTTTTTTTCCTTTTAGTTATTTTTTATCATTCATTTTTTTAGAATATATATATTTTAAAAATTATTAATTAAACATAATATATGTAATGACATGTTAGAATTAACTAAACAAAATTTATATATTATTTGCTTTGTTAGTTTTTTTTTTTTTTTTTTTTTTTTGGTATAAGTATTGACTTTTAAAAGATTAAGGCTTCATGAAATTTACTTGTTCATATAATATATACCCTTTTGACCATTTAGAGCACTCGACAAAATAGCTGACAAACTATTCTTAAGTATAACATCCTTTTGTTTGGCTTATATAGCCTTGCCTCAACTAGACAACCTTAAATGCGTAAATGTTTTATATTAAACCTTTTGCTTGCTCATAAGTCATATGGGGTTTTACTTGTTGTTTTAGTCACAAATTTTTCAAAGATGTAAGTTGCAATATTTCATGCCTCTCCTAGAGTGAATTTGGTTAGTGTAAGTCATCTAGGGTTTTACTTCTGTGGTTATTCCTAATTTGACCATCTTAAATTAGGAATGTTACACTAAAGTTTCTACATATATTAGCATAGACTCGATTATTAAACCTTATGAGATCACTTTTAATTATAGACCAAACTTTATAATAGCTCATGACATATAATTATTGATAAGGGTAATGTTATGAATGATAGTTACACTTTAACAAAATATATAATTAGATACCTAAAGTTTAAAATAGATCAATTTAGTATATGAACTTTGAAATTGATTAATTTAGTATTTGAAAGAACTTTTTGTGCATGCAAATAGTACGTCCATCAAGTTTTTTTAAGGTATTGAATTAATCAATTTCAAAGTTCAAGTACTAAATTGATCAATTTTAAATTTTGGGTACCTAATTACATATTTTGCCAAAGTTTAGGCATCATTTATGACCTTATCCTATATATATCAATAAAGGATAATGTCATAAATGGCACTTGAACTTTAGTAAAATATGCAATAGGTACATGAACTTTAAAATTGATCAATTTAGTACTTAACAACTTAATAGAGGTACTGTTAGGGTTCACGAAAAGTTCTTTTAGATACTTTCAAAGTTCAGTACATTCGATATTAACTTATATATATATTATATATATATATGAGTTCATAAAGAAAATTCTAACATTGTCAAGCCTAGATTTTTAACATCCCAGAGAACAAAATCCCATTCTAATGTTTCATAGGCATTCTCTATATCAAAATTTATGATCATCCATCTCGTCTTTCTATTTTGAGTTATGCACATATGATGAACTTTGTTCATGAGAATTATATTCTCTGCTACTTTCTTGTCTATGATAAAACTAGCTTGATAAGGATAAATTGAGTCATTAAGCCATGGTCTAAATGTATTTACCAAATATTCTTGTGATAATCTTTTAGTAGGTTATACATAACCCCATAGGTTTGAAGTTTTGTACATTAGACTCTAATGTTTTTGGAGTTTAAAGCAAGCTATGTTTGCTTTAACTAAAAGGGAAATTTTTGTGATTCAAAAACTTCTTTTAATAGTTCCTCAATTGAATAGCCTACTATATTCCAACACTTTTTGGAGAAGAAAGCATTCAACCTATCTTATCCTAGAGCTTTCATAGGTCTAATATCTCTCAGGACCGCATAAATTTCCTTTGTTTCCAAGGGATCCCTAATATTTACTTTATATGATCTAATAAATCATAATAGAGGTCTTTTAGTGTTGCATTTGTGGCATAAAGCAACTCTTTTCTTTGAATAGAAGAATTCCTTACAGAAGGAATTAATCATATATTATAATATCCTCTTGTTTAAAATACCAATTGCCCATTAAATCATTAAGAGCTAAAATTTTGATTTTAGGATATCTTAACTACTTCCTTGAAGGAGGAATGAATCATTTTATTCTAGCTAGTCATTATATTCCCACTCGAATCAAGCCTTTTATAGATCAAATATTGTAATTGTTTTAGTTTGCTTAAGTGAATTTTAGTTCAATATACTTTATAAGGTAAATGTTAAATTTAGTACCAATACTTTGTACAAAAATTCAATTTAGTGCATAAACTTTAAAGTGATCAATTTAATATCTAATTAAGCTTTTTGTGGCTATTTTACTACCTTCTTAATATTGTTTGGTCTATTTGTTGACATGGAAAAGGAAGCCTTTTGTTGAGTTTTTATTATTTGTCTTAACACTGTCTAGTATTATTAGGTTGTCTCCTTCATGTTAGAAAAAAGCAAGCAATATGTGAAAGGTAGTCAAAATAGTCATGAAAAATCAGATAGGGTATTAAATTGACTACTTCAAAGTTCAAGTACCGAATTGAATTTTCGTACAAAGTTCAAATGCCAAATTTGACAATTTCCTTACTTTATACCCACAAGAACATTTTTCATTCATATAAGAAAGATATTGGAAGGTTTTACACTTGTTGAAAATAACCCCTCAACATTTTTTATATAGGGAAATTATACCATTAGTATCCCCAAAAGCTACCTAAGATTTATTATTAATTAACTATTCTCAAGAACTCCTTGAGACTTTACCATAATGACATTCGTAACACTAATGAAGGTAAAGCATAAAGGATAGAAAAATATTAGGTGATGTTAAAATTATTAATCTAGGAGCTCATGTATTACCTAATTTGATTGTTTTATCTTCATAACATTGAAAGCATCCATGTTACACATCATGAGCATGTTAGGGCTCTTCCCTTTTATTGGATTTATTAAATATTCATCCAATTAAGCTAAATAAGAGTAATTGCAGACTACACCACTTTTCATTTCCATTAAAGTAACCATATCTAGAATATACTCCATTAACATACCGTACATTACATCATATTTTTCTTAAGAAGTTAAACCTTGCACATTCCATGCCATAATAGTTGGCTTATCTATTTTGATGATTATTTAGTTAGAGAGTTGAAGTGTCATAACCCTATTCTATATAACTTCCACATAAACCAATTTAGAGATAGTTGCCTCTAAGGTAAATAGTGCTAGAGTTTACTTAGTTTCGAACATAACCACTTAATCTTCTTTATTTTGAAGAAGAAATGATTGAGAAATATATTATTTAAATTTAGAAAGATACAATCAATATTTCTCTTGGGGTTTCCATGTCTTAGGCTAAAAAGTTTGTTTAACCACTATCTTTAGTCAGTATTCAAATTACTTTGGAATTTAGAATAGATAATTGCCTCTTGATTGAGTGATAGAGGAATTAGCATTATGCATTTCCTTCTTGGTGGTAACTAGTCTTTGTGTGGATGGTTGTGCTATCTGGTTTTGTTATTTGGACTTGAATCCAAGCTCCATGAACTTATGAAATGATCTAACCATTCAAAAACCCTACTTTTTCTTGGTCCACTAGTACCCTCTCTTAGTAACGTAAAAAGGAAAAGTATAGGAGGTATGACACTTGTTCACCTATGGAACGTGATAAGTATATTTAAGTCTTTATTTAAGATGAGAAATTATGATGAATTTTATATATGTTAATGATTATTTGTAAAGATTTGATACTTCATTTGGTTAATTTTCTATTTTAAGATGTTGAAGAGAATTTATGAGCTTATGGAGTAAAATTAATCAAGCTTAATCAAGTTTTGGATGAAAATAAAGAAGTTCTGAAAAAGTTCAGAAGAACATGGGTAGGTTAAAGTAATCGTGCTTTGTTTGCATTTCATAATAAAGGGAGATCCATAGCTAAGGTAGAAATAGTGTTCAATGCAGTGAATGTCAAAATGTTACACGACTAAATATAAAAAGTTGTGTATAACCTGGGCTTTTCTAAAGATGTGAAAGGAGAAGATATAGAGAGGTCTACAATTACATATGCCAAGCCATGTTTCAATCATGTTTATTTGGGATTAAAAGAAGAATGTAATCAGAGAAGTCCACGGGTTAATACATGACCCTGTGTTTATGTCATGCCGTTGTATTGTTGAAATGTTATTGAAGACTCAAAGAGAAGCATCGAGTAATAGTTCATGCAATATATACACCATACTCTATTTTGATTGAAGATTTGTAAAGAGGTCATAAAGACACACAGTTGATTTAAGCTACCCTGCAATGTCTACGCCATGCTCTATTTCGATTGAAGATTTATAAAGAGGTCAAAAAGATACACAATTGATTTAAGCTATCCATGTACAACCCATGGAGATCAGGTTTTTTATGAAGCTTATCCTACTTTGAAGATATCGTAAAGATTGATATTTATTCAAAATTGGTTATCATTTTTTACTAGGGTTTTGTTGTCTATAAAGATGTCTTAGAACAAAGTTTAATCATGAAGACCTCAAAAATTACACATTTCATATATTGTAATCTTAGATACTTGTCTAGGGTTTAATAAAGCAAAGTTAAGAAATAGAAAGAGACTGCAATATCATTGTTTTCAAAGGTGTATTCTTTTTTCATTCTCATGTTCTTAATAATGTCTATTGTACTTTATAGTTTTGTAAAGAAGGATTAAAGATTTTAGTCTAAGTGTTAATGAATCTTAGAAATTGCTATGCAATCATGTACTTAATGTGTATTCAATGAAGTTATATGTTTTCTTAATTCTATTATGTGTGCTTTAATTGTCTCTTGAGTTGATATGACTCCAATTCTTGATTATTTTTATATTAGTTAATTGATGGATTACTTGTATAAAAAGATCTACTATAATAAGAGAGGTTTGTTACAATCCTAGATATAGGATGATGAAAATCTTCTATATTAGATTGAATGAGAATTTGATTTAATATGAGATTCATAAAGCTTTAATGTAATTCTTAGATTGTTATTAGTTAGGAAGATATTTTAGTAGATAGATTCAAGAATAAGGAGTTGTTAATCTTAAAAGAGATATCAATTTAATAAAGGAATCTTGTAGATCAGAAAATAATAATCAACATTAAACTATCCATAACTATTAACCTAGTAGTTTCTAGTGGGGATTTAATGCTTAGATGATGTTTAATGACATTGTGATTAATCTTTTATTATCTTGATTTGTGATTGTGATAGTGATAGTAATATAATACATAATTAGATTAGATTAGTAATAGAATCAACAGTTAATAACTTTGAATTGACTAATAGGCTTGATAGTAGAAAAGAAAGTTAATACTAGTAATTCAAGATCCCTGCGGGATGATACCTATGCTTAACTTTTATACTATAATTCATAGGTATAATTGTTAGAAATTGATCGTAGGATGTTATTAGTGATGATTTTATTGGTTATTATGATCAATAATTAGAGTGTCCTAATTTTGGTGAAGAATATTCAAATGGAATACTATCACTACTTTTGGATCCAAGTGTTTTTAAGTTTCTTTCAATTTTCTTTATTATAGAGCATCATTTAAAGGACAACTTAGTTAGCTTTGTAAAGGTTTGTTCCTTTATTAACTTGGGGCTTTAAAGGGAAAACCTTCTATCTTCTTTTCTCTTGTCTTCCTATGATTAATTTGATTGTGTTTGTTCATTTATAATTGTCATTTTGCTTTCCTTAGAACTTTATTAGGTGTTTTTTTTTTTTTTTTCGTGTGTTCATGTAAGCTTCATTGTTGTTACTACTTAGCTTACAAACTCACTTGCTTTATTTTCAATCTAGGTAAAATATACCAGAATATATCAACATTTGGTAGTAAATTCATTTAAGGTATCAATGTTTTGAGTAGTTCAAAAGAGGTATAAATATTTGACAAAGTTTATCATATCAATGTTTTGTAAAGTTTATTTAAGTTATCGATGTTTGGATTAATTTTCAACTAAATCTCTTAATTTTCTATTAATAGTCAATTGTTTATACTTTATTTGTCTCACTTTGCCAAACGTTCATACCTTTTTTAACCATTCAAAACGTTAATATCTTAAATGAACTTATCCCCCAAACGTTGATACCTCTTTTTAATCACTGAAAACGTTGAAACCTTAAATGAACTTACTCTAAAAAGTTAATACAGTTTGATGTAATTTTATTTTTTTAATCTTGTTCTCCGTAAAAATGGCAATTTAGCACTTGATGACCTTTTGATTTCTATCTTTCCTTTTTAAAATGTAGTAAAAGATATATTTTGATAGTTTTTTGTTTCATTGATATTTTAAACAAGTTATTTTTCCTTGATTTTCTTCTTCTATGTACAATCAATTATTCATCACAATCTTGTTTTTAAATTGCATCTAAATGATTAATACCAACATTGTAATCTCTCTCTTATTATTTTGGTTCTTTCATAAAATCCTTATAGTTGTTTCATTTATTGGTTTCATGTTGTTCTCTTCTAAATTTTTGTCCTTGGAAACCATGTAAATATTGTAGATCATTTCAATAATTTGGCATGGATTAGTCTTAGGGGCTAATGATAAAGGTTCTTAGTGTGTTAG
Source organism: Combretum micranthum (assembly GCA_024138025.1). Classification (NCBI taxonomy): domain Eukaryota; kingdom Viridiplantae; phylum Streptophyta; class Magnoliopsida; order Myrtales; family Combretaceae; genus Combretum; species Combretum micranthum. The sequence goes on along the minus strand of JAMXBD010000622.1, from coordinate 41,674 downwards.
AAGTGTAGTAGTGGGTTTGTAGGCTATTGTTAAAGACCATGAAGACACATTTTTTATTTGTTTTACTTTATGTTGCTTTGCTATACAATATAGAGTGAGTAAAAGTAAAAGATAGATTTATACAGTGTTGGATTCCTTTAGACTTACTTCCCATTCCAACACTAAAGAAGAATAAGTCTTGGATACTAGTCATTGGATCCTCAAGGGCTCTATGTAATTTCAAGTATTTATTTATCGTTTATTATTCATTTTGTTATTGATTATTTGCTAAATTTTATTTAATGTAGAAAGAGACCATATCTTGCATTAAACTCATTTCACTACCCCTTTCCCTTGTAAGTTTAGCCTAGTTTGTATTCAATTGGTTCTGATGCTAATCCATAATTAATTGTTTAATTGCATATTAGAGAAAAGATCATTTTTACTAATGCATAAAGCATCTTAAAGGAACAAGTAATAAATAGAGCATCACTCTTAACCCCTAATAATTATCCATGCTAGGAATGTTGAATGTAAAATTTTCTTAAAACCTAAAGTAGACTTTTATGTAATGTTGTAGAAAGTGTTCCAATCAAAATAAAAAATAAACGTGAAAAGGATGACACTAAAGAGGGGAAATTAACTTAAATGAGATTGCAATTAATATTTTATATTTTGTTATGAATGAAAATGACTTTAATAGAACATGCACATATACTAGTACTAAACTAATTTGAGATAAATTTGAATGTATATATAGAGGAACATACTTTGTCAAAGATACAAAAATAAGTTTATTATGCTAAACATTAAAAATTTCAAACTGGATCATAATGAAACAACCAATGAAATGTATTATAGAATTATCAATAAGAAATTTAATAATGTTGAAATTCATTAAAAAAATTCTTACGTCTTTACCAAAGGAATAAGAAACCAAGAAAATCACTAATAAAGAGGCTCATGATCTAAGCACCATGCCAAAGAGAACTTCTTAAAACTCTTAAGACACATGAGAAGATTAAGAGATAAGGAGAATAATCTAAAAATAAATCAATTTCACTCAAGGCAACAAGCTCCACTTCAAGTGATGAAGAGAGTGAGGATGATGATGAGGACCTAGCCATGATGGCTACTAGGTTTAATAAATATTTCAACTTCAATAATATATTGAAGAAGGACATCATAAACATATCAAAGTCAAGTAAAGAGAAGAAAGAGGTCCTCACTTGCTTCAAATGTGACAAGTCGGGTGACATACAACAATACTACCTAGTTCTTAAGAAAGTTGGCAAATGATCAAAGAACGGGGGCACTAATGGCTGTTAGAGTAATGACGGTTCTAGTGATTTTGATGTGGATGTGTACTTCATAACATTAGATGATGATGTATGTTCTTCCTCATCTAGTATTTCCTACGAAGAACTAGTAAATATATATGATAAATTACATTAGAATATAGCTAAAATCAAAGAGAAGAATAATATTATAAAGATAATAATGAAGGAAGTAGGTAACGAGCTAAATATCTTCAATTGTGAATATTGTAAAATTAAGAATGAGAATGGGAGATTAAATGAGGAACATAGACATTTGAAATTGGAGAATGAAAAATTGAATAATTAAAATGAACAATTGTGCAAAAAGATTGCTAACCTAAAAATGGAATGTGATGGTTTGAAAAAAAGAATATATATAGTTATAAATAAACAAGTGGAAATGGAGAATAATGATTTGATGCTTGAGAAGATAGGGGAACTTAAGTTCAAAAATGAAAAATTTGAAATCTAACTTAGAGAGTTCAAAGCAAGCTAAAGTTAAGTTTACCGAGGGTGAAAAGAATTTAGAGGTATTTATTCGATGATGAAGGCTCAGTTTGGATAGGGTAAAATTGGTTATAGTAAAAAAAGTACATCTAAACCATAATCATACATATATAAGGAGTCTTTGTCTTCAAAGGATCAATAAGCTAGTCTAATCATCAATTAGATAGTCTTTTCAATTGCGTCACCCCACAATCAACCACCATATCATAACCAGATAAATAAAACATTATTGGACTATCACCTTAGGGGGTAAAAGAGTGAGTCGGAGCCTAATATGCTAATATATTACTCACATGCACATGCGCAAACATTATCTAAGCACACATGCATTTCACAATCAATATGCATAAACCAATTCATAAATATCTTTCATTTAACTCATTCAAGCGATAAGGGATAACTATGTATCTTGGGGTACACGGACATATACATATTACATATTACATATTACATATATATGGTGTTGGGCACTTCTTGATATCCATGAATCCAAGAATTACCTAGATCTACTGGAATCATCTTCTAATGTAACTCCGCGTAAGGACAGGTGCATATTAGCATCATTGGTACTCTTAATCTATTAACTATAGCAAAACACATGCATTGAAGAAATGAATGGCAAATAAGATCAGCCTATTTTGAGTTCTAACATATATAATCACAAGTAACAACCAAGATAAATGCATAATTAGAAGGTTGGCTTAAACAATATAGAATATTGTACTACTTTTATTACCTAATGTTAAAATAATTTACACATATTCAATGTCTTATATACTCATTGAGCTATCCACTAAACTCAAGTCCTTAGAATTAGTCTAAGCACTTTCTATACTTTTTAAGCTACGATTTATATAGGGAGGGTTTGATTAAAGATTGTAAAGTTAGGAAATTAAGTTAACGAGTCGTATAGATAAAGGCCAGTGGATTGGATTAAGTTAAGCAAAATAAAGACATCGAATGTGAAACAAGATGAAAAGCGATAAGAAACTTAGTTCATGGCTAACCGTAAATTGTCTAATGTCTCCCATAAAGTTGATAGGAACCACATCAGCCAGCTGATGGTGATGGACATTCTGTGTCGTGATATAATGGCACCAACTAGCTGGTGTAACATGCACTAGCATGCACATGGATCCTTACATCAAAAGATCATAATTCATTTTCTAAAACATCACTTAGTTCTTCTTACTTCACTAATGAACGTAAACACATGCTCCCATATCGAAATTCCATTCTAAAACATCATGCTTTTTCATTAAAATTAATAATTATTTAATTTATGATCCCTCGAATCTCCTTCCATTGTCCAAAAATCATTAAAACTTCACCTATATATGAAAATTGATGCTTTAAGTGTAATAGCTCCACTCACAATACTCTTACCTGTAAAATATCCAAACTTACCACCACATTAGTTTGGAAATTTCAAAGATTTCTTTGCCTCACTTCTTCTTCGATACCCCACTTATCCTCATTATCATCAAAAGATTTTTGTTGTTGTTGTTTCGACTCCAATAACATGGAAGGAAAGAAAGAAATTGTTTACCTTGATTATCTCTTTATGAAGATTAATTAGTTGTATGTGGTTCTATAATGTTTAGGGTAGGAAATGCTTTCATTCAAAAAAACATAAAAGAAGAAAAATTACATTGAAAGAGGAGGGATAAAGACATATTTATAACTATCTTTTGAATCTTTTGAGAAGGACAAAAATACATCCTTGAGTTCTCATAGTTTTGTGTTTCAAATCTAATCCTTGGAATTCTTTTTTATATTTTATCATAATAATGGTGAGCATGTAATTGAGAAATGAGAGTTACCAGGTGAAAAAGTTAATGTACTTTATTTTAAGGGAAAGCAAGAAATAATTTATTTATTGAAAAAGAAACTTTATTTTGTTTTTTATTTAAACTAAATAAAGCAAATGGCAAAGCAAGTCTAACTTTTTTGGAACTTATTAGGTATTTAATGTTGTAAAAAGGATATATGCCTATTCATATTTTTATCTTTAATTTTTTTTTCATTTTAGTTTGATAAATAAACAAGTTCTAAATATTGCAAATACGATAAAAAAGATAGGAAAAATATACAATTAAGACAGTTTAAAAATAACCTAAATGACTTTGAAGTTACACGGAAATTAATAGAAACAAATGCATAAGCATTAAAAAAAAAAAATGAAAGAAAAGAAAACCATTATGATTGATATGCTACGTGTGATTCTTAGTGCTAGGAAAGAATGGATAAGAACATATGTTTACTGCTAAATACAATTATAATCATTATACAGTTTGTGATACATCACTTCCAATGATATGTTGCCGATTAAATAATTGGCGTAAAACTCAATTTTGACATTACATAAATTTGGGCGAAATTCGATTGTGGATTATTCAATGAAAAGAAAGTCACAACATCGTGTTTTATGAATTTGGGTGAAATCCAATTGTCGATTATTCAATCAAAAGAAAGTCACAACATCGTGTTTCTAGGCAGCCACATTCCTAATTACAAAAAGAAACTGAAACAATTTTAAAAATAAAATAATTTTTTCCCTAAAATAAAATATAAATCTTTAGAGACCATTTTTGAGCTTTAAATGACATTTTTTGGGCGTAAGACTGGACTTTTATAAGCAAATCCAAGCCAAACGGAGGGCTTTGAATCAGCTTCATATGCACATATTATAATAGTTAACCAAATTCTATAGTAAAAGTTATGTACGTTCAAAGCTTGAAAGGTGTTTTAAATTTCTTATTTGATTTCTTTGACCTGTTCTCATTCATAAGCAATCTGTTCCACTTTAAATGCTAGTTGAATAATAACAGATTATATAAGAGCCAAAAATAGAGTTATTCCAAAAGCATTTGTAGGACATTTTTGCTTGCACACGTTCATGCACAATATCATGTATTGGCCACGGTGACATGAGATTCTGATTATTAGCATGACCCTTCTCTCTTTTTCTCTTTCCCTAAGTTTCCTTTTCATTTGGAATCTCAGTGTGAGAATCAAATAATAACTTGCCATAATGGCGGTTTGGTTGTATGTCATCTTCAAATAATAGCAACGATAATGTGAAAATAAGAAACAAGACAAGTAAAGAGTCAAAAAGTTAAAGTCGAAATGATGAAGAATAAATAATTACTTTATAAAATTAGAGAGATCTTCCCTTAGACTAACACGAACCGACAAGTCCAAATTTGGCGGTCAACAAGTTGGTAAGTAATAGTATTTGATCAGAATTTTTTTTCTTTCACAACGAAATAAATGCTAGATAAATAGGGGTTCTCGATGAGGTTGTAGAGGTTATGATCAAATTATTGAATTTTCAATTACATAACCTTTAGTTATCTTAATAGTTTAATAATGAAGTAGTAATCCCGCATTATAAAAACTCTTCTTAACTAGGGTGTGTAATTTTGATAAATTTATTCATAAGCCAATTGAATTAATTTCGATATTTATTTGATTTTGACCTCATAACAATATACTCAAGTTTGAAAATGGTCTATTCAAGTTTTATTTTCAGTTAAACTGGGATTTCATGTTACTTGGTTCCACTAATTCACATGCCTATTCTAACTTGAATGCTAATTGAATTTTAGTTTAATTTGGCTATTAATATACATTATTTCAACTAAAAGAAACTTATATTTGTTAAGTATATTGTGTTAAAGTTGTAATCTAACCACTGAACCTTAAAAATCATTAAATTTGGTATGGTGGGCTTTACGGTATAGAGTTCAAAAAATAACCATCAAGTTAGATTTTCAAATATAAAAGGGATATTCATTTTTGTATTTGGACTAATATTCACATAAATAAATATAAAGAGAAAAAATTTAGTATTTTTGTCATTTGTTTATTGCAAAAAGGAAAACAAAAAAAAAGTAAAATCATTTTTATTTCTAGAAAAATCATTTTGTACTTTCTATATGCCTCTTTTAGAAAGAATGGTTTCAAAAAAAAAAAAACAATATATATATATATATATATATATATATGGGTAAAGAACTTCATTGAAACTCGGAGAAAAACATGTATTATTATTATTATTATTATTTAACATCATCAAACAAAAAATTAAGTGCAAGAAGTCGAACATTACCGATAGGGAATGAAGTTCAAGATCATCTCTCCTTGATGGTACCGATATTCTGTCAGAGGAAAATATCTATGAATACGTGGATACGTGGTTATGTCTATAAAGCAAACACCCATGGATAAAACGAGCATATTTACTAATGGTTTTCATTTGTTTTATTGAAAAAAAAAACAAAAAAAAAAAAAGCAATTCAACTCTCCTTGAGAACTGAAGCCGAAACTGTGGAAACTGCCGGTTCAACACAATCGAAAAATGGCTTGACTTCTAGGGTTCCAATTCTGAGAGTTTGCAATGATACTCAACTACGCCGTAGTGATGTCTTTGTAAATAGTTTTTTTTTTTTTTTTTTAAGAACTAAAAAGAAAAGTCTTTTAAGAACTACTTAAATTTTTTTTTTTTTTTAAGGAAAAGTGGAATTCTGGTGTTTGATTATTGATTGAATGAGAAACAGAAAGGAGAAAAAAGGGAAAAAGAAAAAAAAAATCGTGATTTTGACTTTCTTTTTACACCAATTTCTTGTGTTAATAAATGCGATCGTTAGTCCTAATTATAGGTTTGAGATCAAGTTTGAAATAGGAATATGCTAAATTTAAAAAAAAAAAATAAATCATCTATCTCTTGCTATATTTTTCCAATTTTCTTGCCAATTTCAGTTGATTTTTATCAAGTCATTATGTTGGATGAATTTGATTGTTGTTTTAATAATGCTATGATGTTAGTTAATACCATGAAGGAGAAAAAAATCAACACGGATAAATCATATTGGCAAAAAAAAATCTTATCTTGATGTAGGGGAAGAAGATCATAGAGTCGCCATTCCTATGTTACCACGTGCCATGATGCATGTACGCTAAAAGAAAATAAGGGGACAAATGCAAACCCCTTGGGTTGAATTTAGGTGATCTTAGGGTAAGGCAAGTTGTTGTCGTTTTTTTTTTTTTTTTCAATTATTATTACAATAGAATGAGAATTAGTATATGATATCTCTACTTAAGAATCTAAGATTGATATTAATAAGTTACAAGATTATTGACAAAGGCATATCTTTTCTTACTAAATAACAAGGCATAAAAAACGAAAAAGGATTCGGTGAGTATTTCGCACTACTTATGATATATACGTGGTAACTATTAATGATATTTTAACATGTGATCGTATAGGTAGTGGTTACTTTGAAAATTATCTATTATTTCATTAGTGTATATTATTCATTAAATATTAAAAAAAAAAAGAACAGGAATACGAGTAGTCCAACATATGTCTATACGATATATGAATATGTTAAGATTGAAAAAAAAAAAAATCCATAAATATTTAACTTCTGTTGTAACTTACATTAGTAATTCTAGGCCTTTAAGTTATGTTTAGATATTTCCAAAACTTTAATTAAAATAGAAATAAAACATACGTAGTTAAACTAATACCACCAATCAACATCCGTCTCTTCCTTATATATTTGTTGTAAAGACCCGACCCTCTAAATCCTGGGATTTAGAGTATCGAGTCCCCAACCATATATAACGTTTTCATATTATATGTAAGGTTGTCCTAAAACTAACAGTTTATGAAAATTGTTTGATCAAAGCTACTAAAACTTTATAAAGAACTTTTAATAAAACAAGATTGCTAACAAAAGCAATCTATACATACATTTACATCATATATACACTGTTTAGTGTTAATACAAAACACTACAAAAATTACATGTTTTCTTAAATAAAAAAGAATCCTAGGATCTTGAGGTCTTTACAAAAATAGGCTTATCTATCAAGCCTTCTATACATAACTTTTCCCTTAGCAAAAATTCTTCCAAAAGCCCAGGTTGTTCGAGTCCTATTCGTCCCACTCATCTAGGAATCTCTTGAAATTGGACCCATAGCCCAAATCATCATAAAACTCGTCTTCATTACCTGCAAAGCAGCAAAAGTGAGCCAAAGGCCCAGTACACAATAACAAATGCAAGAACAAGTCATCAAGCCAATATAATGCATTAAAAGACAAGTGATTATCTTTATTAAATTTTCTTTTGTAAATCAACAGAGGTATTCAAACCTCGGATCACGCTTTGGAATTCAGGGATCCTGAGTAACAGTAGCTGCTTAGGGGTTGATATAAGCAGTCCGAATACTTATATCTCCTATATCTGTTTCATGAAGATAATAGCTTCATTTAGGGTTCGAAAGCTGTTGCCCGACTCTACTTAAACTCAGTCCATAACATGAGCCTAGTTCACAAGTTCTCATAAACTTTGAACTAAACCATGGTATTTCCCCCTAAGTTTAAGCAAACGTTACTCAGATACTATTCCCCCTATCGGCTACCCACTTAACCAAAAAGAATCGCTATTGCATCATAGCGTACCATTGCATCATGGTAAAGTCATTGCATCATGACTTGGTTAAGCGCCTAACTAACATGTCATTGCATCATGATAGGTTTGCTGCTCCTCGGACCAGATTAAACAGCGTAATAGACATCCAATTCATTCAAATATTAAGCCGAGTCAATTTAAGTTGAATTAGGAATGCATATTCCTAGCAAACATCAAACAAGTTATTGCGTACTGAACCCGATAGTATATTACTATGATCTCTCGGTGAAGAACTAACCGAAGAATCCTTAACTGAACTAGGAATATCAAAATAATCAATAAATAAAGATAGATTTCACATTCACAATTATATATATATATATATATATCACAATCCTAGATCAATTGTACAAGGAAATTCATTAAACTTTGCATAGAGTCTAAATATCAAATTCATGCATAAAACATGTTTATTTAACTCATATATACAATTAATCAAAGAAATTCAAATAATTTAATACAAAGTCATAATAAAGCTTTTAAACATCCTATTATATCCTAGATCGCTTAACAATTACTTAATTGATCAAATATTAAACTTCGGAAAATTTTGAAGAAAGTTTTTAAAATTCAAAAGCGCAGGGGATACGCCGGCATTCAAAGCCGGCGGCTTTAAACTGATGCTCAACACTATGAAAATCAACACCGCCAACGCTGGCAGTGCTCAAGGGTACGCCGGCTGCCTTCATTCTACGCTGGCGACTTCGAGCCGGTGTATAATGCAAATAAAAAATTTCCAAAATTTCTCAAGAGATACATACTGGCAACGTATCCATGTACGTTGGCAGCCTTTGACCCTATTCCGGCGGCTTAAACTCTCAAATTGCCGGCATACGTTCTGAAGAACAAACGCTGGCAAAATTTATTGTAAAAGCCGGTGTTTCAAAAGCGCGTTAAAAGATTTACTTCTGTTTGGTTCCAACACTACCTCTACGCCGGCGGCGTTGAATTTCCAGATGCCGGCGTACGTTCAAAACAGACCTATTCGACAAAACACAAATCCCCTGTTTTCCATTATAACTTTTCAACCTATAACACTTTTAAATCTTCTTCAACTTCATTTTTAACTTCATATACTCACTCCTATCTACATTTCTCAATCCTAGCAACTCAAAACATGAAATCAACACATTTGATCACTTCTAATGCCACTTCCATTCATTCTCAACTTTCCTACTCAAACTATCTTCATTTCTTCCCAACACTTCATATCACTACCACAATACATAAACAAACTCACACACTTACAAAACACATTCCTAACTAATCTCAATGCATGAACAAGCAATTTAGATAACATTTAAACTCATCCTATTCAAGATCTCACATAACCACTACAAGAAATGAAAACAAAACAAAAGTCATACTTAAATCAACTCACATGTATATGCCTCGTCTTGGGAAGAACTTTGATTTTCAAAGCTTGATATTGTTCTTGACTTGGACTTGGAATTTGGAATAAAGGAAGAAGAGAAAAGAAAGAAAGAAAAAGGAAAATTCGTATAAAAGGAAGGCTTCCCTAAAAAGGAGTCTAATTGAGCAAAATTAAGTCTTAAACATATCCCAAATTTGACTTTTAAGGCATATGCAACTTTAGTTTGCATTTGGGGTGTATTTGAGCTTCATTTGAGGTTCATTTGGGGCTTATTTAGGCCTAATTACTAACTTAACTACTAAGAACTTCTATCAACTAACCTTAAGCAAACCCAAAATTGATTTTATAAATCTAAACTTAACTTAACACCTTAATGTATAAAAGACACAATTAATAATTATACTACACACACATTAATACAAACAAAGGTATTAATTTAACTACATATACAAAATAACACATTTAGACTATTACCAAACACAACTATCATAATCATCATGCTCATTTAATTCAACAATTAAGATAAATAAACAAACACATGGAAATTAAATAGAATTTAAATTTAGATCATTTCATTTGTGATGCACTTTTCCAATGTTACCATTGTCAGAGATGGGCAAAAAAATTGACGGAACCGAATCAGACTGCAAATCAAATCAAACCGAACCGACATTATAAATTTTTTCCAATGGTTTGGATTGGCTATTCCTAAACGGATTATGGTTTAGTCGTGCATAATCTAAATTGCACCATTTAATTTAAACTAAATCATTATGAAAAAAATATAAATATAAATTAAATAAGATCAAAGAGTTAGAAATAATGAATAGTCTAACTCAAATAATGTAACCCTAATCCTTCTTATTATTATTTCTACTTTTTTAATCGTCTCTTAATTACTCATTCCATCCATTCACAAATTTCACCATTCTGTTCTCTCCATCATATTTGCTTTTCAATTTTCTCTCAATCTTGATCTTAAACTACAAAACTAATGGCTTATACTATGCTTGAAGGTGAGGAATTGTTATTTGACATTTATCCTTTTGCTTTTCATTCCTTTTTTTTAACTTCTTTAGATTCATTGGAAAATGTAACCTTTCTATGGTGTTTCATCTTTAATATTCATGAATCGAGTTGGGCATTATTGAAGACTATAAATTTAATAGAAAATTGTTGTTGATATGTCGAAAATGTGAGCTTTAAATTATTAAGATGACTTTAGTAAGTGCTTGGAAAACTATGAGACTAAATGAGGAAATTGTTGTCTAGTTGTGAACTTTTGTATCTTATGCCATGAATTAAAGAGGTACAATATTTGCCTTTAGACAATGATAGTATAATTACAAAACATTAACATGGGTAAATCTACAAATGTAATGAAGTAGATTCTGATGACATATGTATAAGCGTAAAATGAAAAAAATTACCTTATGCAAATTAAATGGAACATCTTAAATTGGGATTGTAAGTGTAGTATTTGTTATGTATTCTCTATGAACATCGCATATGGAAAAAGATGAAAAGAACTCTTAAGTTAAAACTATTCCAAGAAGATACGTTTACTAAAATTGAGGAAAGAATCAAACATGATTCCATCATTGTTTTACTAGAACTTTGCAACCTTTTAGCTATACCATTTTAGTGAAGTGATTTTAACATTATATTTTCCATATCCTGGTGATTCAGTGTTATCTTATAAAAATAACACATTAATTTATTGTTTTTCCTAGGCATAGCAGATGAACAACATGATTGAAATGTTTTAATTTTCACTAAATGGCTTTGCTTTTGTTTTGTTTTTTGTAGGCCAAGGTTGTCCTAAATTTGCTTAAGTCTATTACATAGATTTACATGAATTCTATAATTATGTTTAGCTCTTGTTTCCTAAGTAGGTAATATGTCTTTTCTTGTTAATATTAGTCTTTCTTTGGTAGGTTCTTCACTTCTTTGATGGATATTTACCAATAGGTCATATCAATGTTATTCTACACTTTTCCTTAGATATTTTGTCGTATGGCCAGTTGTGTTAGCAAGTGGCAACCTTGGATTAAGTTGCAAGCCTAATTGCAACTATGGGATGATTTGGTAGTTAAACTTCTAGTCTCCCATGGAAATATGTAGTAATTTACAATGGGTAGTAGATAAGGAAATTCCAAGATAAAAATGGTTGGTTGGAGTTGATATGAAGTTGCATTGAGTTATACAGAGAACTAAGAATCCATATAAAACATTAGAATGAACTTTGCTTACCAATGGCTAGTTGTGAGCAGTAAACTACATGAGATAGCTTTTTTTTTTTTTTTTTTTTAACAAGTATTGGAGACTTGTTAACCCCTACTGCATAACTCTAATTCTTTATTTGGTGGGAGTTATGAATACTCTTATGTGGTGTTATATTATTTAGATGCTAGAAATATATTACTTGCTTGGCTTCCATCTTAATAACTACATCTATGTATGTTGTATTAGTTTGAAAGTGCGTGTCATGTAGAATGTGTTTAATTACTATCATACTAGACTTCATTGCTCACTATTGAACATTTCAAGTAATGTATATGATTTCTACATGAATGTGCTTTATGGTGCTATTAGATAATGAGGAGTAGGTGTTCTAGTTAGGGTTGATAGGGATTAGTGAGTGAGAATCTTTGGTGTATTATGAGTTTAAGAAGTTTTACTTTATGAAAATATTTTTTTTTTCTTTTGAACTTTATGGATAATTGTAATTAACCACTTTAATAGTTTTCTTTGTACTTTTACTAGTAGAAGGACCTTTGGTCCTAAGCTTTTTATTTGAATGAAGCTTACTTGTTAGAGCCCATGTTAGGCCCTATTAATCAAGAAAGTTATGTTTTTTTATAAAAACATATGACACTTTACTGAAATTTTTATAAATTATTTATAAGGACTCTTTAAATAAAACTTGATTAGAAATCCTTCTAACTAAAGTACGCCTTTTATATATTTTTTAAGTGATATATGTGGGTAAATTGGTTTGTTCTATGAGCTTGGGATATGACAATTGTCTATTAAATCTTTGATTAAGATAAATTAATACAAGCCACTACATCTTTAGTATTACCTATCCATCCACACAAGGGCTCTTTTTTTTTTTTTTTTTCCCTCCACTTGAAAATCAAGGTAACTCATAGTAGGTAAGGGTACCATGAACAAAATTTGGCTCTTGATATGTTCATATACACCATTAAGACTAATAATGAGAAATTGTTGAAGCATTGAGCCCATAAATCATAAGTGATAACAACAAATAGGTGTAGAGTGCTCAAACTGTTAATCTTGCCCCATAAAACATACTCACACTATTATTTCCTTGTTTCATATTAATTATTTCTTGCTGTAATTGAAATAGCAATTGGCCATTTGTTAAATCAAATTGATCAGGAATATCATCCAATAATTCCTTTGATAATCTAGCATACATGAATCTTACCGAGAGATGTTTAGTCACTAAATTTATGAGCTAGCAACATATCACATAGTCACATCACATCCACCAATATAATCCATTAAGACTATCCCTTGGTTTTGCACATAAGCCATCATTAATCCTTTACTTTTCCTTAACTCCTAAAGCTAATTTAATTGATCTACTCCACCCTAAACATGGTTATCAAACTCATGATTTTACTATAAACTTAAAGGTATAGAATCGGTAAAAGCATACAAAAATCGTGTAAAATCAGTAAGCTAATAGAATTATGTACCTAAATTCATTGTACTACCTAAAGTTTACACATATACAAATTTGATTCAATTTTAATTAGAAAAATACACATAAAATAAATCATAAATTCATAAAAAATGTCTTGTAAACTAGCAATTTTGACAACCATGATCCTATATAGTTTAATTTGTTAAATAGTATACTAGTAATCACATTTCGAGGTATATCTAATTCGAACAAACTCAAAGGATCAATATTAATTAGACTAGAATTCATGCTATGACAATTTGAACCAACCATTTTCGACATTACAATCTCTACTCTACTAGACAAGAGATTTACACAAATTTGATATGCATGTTAAAACACATAGAAAGCAAAGAAAATATAACTATAGCTAACTAATTGCAACTACATAAGGAGTCAAACCAAGTATTAATGTTGTTCTAAATAACTTCAATTCCTCTTTTTACATCTTTCTTCCTTTTAAACTTTGAAATGGATTTTTACCATAAAATTTTTCACTAACACAAATGAAACCATACTTTAGTTCACGATGATTTTCCATTACAAAAGCAATTCATAGATAAAATTAACTTTTCGCTCATAATATGATATTATCAATACCAATAACTTATAGACTTCAATTTTTTATCCACAAAAGTCCCACAACTACATTACTTTTTAACAAATCAAACATTTCCATAAATGTTATTATTATTCCTTTTTTTCCCTCTCAGTTCCAAATAATCTAACCAGTCTTTCACGATAGCATAAATTCAAAAAAACTTCAACATTTATCAAATTAAAATAATTTATTGAATGGTTCCTTTTATATTCATTCATTGCCAACTCCTTCTACTTAGAATGGAAAGCCTTATCCATGAATATTCTTAACCTAAAACAATAGTTCACTTTCTTCATTTTTAACCTCTAAATATTAATAATCAGTCTTAATCTTCAACTTCTAACCTTTTTTTAACGATTGAACTCCCTAAGTTTTTAACTTAACTATTTGTTTTGTAATAAGCAAGATCCTATGGATCAATTTGGTTTTTCTCACTCTAATTTAGATATTTCTCTTAACTTTAGATATCATAAGAATTTAATTCATTAATACTAAAATTGATATTCAAATTCAAATAATAATTTTTTAAAATTTCCATTTTCTTTAACTTCATTTTTTGGTAATCCTCATAGATATATGAAAATTTTGTGGTTTTGCTCATTTTTCCTTCTTCTTATTTTCTTTCTCCTTATCAGATATGTCCTATAATTTATTAAAGGCTCAAAATCATACACAACTATGATCGGACTATTGAATACCTATTGTATTAACTCATCTATTACGCAATATTTAGATAATTAATGTAAAAAATGGTACCTTAACTTTCACAAAAAATTTAATCAGGTACTTAAAGTTTGGCTTTGAATAATTTGATATCTAAAATAAGTTTTTGTATATATTTTTCCTACTTAAAGTTTGATTTTGAACAACATAGTACTTGAAGCAAGTTTTTGCATATGTTTTTCCTACCTAATTAAACTCTTTGTAAAAGCTCAAGTACTAAATTATTTAACACCAAGCTTTAGGTATCTAATTGAATTTTTTGTGAAAGTTTAGGTACCATTTTTTACGTTATCCCATATTTAGATGATGTGTTGGAGAAGTACACCAATAAGATCGCAGAAGTTTCTCAATAAGATAACTATTACATAATAATTTCCACTACAATAAATTTTTGCTTTGGAGACAAAATATTCTATTTCTAAAAGTGAAAAATCTATCTCTAAAAATTTTTAAAAACAGATTTTCCGTTGCAAATTTCTATTTTAAAAATCATTGTTGTTAATTCTTTTAAAGACAAATTTATTATCCATCGCAAATTTGGGATGAAATTTCTATTGCAAATTTGTCTTTGTTTTAGAATTAGTTATTATTGAATACCAAATTAGTAAATAATAAATAAAATTATTGCATCACTAACTTGTCTCTAATTCATAGATAAATTATTTTAAAAAAATTCTCAATTTCCTCCTATTTATCATTCTCAAGAGGTCACCCATTATTGAATGTTATATACAAAGCACCCTTAACGTTAAATTTTTCACAAGCACTAACTAATGAACCACTTCATATCTTTATGAATAATGTTCAACTACTATTTATTTAAGAGATATTATATTTTACAATATTATGACTATAAAACATTTTACATATCTTTTATAATTAATTTTTATTTTATAATTTCTCTTTGCCTATTTGTTAAGGATTTTTCATTAATATTTTATTAAAATAATATATAATACTTATATATATATATACTAAGTTTATGTTTTATAATAATTATTTTAAATGATATATTTATTATAAGCATATAATATCTTTTAGTAGTATATTATAATTTGTTTTTGCTAAATATGATATTATTATTAAAAAATATTGTACAGTATGTATATATAATATATATATTATAATTAATATATATTTAATGATATATATAGTAATTATATTTTTTACGTTACTTATTTTATATTTTATATTAACTAAATAAATTATATATCTTTAAGTAATATGTTCATTTTTTATATCATTTTTATTAAGCTTAATAAATTATGTAAAACTTATAAATATATACGCTTTATTAGATATATATATATATAATAAATATATAATAGACAATATAAACATCTATTTTTCATTAATATATTGATAAAATATAATATAATATCAATTTAAATATGTTTAGACTTAACTAATTATTTTATATTATGCATTTTATTATTTAAAAATACCATATTTTTACATAGTATTTTTTTGGAAAATATGTTATTATATTTTAAATAATATATAGTAAGTAAATATAAATTATATAAGATATGTATAATAAATTTTTTTATATCCAATAATAGATGAATAATTGTAATAAATATATATAACAAAAAACATTATAAATAATATTATATATATATATTATTATTATATATTATTAAAATTTACTAAGTTTACATTTTATAGTAGTTATTTTATTTTACATATTTTATTATTGAATATTATTTATTTTTAAATAGTATTTTATGATATTACTTATATATAACTTATTATATTATTATTGCACATTATTTTATCAAGCTCTATATTTTAATTTTTTTTTTGTATGGAATTTATCATATAAAAGAAAATATAATAGATGTAAATAATAACTTATGAAATGTATAAATGTTTATAACACACATATTTTAAGTACTATTTATTATTTATACTTTATAATATATAAATATGTAATATATTAATAAATATATATTATAAAATATATATAGTGTTAGTTGTAAATGACATATGATTATACATATTATATTTATCGTATAAAAAAATAATTTGTCAAATATAATATAAAGTCCGTATTATATATTACACACTTATATATTATATTTGATATGTATAAATAAAACTATATTTTAAAAGTAATTATATATAAATATATATTAATTTATTTTAGAGACATATTTGTAATAGAATTGAAAAAATAGTAATTGGCACTAAAATCAAAGACAAATTTGTTATGGAAAAGGTTTCATTGCAAATCAATTTACAATGCATCATAAATTTCATCGCAAAAGTATATAAAAATTATAAAATTATTCATAATTTATGTCATCACAAATCCATTGCAAATTTATTGCTAATTTTTTTTTTTTTTTTTAGAGGTAGAAATTTTCGTTGCAAATTTTTTATCTCTAAAAGCTAGTTTTTTAGTAGTATTTAAATTGTAACAAAGTCTAATCAACAGAGTAAGAGGTACTTACATCATATCAAATTGAAATACACCAATAATTCAATGAGATAACCATAACTCACTCATAATTTCATTATAAAGAACACATGATTGTTGGGTCTCTGTGATCACAATGTATTTAGTACACAGTTGAATCATTCAGTCAATAGTATCTAGTAGATTCTTGTAGTTCTTCTCTTTTTATTACCAAGCTTGCTTCAGTGAATTTTATCACTTTTAGTCCATGCATTGAACGTTGAGTTAGAGTATGAATCAATGATAAAACTAAAGTTTTAGGGTATAACAATTTACCTTTTCACATCTCCCTTCCAATTTAGGATTCTTGAAAGTTATCCATTCTTTTTGTTTAGGATCTTCTATTCCATTAGCAATTTCATGAATTAAAACTTTTCTTAGTTAGAATAAGAAAATGAAATGAATGAAAAAGAGATTCTTACTTAATGTCATGGCATAATATGGGGATTCAAGGTTATATATATAATATATATATATTTATAAGCTAAGGGTAGCGATTGTCTATGTAGCCCGTTAAGGATATGTGCATAAAAACATGTATCCTCTTATTTATAAAATTTAAGATTAAATGAACCATTAGGTAATGTAAGGGCCTAACATGCACTTTGTCAAAAAGGTCAGATGCCAACTCCCCAACCACGTATAATACACGAAGATATTATATGTAACGTTGTCCAAAAGGGAGGAGCTTATACTCATAGCTTGATAAACCTCTTAAGATACAAGAATTTGCAAATACTACTCATTTAAGAGTAGATAACTTTATATAAATATATAAGATAGCAACATCATCCATGATAATTTAAGGGTTACAAAACCAAACTTATAATATACATGATAAGAAAACTTAGGTACTTTACATAAAAAAAACATAGGCTTATGAGTAAGCCATATTCTATACTATTACATTTAAAAACAAGATCTTGCTTTTGTTCTTTCCAAGAAAAAACAATATGATTCGTCGATAAATCCTAGTCATCCCATTCCTTAACAAAAGCTTTCCAATTCGTACCATATTTTAAGTCATCATAATATTCATCATCATTGATACTTGTAAAAGAAAAAGTGAGCCATTGGCCTAGTATACAGCAACACAAACAAATACAAAGTGGCATACACTCCTAGGCTAATACAATGCAAGAAACAATAAAACTATTCATCTTAATTTAAGTAAAACAAATCAACATTGGAGTATTCAAACTTCGATTGTAATCTTTGGGAATCCGAGGGGTCCTGAGTAACAGCAGCTACTCAGGGGATTGATATAAGAAGTCCGAATACTGATATTTTTTACATAACTTTATAAATAATAATCTCATCTAGTATTCACGATCATTACTCGACTTTACTTAACTTAATTCATGATATTATCTAGTTCAGCTGGTCCCATAAACATAAACTAAATCACATTATTTCCTCTTAAGAATAAGTAAATATTGCACTAATATCGTTCCTTTTAGCGATTACCTACTGAGCCACTTACAAAATATCAATGCATCATGACAGGGTGGGCTAAGCGCTTAAATTATCATGTTAACCTCGTTAATAAGGTTGCCACTCCATGGACAGAATTCAACAGTACATGCACAAGCAATTAAAACAAATTTTTAAGCTGATCTTTAATTAGAGCTGATTAGATAATGCCTAACCTACCATTCAACAAACAAGTTACTACATATCTGGATATACAGAGCTATCAAATAAAGACCAGTGTTCAAACAGAATTGGGTATTGGCAAATGGCACCTATAAAAAAAAAATATCATTTCTTATAAGACAATGTTAATCCATAATTGAATTCTAAATCATTAAACCTTCATCAATCTTAATAAGTTCTAATCATCACATAGTTTATGTTCATACACGTATATATATACATCCAATTCCACTATTCATTCATTTATTTATATATTTTTTATATGAATGGTACCAGGTGATCTATCACGCTTGTGACAAGGACCGTGATGAATATTACGGGCACCATCACAACTGTGATGTTAGGCTAATGTATATCACTGCCTTATCACACTCGTGATAACTTTGTTCAAATTTTTTTAAAAAAGCATCTAGGAGATCATGTCCCATGTAATGGCCATATCTTGACCATATTAAGCTTGAAAAATTATACAGAGGAGAACAGCCGTGGTGTATGTCCGCTTCATGTTTTAAAAACACTCAGAGGAGATCACGGGCCACATCACGGTCGTCATCATAAGAAAAAATATGATTTCGAGTGTGTAATGGCCTTGACCACGCCCGTGATAAACAGCATTGATCCTTTGACACTTGTTTCAAGTTCTACATCTTCTAACTCTTTACTAAGACCTCATTTGATATAAAAACATATTTAAACTAACTTATACACATAATATCAAACATCAGCAAGGTTACTTGTACTATATATTCATTTCACATGCATATGTATAACAATCTTTACCTAAAAACATAAGTACATCATTCATACTTGTTGAACTCTATTATCAACGTAATTACTAATGTCCTACTCATTCGTTACTAACAACATTAATACACACATCATTTCATCATAAACTCAAAAATTAATTTCCTCAAACACTTAGAGTACATATGCCTATTTGTATATCTAGTTCAATATACATGTTAGCATACTATTAATTTTCTAAAACATCAAAGTTCTACTCCTATTCAACATTAACAGCAACTGGAAACTATAATTAAAGAAAACATGTAAGAAATCAACTTTACTTACTTTTATAGCTATTAAAATCAACCAAACTTCACTTTCTCTATCTTGGCTTGAATTCTTACTTATACTTATTCTTTAGATAGATTCTTTGCTTAAAACTTGTGGGGAAAGATTTAGAAGAGATTTTGAGGTGAAATTTTAGTTCGTTTATGGTTGGGAAGATGATGAAGATGGAGAAAGAGAGAGAGATGATTATTAGGTCTATTTTGGAATTGGTATTTTTGTTGTCTTTGACTTTGGAGGCAATTTAGAAGCCCAAACAAGGTGCTTGGACATGGGGGGCTTTTTTGTGCGTGGGCTTGGACTTTAGTTAAGATTTGGGCTTGAGTTAAAGAAAAGGAATATTGATTTCAATGCATAAAATAACACACATATATTATAACATAATTCAATTGTACACACACACATATTACTACACTTATATATTTACACTCAAACACATGCAATTAAGTTTTAACATTTTATAATACCAATAATTTATTATACTAACAATTAAAGTTCCTATAACATAAATTATCACAACTTAATTGAAATCAACAAACAAATATATGTACATTAATTCAGTAGGTTTAATTTAGTTTATTTTATATAATTTACTAACTAAAATCTATTGGGATATATATCTTATTGCACCTCCTTTCAATTTAATTTTGCAGGGCATTTTAAAGTCAATGGTCTATTTTGATAATCTTATGCAATAAAATTGTATTCAAAGACTAAAAGAGTGGCTTGATCCTTCGGAAAAATAAAAAGAAAAAAAAAGAAAAAATGGAAAAGAAATTAAGACTAAAGCCACCCATTTTTCAAAATTTTCATTTTTTATAAAATAAGTCAAAAGTTAGTAAAAGTAATTTTTTGATATGAACTCCCCTTTACATAATTTTTAAGAGTAGATTGGATTTACACAAAAATCCATTGAATGGCAGTTAGATATATAATAATTCATGCAAAGCAACATCTAAATGAGAACTATAAGTGTAATTTTAGATTTTATTCTTAGAAATAGTGCTTGTTTATGATTTATGTCTAGTATGAACTTAGGGGTTGGCATTGCAACATTGGAATATAAACGAAGTTTGGAAGAAAGGAAAGAGAATTGAAGAAAGCAAACCTTTGAAGTGCAAAGATGCAACATCATGGTCGACTAGCTAAGGAAAAATTAGTACATCTTGAGACTTGAGCTTAGATTACTTCAATCAATTAAAGGAAAGGGGTAGTTGATCAAGTTGTTGATCTAAAGGAATGAAAGGTTCTAAAGAAAGTTCAATGGGCCAAAACTTAAGGCCTAGTTAACTTTGGGTTCTTGTGACAGAGTTAGGAGATATGTGAACAACCATAAAGTGAGCTCCATGTGAATATAGTTTTACATGAATAATGATCAAGTGTTCTAAAAAAGCCAATTAGTCACATGTAAACTTTGTTGTTGATTATTGACTTCTTTTAAGTTTTACATGAATAATGGTCAAGTGGTCTAAAAAAGCCAATTTGTCACATGTAAACTTGTTGTTGATTATATGACAAATTGGCAAAATATGATAAAATAACATTTTTAATTCTTTGCCCCCTTTTTCCATAAGTTCTTTATAAATATTGGTCAGTGATTTCTTATCGTATGTAGCTCCCTATATGGGAGGAACTAGGAGAATACTCAATTGAATGTACAATATATTTCACAAACTTTCTTTTGTGGATTAAGGAATCCTTTGTTGTTGTTGTTGTTGTTGGTTTTTTTTTTTTTTTTTTTTTTTTTTTTTTTTTTTACTATAGGAATTCTTTGTTGAAAAATCGCTATATATTTTTTTTTTCGGTGGATTAAAAATCGCTAATTTAAAGCATGAGTAAACAGCCCAAGCAATTTTATTACATTAATCTCTTTCATTTTAGCTTGCATTCAATATTATGGAGTTATTAGTAAGTGATTTTACTTATACAAACATGTAAATATGTCGATTACATTGTAAAATTTGATGGAAGCATAAGAGAATGAGGAGTCTTGCCCAACTCTTTAAAAGCATGATAACTGCTTCGCAAAATATAGAAATTTTAGATAGTCAACTATTTAAAAAAGTTAAAAGCATTTTCAAATGCCTATAAAGCCCGTTGGGGCATCCTATACAATACTCCCTAAATATTTGGGGGCATTCTTAGTCATCTCAAGAGCTGGTTTATCTCAAAATATAGTTGGGCATTTAAAGTGACCCAGAACCTAATGGAGCTACATGGACAAAATGTTTTAAATGCCCCAAAAGGCACATTTTGGGACATAGCAAGTTGCCCTTCATATCAAGTTGCCCTTAAAAGTGCAATAAATATCTTCCTTTCAAAACTTTAAGATTGCAATATGTAAGATATAATATAGGATTCTCACCGAGTTATTCCATTTCTTGACAATGGTAGAATTTTTTTTTCTTTCTTTTTTTTTTTTTTAATTTAGAATAATGTATTTACGAACTTGTCGTGATAGGTAAATTGATATCAATTTTGATATATTATATTAGAAATAAAGCTAACATGTGAAAAAAAACATGTTTCTGTTGATCCTTAGTGGCTAATTGACAAAGACAAGGGTTTTTTCCTGCTGTGTTCTCAAGTGTTTACCAAAAGGAAAAAAAGAAATTAAACAAAGAGAAAATCATATTTCAAATAGAGAAATTAATTTATTATGTATCGAACAAAATGTTTTTGTATGTCGTTACAAAATCAATTTACTGAAAAGGTACATATGAAAGGGATCCAAATATCCAAATATGGAAGTTTTCTTTTCCTTTTTTTTTTTCTTAAAGTGTAAATTTCTCTTAATAAAAAAAATTCAAAGAAAGAATAAATGTGTGTAATATATATTTTTGTCATGACATCTTAAAGATTGTAAAGCAACTCAGATCCATCTTCAAAGGCCGGCGGTGAATGGAATTCCAGTGGCTGGCAGCCATGCTTGACCAGCAATAAAGCTGGCAACAGTGAATTGGGATGCTTCCCTGGAGCTAGTTATTACCCGATAACCCTTCCAATTGACCCGGTTGCTAGTGGATGCACCTGGGCCAAAATTCTTATACTCACCATAATACAAGGTGTCCAAAGCAAAATGACCATCCCATTCAAGCCAGCCAGCTGGGTCAACCAAAGACTCGAAATAACATTTCATGAATACAGTTCGAGAATATTCTTTCCATGGTCGACCCAAGAATGTTGGGAACGAACTTAAGACCGGTATAGATCTGGTGCAGCCATTACACGTGAGTTATGGATTGAAATTCCCGTGTTTTGGTTTGGGTCAGTTCGTCCTTGGGCTGTGATAGTGATCTTTTGAGAAGCCATGGGTCTTTTTCCGTAAATCATGCAGTTTTGCAATACAACTGCTGCATTACCAAATATGAAGTCGACTGTCCCATAAATGTAGCATTCTCGATAAAATTGTCTTTCAGAATGCACATACAGGGTATCTTGGTAACCATCAAATAAACACCGATAGAAGACTGATAAATCAGAACCCGAACGAAGTGCCACGGCCTGGTGATTCTCTGGACCAGCGGTGTTGCGGAATCCGATTCCCTTAGCAATAAATCCATCACCAGTCACAGCTGAATTATAGTCAAGTGTTTTTGTTAGATAGTAGAGTGGATGACAAAAAGATAATTTAAGATAATATGTAATTCTAAAATAAACTATATATATATATATATTTTGAATATTTATTTCTGACTTAGATTCTTGAATTAGTAAAGCCAAACACGGAAAGAGAATATTTCTATAGTGTATGCAAGCCGATTGTCATAGGCTGTACATTTAAAAAAAAGCCAGTCAGAACATCCAAATTTGACTTTCATTCCCACTACAAAACTTCCCTTGATCTTTCTAACTCTGTGGTAATCGCAGACGTAATAAAAGCCTGACTTCGGATTTTCACTTTTTGAAATATGTATAAATAGCCATTAAACTTTATTGTTGATATTCTTAGCATCATAATTAAAGTTTTGTCAATGATCTAAAACATATAAATATATATTTAAGTAAGAAAATTCTAAAGTCCGTAATGGTTACAACATGATCGTATTAATAAACGGTTTAAATTATTTCTAATCATAATTAAATCTCTAAATTTATTTGTTTTAAAATCAATTTGATTTTAATATTAGTAACGAGGATCCCAATAGTGAAATTACGATTTAAAGATTTAGTATTTAGAATTAGGACCGTCCGGTTCTAGCTTAGCTAGCGCTGCTTTCCATAAGGCTAAAAGTCAGAAAATATATTATGCCGCTTACGTAAGGATATACGTAGACTCCTAGTTAAAAAAAAAAAAAAAAATGTTTGTGATATAAACAAATCAGTCAATCCGAATAATCGGCATGCTAAAAGAAGAATTATTATAAAGCTGATTTAAAACTATCCATGGATCTGTATCTAGCCCAGACTCGAACCCAAGTAAGATCCTGGCTCGGAAAATAAAAGACCAAGCCTATCTTATGAAGTCACAAGTTGGTTCATAAACCATGGACCTTCTACTTCAGGGGATAGATCTAAACCCCAACCTACCCAGCTTGCCATCAATTTTTCTTTTTAATTTTAATAAAATAAATATATATGACTTTAAAACAAAAGAATTAGGTTTAAATATATTATAATACTCTTTAATACATTTTTTATAAGAAAGTAGGAAACATGTGCATCCATTTATGTACAAACAAATCTCATTTTAGTTATTATCAACAATGTAAGATTAGAATAACTCTAGGGAATTAGAAAATGTTATCCACAAATAAAAAAAAAAAAAAAAAAGAGTAGATCCGCATCATTAGATGCCAGCTACGCTTCAAACCTATCCAAAACCAATCGACGCGGATTGCACAGGTCACAGGTTGGACCAATATAGAGGTATGGTTTAGGAATTGAAATCACCGATTTCGGATCTTGAAAATGAAAAATCGAAATCAGAACTGAAGCCGTCTTTCACAGTTTCAATTTGGTTCTATAGAATCGTTAATTCCTAGTTTTGGTTTGGAACAATGGAACCCTTTTTTTTAAGTAATAATAAAAAAATAAATTAATGAATTTTATTTTTAATAAAATAAATTTTAAATTCAAATAATATTTATTGAGTTTAAAAGCGTTAAATTGTGTAACAAATTTTTTTTAAAAAATTGTTTAGGATGCATATTTATTTATATACAAATTTAACCAATATCATCGATTATAGTTAGTAACATGAGATTACAAAATACCTTATACGATAAAAAGAGATTATAATACAAAATATAGTCTCACGTTATTAAGATAATGAATTTTTTTAGAAAAAGTTTATATAAACTAAATTATATATGATTTTAATTTATATTTATTTTCAACAAAAAAAACTTATATTTATTTATGTTGTTGATAATAACACATTTAGTCTTTATAAATAGGTAATAAATTTTACTATTCATGTAAAATAATGTAAACATTAATAATTATATATTTCATATATTTTTAAATTTTTTTTCTAATTTAATTTTCCTTTTTCAATGGAATCGGTTTTGGAACCGCTTGTTCCACAAAGTTCTAAGCTATAGAACTGTCTAAGAACTAGAAAATCGACGATTCTTTAGCCGATTCTAGAACCGGCCAATCTGTCCAATTTTGATTTTAGAATCTTCAATGACAATTCTGGTTCGATCCCCACTTCAGAATTGAACCATGTCTATGCCTATGTCTAGTTGGACCTGCTCTGAAGAGACCTCAAAGTTGATTATGAATTCTATAGCTAGAATAATATAAATATTTTTATACTTACTTTAAACCATTTATGCAATAAATTACATAGAGATGGTCTTGTGTTTTCTAGTGTAAATATGCACACGCCCGCGCTCTTGTTTTTCATGTTTGTATACGCTATGTATAATATTCAGATATATTACACATATTTTGGTACTAGTATCCTAAAATATTAATCATGTTGGTAAAAACTTATGGTAAGGGAAGAGAGAAACAAAGCATTGGATATGTGCGGCGGCGGCTTACCAACGGTGGCGGAGTTAAAGGTGGTGGAACCACTACCAACACTGCGGCTTCCGGAGATTATAGTATACCTCAACCCATCACCAACAAGCATAATATTCCGCAAACTACTCCCTATATTAAATTCTCATAATAAACTCCTCTCTTAATGTGTATAACAAAACGACCACTTCCACTTCTCTTAGCAGCCGCATCAAGTGCTGCTTGAATTGTCCGGTAATTCCCGGAACCGTCCTGCGCCACCACAACATCCGCATTTGGAGTCGAGGATTGCAACAGCTTCCTATCCCCAGGAGATAGCCAACTAGGAAAACCATCCTGGTAGGTTTGACTTGTTGATGGATTAACCGAGGCATACTTGGAATGATAGCTAAAGCATTGCTAATAAGTTGCGATACATTATTAGCCATAAGTGGAAGCACATAATCCGACACCCCAAGCTCGACGAACCCAGCTCGACAGGTGTCGAGGTTGGTTAGAGCAGTACTAAGCCACGTTTGAGCATCAAAATCGGTGCAATTGGTATTCGGGTCTAGGGTATTGTTGAGCCTTATAAGCGTTTGTTCATAGAGCATCAAGCAATCAGCCCAAGCGGTTTTTTCCTTCCGGTTTCGGCATTTAGGACCGAGCCACTTGTTGTGGCTCTGGGCCTTGAATGCACTGTCCATGGCTACCTCTAGCGCCATTTTTCGAAAATCGGAGGTGCTTTTAGGTATGCGTTTGTGTGGAGAGCTTTGCAAGAAGTACTTGCATTGGTTGGGATGTGGGGTTTTGTTGCACCACCACTCTATGCCTTTAGATGGTATAGTAAGTGACAAAGTGGGCAATGCCAAGGAAGACAAGGACAAGAGTAAGAATGCAAGTAAATGTACAAGGTTTTGTGACATGGTTTTTGGATTTCGTGTATGTCTTTTACGAGATAATATTTAGCTTGATGTTGAAGTTTGTGATGTTGTATAGAAGAGTTACTTTGCTTGCGTCTTAATATAGGGTGTTGATCATGGGGAGGTCAATGGTGACAGTTGGCAGAGTTTGATGGAATGACGAAAGTGGCAGTAAGAGAATATACGTGCTGGAATGTTCAAATCTTGGCGATAATTTTAAGGACACCCACATTAGCGGTGTACTTCTTGTCCTTGCAATAATATGGGAATAGGATTTTACAAGAAAATAATCCTTTCCGTTTGCTAATTAAGTAAGATTATAATTAAATTAAGAATGGAATAGAGATGTAATAAAATTTTATTTATTAATTTTTTTATTTAAATAAAAGTATTTTATTTTTTATTGATAAGATTAAGTAAAGAATAATTATTTAATATTTTTTATAATTATAATTTTTTATAATATTATTATAATTAACTAAATATCATAATAGTTCTTTATGAAGATTATGACTATAATAAAATGGTTTATTATAATAAAGTTTAGAATGGAAAAAGAAAAAAAAAGAGTTTACCGCCGACTGTAAATGGTTTCTAGATCCAGCTAGTAGCTGACTGTTGGTCATATTAATTGCATGAAAATCCCATTGCAGGACATTATGTTATTTCCCTTGTACTGGCTGTACGGTTGACTTTCTCTTAATTTATTGTCATTTTCGTCTTCAGAGCAGATGCCAGAGTTTGTATTATTATATACAACATGGATATTTAATTACTAACCTGGCTGATATTCAAAATGTTTACTCTTATCTTTTTTTTTTCTTGGTTAATTCATTAGTACATCTCTTATAGCATGGATAATTATTTACATATATGTTTTTACTCAGTGAACAATGGAATCTCTTCATAAAAAGATGAATTAATTAAAAAAAGATTTATTGAATATTAAATGAGACATGTTCGCACCTTATTATTATTATTATTTCAAAACAACACTAAATATCATATTATGTACATGTTATACAATATTTTTATTATATATTTATATGAATACTAGCAACGGTTAAAACATTTTTCATTTGGAATGCCTTCAACCATGTTTAACAATTATTCTTTCTATACGATCGAGTTACTATAGTAAATCAATTCCTTATAATCACTTATTTTCCTCCTTATTTCTTCCATTGATCTGTAATCCTCATCTTTACTCTAATTACAAGGAAATTGAACTATCATTGTGTTGCTGGGGCATTTTGGACACTGATTCCCAAGGCCTAGACCAATTTATTTCGATCATGGACCGAGTTCTCTAAGCTTTGTCCGACCTTTATTAGGCTTTGGATAAATTGCACAAAGTTAGACTAAGTTGTTTGTTCGGCATAGCTTGGTCATTCTTAGCCTATTATTAGAGCAAATACCCCTTGATGATGATCCTTTCAAAACGTCGACTTGTAAGGACAGTCTCACGCCAAAAAGGTGCATTTTCCTAATATATTAAAATTGGAAATCATCATACTAGGAAGATACACTTTCCCGACATTTTAAAATTCACTTTCGAAATATACGGGGATGCAATTTTTCCCACCATAATGATCCAATTGGCATCTTTGCCATGGCCAGCCTTCCCTTTATAAATGGGTCCTCTAAGTCAAATAGTTAAACATCTATATACAGTGGATCTATTTGGATGGTTTGTTTTGATATGTATCTTATTTTATCTATATCTTATCAATATCTATCTATAAGGTCTATTTACGAGTAAAAATATCTGTTTTTCATTTGTATCGATTTTTGACATAGTATGCTTGAAACAGACATGAAACATATGCTAAATTGACAACAAACTAACGAAACCAAATGCATAGTAATACATTCATGCTATTACTCTATTGAATTCATTTTCCATTGCTAACTTAAATATTAAAGTGGCTCCACTAGACAAACCTTTAGTTGTTCTACTAACGAGTTCACTGTCTTGTAGGCCAAAAAACACCAAAGGTAGCCTTCGCAAGCCCAATTCTCTACTAGCTAAATACTAAGGCAAACATGTAGAAAACTGATATAGATGAGATAGCCGACGCATTTATGAGCAAAGAAGCAGCCAAGAAGCGATCCCAAAAGCACGAGAATGAAGTCTGTCGGTCTTAAAAGGCCGGCCTTGATGGGAACCAACATTGCCGGATATAAGCCGCCGGCTTAGAGAGATCGGCTACTAGCTTAGGGAGATAGGCTGCCCAACATTTTGCCTTTTAAGCTACCAGCTTTTACTTCAACCTTTATTTATTCAAGTTATTTTCTTTATTGTCGTTTTTAGGACTTTGTTATGCATATAAATAGTCCAGAAACCCTAGCTAATGTTTCTTATAACATTTTTATCAATTTGAAATCCAAGTTTGGAGAATTCTCTCTAAAATTACAATTGTGTGAATTAAGTTCACGTTTGAGATTCACTCGTCGAGTGTTCTTATTCTATCCATGCTATCGCGCTGCATCAGATTAGTATCAGAGCAAGGTGAGACCTTGCAAGATGTCTTCTAGCAATGATGTTGACGGCGATCGCACTCATGACGGTGTTCATGATGCAGGAGTCCAAGGGGTTGAACAGTCGGTTCCAAGGGCAGTGGTGGATGCCATGGATAAGAGATTACGGCGAGTAAGAGCAGCTTGTCGAGACTTCGATCGAGCAGTTTGACGCCATGGAAGTTAATGTTAATAGAGGTAGGATTGATGGTGGGAGACGACCTAAGACAAGAGAAGATTATGGTAATCCAATTGATCCACCCATCCATGCAAATAGGAGGGCACAAATCTCTGATGATGATTCAAAGGAAGAGGAATTGGTGTATGGGAGAAGACAACCACCTATGATTGGTGGTTATGGTGGAGGCAGGAACTAAAGAGGCTGCCAGGATTACAACGATTACAATCAATCGGATGGTGGAGACTTTCACCTAAAGGTAGATCTCCCTTACTTTAATGGTACATTCAATATTGAAGAGTTTCTTGATTGGTTGGCGGAGGTGGAGAGATTCTTTGATTATAAGGATGTTCGGGAGGAGCGAAGGGTAAAGATGGTGGCTTGTAGGTTGAAGGGTGGTGCTTCTACCTGGTGGGAGAGAGTGCAAAGTAGGCGGTTGAGGGAAGGAAGACAACCCGTGCGAACGTGGATCCGTATGAAACAATTAATGAAGAGGGAGTTTCTTCCTCCTGATTATGGGCAGATACTATTCCAGCAATATCGGCAGAGCGCAATGATTTGAGAGAGAGTAAAGGGCAACAAGTGGCTAGGTATGTTGATGGCCTAAAGTTGCAAATTAGGGATAAAATTGGGGTAACGGTGTTGAGGAGTATGTGTGAGGCCAAGAATATGGCATTAAGGGATGAACTCATGTTGAATGATAAGAACACCAAGTTTGATGGTGGTAGTCATAGGTATGGAGTTGAGAGGGCTGAGCATGTTGGAGTGAATAAGGGTATTGAAGAGAAAGAGAAGGGTGTTGTAGAAAAGCCTACTAGTAGTGGTGAGAAGAAAAATGAGAGAGCTATGGAAAAGTAGCCTATGGAGTCCAAAGAAGGCTAGAAGAAAACCAATCCATATGCCAAACCCATCTAGGGAAAATGTTATCGTTGTAACCAGCCAAGGCACCGATCCAATATGTGTCCAAATCGAAGAACTGTTAATATTGTTGAGCAAGAAGAGGATGAGGAGATACGTTGTGATCCTGACGGGGAGGAAGAATATTATGGGGAGGATTATGAAGACTATGAGCCTTCATATGTTATTAAGAGGCTCATGTTAGCTCCGAAGTAGGAAGGGAACACTTAACGCCACCAGCTTTTTTGTACGAGGTGCACGATTGGAGGGAGAGTATTTGACCTGATTGTGGATAGTGAAAGTAGTGAAAATATCATTAGTAAGCAGGTGGTCAAGCAGTTGCAGTTATCACCTGAGAAATACCCTAATCCATACACCATTGGATGGAGGCGTGTCATTTGTTGCTGGGAAGGCCTTAGAAGTATAATGTGGATGCCTAGTATACAGGAAGGGAGAATGTGTACAGCTTAGGAAAGGATGGTATGAAGTACACTTTGCTGCCTCTGAAGGTAGTAAACGTACTAAAGCAATCAAATCAGATGGGCACTCTTTTCTGACTAACTTCCATTCAGCAAGAGAGATGAAGGAGCCTCGAGTTATTCATTTGCTCATGTTAAGACAAATCATGGCAGCAGAAGAGGAGAATAGTGAAGATATGCTGGGAGTAGTGTTAAAAGTATTGAAGGAGTTGGTTCTGCACTCAAACTATGGTATTCTAAAGCGTCTGAATGGTCAGACTCGACTTGGCAAAGATAAATGCGGACAATGGATTTTGTTCTTGCAAGAGTTTCTTATCAAGCGGAAGCATAAGTCAAGAATGCTGAACAAGATGGTTGATACATTCCTATTCTATCCAGATGACTGATCTCTATATCCAGATGAGACCTCAGGGTTGAGTTCTTTGCAGGTGGGAGAGAATGATGTAGATGAGATAGCAGACGCGTTTATGAGCAAAGAAGCGGTCAAAAAGTGACCCTGAAAGCATAGGAATGAAGGTTGCCAGCCTTAAAAGGCCGGCCTTGATGGGTTCCAACAAAGCCAGATATAAGCCGCCGGCTTAGAGAGATAGGCTGCCGGCTTAGGGAGGTAAGCTGCCGGCCTAAGTGCCGGCCTACTTTAGGCCGCTCGACGTTTCGCCTTTTAAGCTCCCAGCTTTTACTCCAGCCTTTATTTATTCGAGTTATTTTTTTATTGTTGTTTTTAGGACTTTGTTATGCATATAAATAGTCCATAAACCCTAGCTTATGTTTCTTAGAATATTTTTATCAATTTGAAATCCAAGTTTGGAGAATTCTCTTTGAAATTCCAATTGTCTTACAATTGTGTGAATTAAGTTCACGTTTGAGATTCATTCGTCGAGTGTTCTCGTTCTATCTATACTATCTCGCTGCATCAAAAACAATAGATTAACAAAATTATGATGTTAGATACTATAATAATTAATTTATTATAAATTGACACATAATAAAAGAATACAAATTGTCTAATGAAATATCTTCCAAAATTAATTAAAGAACCATGGTAGGGAGAATCATGGCCCAAAAGTAAATAAGAATAATTAGCATTTAAATAAATGGTTGTGTCAATATTATTTTGTTAAATGGTAGTAATAATTAGTAGTTTTGTACCAATGGTGTTTTAAAAAAAATACCACGATAAGATTTTACTAGTGCTTCTATAATTCATATGACATATTAATGCCATTCAAACACATTACAATTAGGCTAGTGGAATATAGTTGTTTGAGATTTAAAAATAACCAGTTCCATAAGCTATTTTAATACTTGAGTAACTAATGTTTTGGCCAGTTGAGACAATACGTTCTTGCTATAGAGTCAATCAATAATTAATGTTATAAATCTATCTCCTAAACATTAATAAGTGAAGTCTATGGCCTCGTATTGCTTGAATGAAACACATAATACAACTAATATGTACTTGATTAGAGACCAAATGACACTCAATCTCACAATAGTAAGCTTTTCTTCTATTATATGAAGCTATGCATGCTTGTATATGGCAAGGAAACATAAATAAATTTATGGTTTTTCTTCTCCTTCTTCTTCTTCTTCTTTTTCTTTTCTTTTTTAATTGGTTATCCAGGAAGTAAAATTGTAGTTGATTATTCCAACTTTCTCCATCTTTTGACATTAGATCTCCCTGGGCGGCGGCGACGCGTTGGCTCAAAAAAGAGTTTGTGTCTGGGAAAGCAACGTGCTTCCACATAAAAAGATATATCCAGTTTGATTCTGTAAGATCTATTCTATTTCTACGTGCGTCCATTCAACACTACGCGTTATAGAAATGGAAAGTTTATATACATAGACATCAAGTTTGAATCGAAATTTAGAATACACATGGTACAAATGGAAAATTAATATATTTAGAGATGAACCTCTGAGTTTGAATTAAAATATAAATCAGAAAAGTTCAGTGATTTATATAAAGATAATATGAATGTTATTTAAATTGGTATATGAATAGGATATGTTTTTATCCCATTATTGTGACCTCGTTAAATATGGTTAATATATAGCATATGGTAATTGCTATATGAACATCAATTTTATTTACGCAAAGAAAAAAAAAATCATTAATTTTTGCAATTATTGTGAAATGCATATAATGGATATTCTTTATTTGCACAATTTGAAGAAGTTTTTCATTCTTTTTACTACTAGTAGCCCATTCACTTCACTGAATAAATAAGGTTGTAATGAAATTTCTATTACTGAGGAATGAAATTAACCTATAATATGATTTTTTTTATTGATTTTTTATTTAAATTGAGGTATTTGAAAAAAATAAAAAGATAATTCCAACGTTGTCATTCATAAGTTTGAAAAAGTAATGACTATTTAATATTTTTTGAAATAGGAGTCACACTATTACGGTCAAGTTTATAAGGAATAAGATTGTAATAAAATTGTAATTATATCGAAGTGAATGAATAGTAAATGATTTTTATGTTCTTTATAAAATTGGACCTAAACACCTAACATCTCTCATGTGATTTAATTACCACTTACAAAATTACATGGATTTATTTTTTTTCTGCTTCATTTTCAAATCTACTTAATTTATTATTTACATTTGACAATACAAAGAAAAAAAGGAAAAAGAAAACACTCCCATAATGCAATTAAGAAGAGGCAATGATATGATTGTTTCATTAAAAGGAAAAAAAATTGCATTTGTAGGAAATCTGCTACTACTATTACCTTTCTAGAGTATCTACCATTCTATTAAAGGACCATCTAATAATTATTTAGATGTTAATTTAAATATAATAATTGAAATATTAACTATTTTAATGACATTATCATAATAAAATACGAATTTAAATCTTTACTTACTAGATGTGACCGATCCATTAAAATTGATGATGGGACATTAGAATTTCCTCTTTCTTCAAAGCCTCTTCTAACCCAACCCCACGTTCGATGGCCATATGTTTTTTCCCTTAAAAGATCATAGTCTATATTGTACATAGTCAAAAAATTTGGCTTGATAATACAATTGACGCTTATCTATCCATAAGTGAAAAATGTAATCAAATAATTAATGAGTAGACAATAAAATTTATTCTATCACGAAACAACGCTCCTTACGTGTTGTCGCGTTTGTAAAGCAAAATTATGTACATAACATAGTAGATATTCTTTATGCTGCTATCATATCATTAAAGAAATATAAATAAGGAATTAGACTAGACTGATTTTTTTTCCCTCAATAAGAACGCAGTCACTTAGTTCCATAAGAGACCCAGACCGTGTTGATAGGCTATATACAGTATTTAATTTTTTAAAGTAGCAAAAACATATGAATGATCAAAATTGAGACATTAAAGATGAAAATATATATATATATATATTCCCATATATAAATATATATATATATATATATATAAATGCATGTCTGCACACTGACTTACTTATTGGAGAATAAGATTAACAAATTGTACATTAAATAATTTATAAGCAAAAGAAAATACTTAATTAATTAAACTCGAATCGATCTTGTTGAGATAAAGACAAATAAAGCGCAAGGCTTATCTTCACTAATTTTACTATATCACTTTTATTTCATTATCTTTTTTTATTTACATCTACAGGTTGCCATATGTCATGTGTGGCAGACCCGGGAGGTATTGCACTCGATCCAATTGCTTAACAATTCATATTACGATTGAACAAAGGGTTTTCTTTTTCCAATTTTTTTTTTTCATCATCATAGGCCACAAGGACCATTATAATATGATCACATAAGATTATTACAATATATTAGAATAGAAATCGAACTCGATACTTCAAGGAGAAGGACTTCGACTGAAATAGCCATGAATTTCCCAATTGATATTATATAAATGTGTTATTGAAATTATATATGATTTTTGAAATGAAATATATGTGTATGAACAATATAATTAGTACATGTGTTGAATATGAATCATTTTGTATGTGTGTATGTGCAATGAAATTAATATTATTGTTTTATGTATATTAATGTATGCATATTGTAATAAATGTTTGTGTCTTTTATGAATTAATATGTATGTGTTATGCTTAGAATTTATCAAAACAACTTTTTGAATTACCTAAGATTTTGTTGATAGAAATTTTACAAAATTTAAGTTTATTTTTCAAGCCTAAATTCAATCAAAATGAACTCCAAATTAAGCCAAATTAAGCCTAAGTCAAATATACCTCTAAAGTCAAACTTTGGATAATTATAAACCCCAAATATAATTAGAGCTTCTTTTTGGCAGCTCATATTTTCATACGAATTTTCTCTCTTTTCTCTCCTTTCTCTTTTCCTTTTCTTTAAACCTTAAGCCCTAAACCAAAAACCAATATCAAGCTTTTGGAATAAAAAATCTCACCAAGCCAAAGCCTCTTCATGTAAGTTAATGCAAGTATAATCTCTTTGTTTTATTTCCTTTCTTATATTTTAGATGTAAAACCTATGGTAGGATGAGTTAATGTCATTTGAGTTGATTGATTTTATGCATTGATATATTAGGTTGAGTTTTGTTATTGTGTGAACTTGGTTAAGTGTTAGGGAAGTTGTAAGAAGTGTTTGTGAGTAGTGAAGTTAAGTTGAGTAGTTGAAGTGTGAATTTGTGTAATATTGTAGTTGAATGACTGATGGATTTAAGAGGAGTTAATCCTTGTCGAATGGTATTAAGAACATATAACAAACTTTGGGAAACTTAGGATGAGTTCGAAGAAGGTTTGAAAGTTTACAAAATTTTATAAAGAAAACAGAGGAAGTAAAACATTTTTCAATAGGTTTGTTTTTGAGTGTACACCGGCATCTGGTACTTCAATGCCGCCAATGTAGAGGCGGTGTTGAAGGTGATTAGAACTGATTTTTCTAAAGTCGCTTACAACGCCACCGACTTTTCTAAGGAAAGTTTGCCAGTGCTTATTTTTCAAAATGTACACCGGCTATTAGGGTTCTAACGCCGCCGGCTTAGAGGCAATGTGGAATGCGAACAAAATCAACATTTTTAACACCCGGCTTAAAGCCGACAGCGTAGTATCCCACACTGTCGGCATACATGGAAAAACTACCGGTGTTGGGGGTATCTACGGGCATAGACTAACCCCGTGGAACTCTTAGAAATTTTTTAAAATTGAAGTTGTAGTCTACACCGGCTCAAGGCTGCCAGCGTAGACTAAAGGCTACCAGCGTATCTTTTTTAACGCTGCCAGTGATGGCAAGCATTGAGTTTTAGTGAATAGTGCACCGGTTCAATGTTGCCAGTGTTGAAGGTCGACGTGTCCCCTGCAGTTCTTATTTTCAAAAACTTTCTTTCATATTTTCCAAAGCTTGATATATGATCAATTGAATATTTTTTGAGTATTATATGATATAATATGATGTTTAAATGCTATGTTATGACTTTGTAATAATTTATTTGAATTTCATTAGTTATGCTTGAAACTAGTTGATTAGTACTTGAACTAAGTGAGAAATTCAATATTATCTTGTACAGTGATAAATCCTCACTCGGCTAATCCTATTAGTTCCCGAGCTATTTGAGGTACGTAGTAACTTACTTATTTCTTTGCTAAGATGAGCATTATTTAAAGTTACTATAAATTAAGAAATTTAATAATTGTTTATTGAGTGTTTATTTTACCATGGAATCTGGTTCGGAGAGCGGTAACCCTGCTCAGATTGGGGGCATAGTAATTTTAGACGCTTAAACCACCCCTATCATTTTGATACGACTTTCATAAGTGGTTCAGCTGGTAATCAATGGTGAATTTGGTATCGGTATAACATTTGCTTATTCTTGAAAGGATGTAATATGATTTAATTCAATGTTTAACACTTGAATTAAGTGATATTATGGATCGAGTTAAATAAAGTTGAGAAACAACTAGAAACTCTAGATGAGATTACTTAATCATTATGGATAAATTTATCTAAGATGGTATGAGTATCCGAGCTACTTATGTCAACCCCCTGAGCATTGTGATCGTTACTCAGGTTCCCCCAGAAATCCCTGTTGCCCGGAGTTTGAATACTCTCATGTTGTATGACTGACTAAAGATTAAATAATAAATAATTGGTTATTGCATTTTGTATTTAGCTTAAGCACGTGTGAATCACTTTGCATTTGTATTCGTTACTTGTGTACTGAGCCTTTGGCTCATATTTTAACCATTTCAGGTGATGAATCTGACGAGTTTTATATGAATATGGGGTATGGAACTGATTTCGAGGATTTTCTTGATGACTTGGAGGGCTAGAGATGACCTTAGACTTGATGGAATCCATATTTTGTAATAGACTAGTTATGATATCTTTTGTGGTTGTATTTAAAGTTCTAGTTGGATTATATTTGTAATTTTGCTAAAGCTTTTAAGAAACCTTTGGTTGTAATATATATACATACTTAGTCATGTATGACTGGGGTTTATTTCTCTTGTGAAATCAGTTGAAGGTATAGTTATGTTTTGCTAAAAGTTTTGGAAAACTATGTTTTCAGTTATGTTAATTATGTGGAATTAGACAAACAATTCCTCAAACACTTCTTTTTGGACAACCTTACATATGATCCTACAGGTTATATGTGGCTGGGGAACTGTTATCGCCTATTTTAATTATAGGGGTGATAGCGGATCCTTACATCAACCATTTGTCACCAGACTACAATCCATTGATAATGAATCGAAAGTTGATTAGGTTATAATTGCCTTAATTAATGGGATTTAAATTTCCATTTATTTTTTTAGTTGATTTAAATGTGTAAAAAAGCAGTAAGAAAAAAGAAAATTTGAATAGGAGGAGTCGCATCTGTGGATTTTTTCGAACGCAAAAGAGCCTAAGTTGTTGTTGTTGTTGTTGTTATTATTATTATTATTATGCCATTACTTGAAAGATAGACAAATGTCCTAAATTAAATAACGATGACACAGAAGCATATCTCTTTAAATGCATGGTAAAAAGCTTTTCTTTGCAAGAATTACTCACATATAAGATATCCTTCTGCAAGTTTGTAGATGAATATAATAGTAATTATACAATTATTATGTTTGGTACGTGAGAATGAGTCTAGAATAGAATTGTAATTCTAAATTTTAATTTCATTTCTCATGTTTAGGTGCATTTTTAGAAACTAGAATCATGATTCCTTAGAATAAATGATTCTAATTTTACTTCCATTCCATCTTCATTAATCATATATAATTTAATTACTTTTTTATACAATCACATATTTATAGTTTATATTTATTACTAGGGACATTTTTAACAAATATACTTTATAATAATTTTATTGATTTCCATTTCATATATACTTGTCAATGTGGAACTCAATCCATTCTAATCGATTTCATTCTAAATGATTATTGCATACCAAATGTAGGAATGTGTTTGTGATTATAGAACTTATTCCATTCAATTATAAATGGTTCTTGTGTATTAAACTTGACATATATATAACACCTTGGATCAAGAGTAGGGTTATAAATGAGTCGAGTCGAGTCGAGACAATATGGTGCCAAGCCCAAACTTGACTCAAATGTAATACTCAAAGCTCGAAACTTGACTTGAACTCAATCAAACTTTGATTTTTAAGCTCAACTCAAATTGATACTTGATAAGCTCGAGCTAGACTCGATTAAGCTCGATTATTTCTATAAAAATCAAATAGACTGAAAATTAAATTGAGATTTGAGAATATAATTGAATTTTTGGTTGATCTAGTATTAGATATAATAAATATGGACTAGTGGATATGAAGGAAAAACAAGGTACAAAAGTAGGGCTTTAAAAATTGAAAAATAGAAATATTATAATTTTTTCTAAAAAATTATAAAAGGCTCAATTAGGCTCACGATTGCTTGAATCGAGTATTTGAAAACTTAAACTCAAGCTCAATAGCTACTTTACTAGCTCAAACTCATGATTGACTCGATTGTAGTCGAGTTAAATTTGAGTTATTACGGAGTCAAACTTGAATAGCTTGCGAGTAGTCTCAACTCGTTTACAATCGTGATTAGCCTCACCATACACATGTTAAAATACGAACGCACAAGGCTTGGCTATTTAAAGTGCTCCATGTGGTGAGTCTACTGGTGGTGACGGCTTGCACTATTGGTTATATATGAGAGTAATGAATGTACAAAGTTGATTGGTCAGATTTAGTTCTAACATTTAAAGGAAATTTTCTCTGTGATGGTTGTGGCTTGGTCATGGTGGTGATGGAGGATTTAAAGGAGGTGTGAAGAGGATTTAAATGGTGGTCCTAATCTATAGGCAAGCATGTAATCATATCGTATAGGGTATCCAATCACACCCAACTGAATCGGATAGGATCAAAGTAGGTATTGAGGATCACAAGGTAAGTATGCATACTTTTTTTCTTTTTTGTTACCTGCTTTCATAAG
Source organism: Combretum micranthum (assembly GCA_024138025.1). Classification (NCBI taxonomy): domain Eukaryota; kingdom Viridiplantae; phylum Streptophyta; class Magnoliopsida; order Myrtales; family Combretaceae; genus Combretum; species Combretum micranthum. The sequence goes on along the minus strand of JAMXBD010000622.1, from coordinate 2,409 downwards.
GTAGAGTACAGGTATGAGGTTTTTATATGTTATACTCACCACGGAACTTATATAATAGAGTATACAGGTTCCATAGTACATTGTACCAATCTTAAAACATGTAGTCTATTAAAAAATGTTGTAATATAAAATACATAAATAATAAATAATAACACTCTATTTTTCATTTTGTAATCACTTTTGGTTAGTACTATCATCTGTAGACTACCTTTTAGAAATTTTTATTTAAAAAAAATTGTACTAATTTATCATAGAAGTACTTATAATTTTTATTTTGGAAGACATTTAATGTTACGTAGTTGAATTTCTAAGTTATATTGAAGTGTTATTAATTTTCTAAGACTAAATAATATGATGGGGATTCAACCAAGGGTCTAGTAACAAGAGGTAGAACTAGAAGATTGTGAAACTTAGTTTTTGACGAATAGACCTTATAAATATGAGTTTAACTTCCTTTGTAGCTACGAAATTCATCACATAGATGAATGTGTATCAATTTGTGCAGGGAATGAAGGAAATTTAGCAGATGAAGAAAATCATGCCCTAGAAATGCTAGTGATCTTCCCCATAGTTTAAACCTGACTTGAAATGTGAAACCAAAATTGAAGTAATAGAGCCAACGATGCCCTGAATGATGCCTGTGTTTGCACCTACGGTACATTCTGTTTAGAGATAGTTGCAATCCGTGGATTGAAGGAAAATCTTTAGTGGATATCACAGCCTTACTCATACTCGTGATCTGCAAGACACTATCCACGAATCTTTCCACATACATTATGCATGAATCTTATGATAGATTTTAATATTTTGATTTGTTTGTAACTTCCCTATTTTATCTTTTAGATAGCTTTCTTCTTTAAGATAATTTTCTTATTTTAGCTACTTTGCTTTTTCGGTTATCAGGTCATGAGTATAAACAGAAAATTATATGTAAACATTAGATAGATTATTACATTCAAGTTAACTTCTTCTTTTTTTCCTTGAGTCTTTCTCTAGAAATTATTGTCTTCTTATTAAGTTTTTTATTATGTCAAAAAAACCAATTTAGTTAATTTGTGAGTCATATCAGATTAGCAAAAGTGTAGTTCAGGTTATTCCTATTGTGTTATATCTTCGAATACATCATCTATATCATATTCTATTTTTTTTTTTAAAGAAAAGCCTAATACTTGCGTTAAGTTTTTGGGGCTTTCTTTGGGTTGATTGTTAATTGACCTATGGGATACACTAGTGAATTTCCTAGGTGTATCATAATACATTTTGCTTTCAAAGTTTTTTTTTTTTAGAATTTGCTAGATGTTTTACAATTTTATTGAACAATAGAATTAGGTTCCATAAGTATTTATTATAGATTTCAACTTTATCACAAAAATAAGTTTATATATTGTAAGACTTGTGATATTAAATTTTATTTTTTAATTTCTTTTGTTATATTATTTATAATAAACACACACGCGCGGACACGCCCACACACACACAAAGTTAAGGTAGTTTTATAAGATATAGGGTGGTATTCCAAGTACAAAACTTCATACCCTTAAGGTAAGGTATGGGTAAGACTTTATACCTTACACATCCTAGAAATGCTCACCCTTCCTCATATATTTAGTGATTGAGTGAGGAGAGAGAAAAATGGAGAGAAAGTTAATGCATCAAATCTATGATATACGGGAAGGAACATGAAGAGTTTGAAGGGCTTATACCACATGGATTAAGTGTCAAGGAACCTGCTAATTTATTGTATCTTACTTTTTGGGCAATTAATATAAATTTTTGTGCTATGGAGTGGAGGTTCATTATGCCAGTGGTATGCTAAAAGGAACTTGAAATGATTTATGAATAAATGATAGTCATGAGTTGAGTATATAGGGAAAGTTTATTGTACTTTATGGGCTAGTGTGCATGTCCTTCTATGCCTATATTTGTTTATTATATAATTTTCGTTTTTTCAATGTCATTTGAATGCATTTCTTTCAAAAAAAATTTACATATGATGGTTCTATGCATTTCCGTAAATCCTTTCCTAATATTATCCTAACAAAATTTTGGTGAAAAATCTTACTATACTTTATAAAATATGTACATACACTAAAAAATTAATATATTTATCTAATTTAAATATTTTCTATTTTTTTTTTATTTCATAATCTTTTTTTTATTACCATTATTGAAATTTAGAGTTCTATTATCATAATCTTCTCTACTTATTTTATGTGTGTGTTTTATTATATAATTTTATTTTTCTTTTATGTCATTGAATACATTTCTTTTAGAAAAAGATTATACTCAATGGTTTGACACTTACGTAAATCTTGTCCAAATGTTATCTTAATAATTTTGTGAGAAATCTTATTATTTTTTATAAAATATATACATACACTAAAAAAAATTAATATATTATATTTACTA